>JAJEJO010000316.1:259405-328633 GCA_020662805.1 Glaucomys volans
GGCAGGAGGATCGAGAGTTCAAAGCCAGCCTCAGCGACTTAGCAAGGACCTAATCAACTCAGTGAGACCCTGTCTCTAAATAAAATACAAAATAGGGCTGGGGATAAATACAAAATAGGGCTGGGGATGTGGCTCAGTGGTGGAGTGCCCCTGGGTTCAATCCCCAGTACCAAAACAAAACAAAACAAAACAAAACATAAAATTGTTCATGCAGGGCACAGTGGCACACTCCTGTAATCCCAGTGGCTCAGAAGCCTCAGGCAAGAGGATCCCGAGTTCAAAGCCTGCCTCAGCAAAAGCAAGGCACTAAGCAACTCAGTGGGACCCTGACTCTGAATAAAATACAACATATGGCTGGGGAGGTGGCTTAGTGATTGATGCCCCCAAGTTGAAGCCCCAGTACTAGAAAAAAAATTGTGTCATGACATCTCAGTTATTGTCACTGTATAATAGATCACACCACAGCTTAGTGGCTGAAGAGCCATCAGTTTATTGTCTCCTGGTTTCCGAGGGTCAGGAACGTGGGGTGGGCTCAGCCAGGTGGTTCTGGTTTCACAGGTCTGGCTGGAGGCTGCAGATGACAGCTGAAGGTCAAGGCTTCATGGCTGGCCATGGTCCTGCTGGTCACATTTGGGTTTCTGCATAAGATGGTGGCTAGCTGGCAGCTGGGCTGTTGTATGGCAGCCAGTGGCTTGCAGAGTGTGTGCGTGTCCCGGCAGGAAAGGCACAGACTGCAGTGCTCTCTTGCCTGTCTGTCGCAGCTGCAGTGCTGTTTCCACTGCCCTGGGCCAGTCATCAGTGAGCCCCAAGCCCACCCAGACAGAAAGTTAAGGAGTGGGAAAATTTGGGGCGGAAGATATGTGTGGCGCTCTGCCACAAGATGCCCCAGAGCTTCCTGGCCACCGCCCTCCCACCCAGGCGGTCAGGGCCCTGCACAGGCTCCCTCGTGCCGGGACCTGGCTTCCTAGTCTTTTTCTTTCTTTCTTTTTTTTGGTACCAAGGACTGAGCCCAGGGTGCTTAGCCTTGAGCCACATCCCCAGTCCTTTTTTTTGGTTGTTTTTGTTTTTGAACCGGGGATTGAACTCAGGGGCACTCGGCCACTGAGCCACATCCCCAGCCCTATTTTGTATTTTATTTAGAGACAGGGTCTCACTGAGTTGCTTAGGGCCTCGCTAAGTTGCTGAGGCTGGCTTTGAACTCACAATCCTCCTGACTCAGCCTCCTGGGTCACTTGGATCACAGGCGTGCGCCACCATGCCTGGGCCACCACGCCTGGCTTCCCCAGTCCTTTTTTGTATTTTATTTAGAGAAAGGGTCTCATTGAGTTGCTTAGGACCTCCCAAAGTTGCTGAGGGTGGCCTTGAACTCTCCTGCTTCAGCCTCCTGAGCTGCTGGAATTACAGGTGTGCGTTGCAGCATCTGGTGGCTTCCCAGTCTTAAGGTCCTGTTCACCCATGTCTTGCAGATGCCTCCCCTGCTTCTGTGGGGACAGAGATTTTCCTATTTCTTAATCCATCGCTCCTTTCAAGTGGCCCCTGAGAATTCTGTGTAGCCTGGGCAGGTGACTTAACTTCTCTGAACCTCAGTTGTGCCATCTGTGAACTGAGAGTGAATCCTCTACCCCACAGGGTTGGGAGAAATCAGGAGTGAGGTCCTCGTCTGCAGGGAGGAGTGAGGAAGGGTGAGAGTGCAGGCCACGAGGGCTGGTGGCCGGTATGCAGCTGCCACTAGGCCAGACTGGCAAAGGCCCCTGGCTAGTGGACAGCATTGTTGGGCATGGTGGCACATGCCTGCAATCCCAGCAATTTGGGAGGCCAAGGCAAGAGGATTACTAGTTTGAGGCAAGCCTGGGAAACTTAGGCTGTCTCAAAATAAAATTTAAAAAGGGGGCTGGGGTGTTCCTCAGTGGTAAAGCTCCTGTCAATTACTTTGTTGTGAAGCGCTGGATTCAAACCCTAATACTGCACAGAAAGCAGGTGGGGCAGGGGGCAAGTAAGGTGTCAGATACCTCTAAAGGGTGGGAGTGGGGTGAGCCTTTCTCCTTGTCTCCTTGCTGACAGCTGAAGTGTGGTTGGATATTGTGAGCTATGGCAGTCATCTTGGCCTATGAGGACATACAGATGGTGCACAGTGAAATAGTAACATAGATGCTTCTTTCTTTTTTTTAATTTTTTTTTTTTTTTTAACCGGGGAATGAACTTGGGAGCACTCAACCACTGAGCCACATCCCCAGCCCTTTTTTGTATTTTATTTAGAGACAGGGTCTCACCGAGTTGCTTAGGGCCTCGCTAAGTTGCTGAGGCTGGCTTTGAACCTGTGATCCTCCTGCCTCAACTTCCCAAGCTGCTGGGATTACAGGCGTGCGCCACCACGCCCGGTGATGCTTATTTCTGATACTGTGTGACACCAACCCCAGACTCACAGGAAACAGATAAGAAGTCATACCTCACGTCTAAGTGACTATTATTTTGGATTTGGCTGCCATTCATGAATAAAACTATGTATCATCATAACCCATATTTTTACAATATACAGGTTTCACATGTTTTTATCTCCACCTCTGCTTAAGGGGTTGATTTTAAAACTGACCTCAGTGCTGGGTGTGGTGGCGCACGCCTGTAATCCCAGAAGCTTGAGAGACTGAGGCAGGAGAGGATTGCAAGTTCGAGGCCAGCCTCGGCAACTTAGTGAGACCCTGTCTTAAGATAAAAAATAAGGTCTGGGTGTGTAGCTCAGTGGTAAGTGGGTTCAGGGTTCAATCCTGTATCCAAAAAATAAATAAATAAAATAAAATTGGTCTCAGGCTATACTGAATACCATGAAATCAATTTTGGTGAGCTGGTTTCCTATAACATTAAAATAAATCAGGTCTATGAAGTCAAAATTATGACAAAAATGAAGGGAAAAGGATTTCCAGAATAATGGAGCAAGGACCTCGAAAATCCTTTCTAAAAACCAAAATGAAACTAGACAAAACAGCCCCAAGCAGTCACATGTCAGCAGGAGGCCTGTGTGTGCAAGGGGCACCCGGGAGGGCCTGCTCTGACTCTGAGACTCTTTTGTGAATATGTCTAAAGAGCTAAAGGGTCATACTTGAAGAAGGGCTGGCATGTGTGACGACAAGGACACATCACAACTGCAGGCTGGGGCTGGACCTGGACGGCCTGAGCACCACGTCCCACCACAGCACTGCCTGCACAGCAGAGCCTGGCCGAGCGAGTGCCAGAGCACCTCGGTGCCACACAGCTCTCCCGGGGCCCTGGTGGGCTCCTCTGTGAAACGGACCCCGTGGGCCTGGTGATGGAGGATCGACTCCTGGCAGCGGGATCCCACGGGCCAGGAAGTAGTGGAGCGAGGGCTGGTGCGTTGTGTTGTTGGTTTAATTTATTACTGTTTGACATCCAGTGACACTGACATACCCCACCGGGCCCGTGGCCCCGGCCCCCCCGGCGAGTCTGACCTGTCCGATAAGATACAGTACGAGGAGTGGACGGCTACGCATGCACCCACACTTACACTACAGTGACCCAAGCCGCACGCGCTGCCAGGAAGGGCAACGGAGGGCGCCCGATGCATAATTCTCTGCTGAACAGTTAATGCTGTTGCGAACGCTACTGACGCCAGGACGGGCCGGGCACGAGCAGGCCCGCGTCTTCTCTGCCGTATAAATATGGAAGGTTTTTGTTTACACAGTTTCCCCAAGTCTGGAACTACGTCTGCTGCTACCCGTTACTGCTAAGGCTACTCCGTCTCGTCTCGGCTTGAACGAGGGCTTGGGGCGGAGGCTCTGGAATGTCGGAGCTCAGTCTTCCTCACTGCCACTTCCGGAGCGGTCCTGGACAAGGGACAGGAGGAGAGTGTGAGTCATCCCACCTGAGGGCACCCTGCTGGGCCCCTGGGGCTGCAGATGTCCTTGTGCAGTGCAGCCAGGCAGCCTCAGAGCCCTCGATGGACTCAGCAACCTGGCTCCACGGCCACACCCTCCCCCTTGGGATCTGGGGACCCACTCAGCCCCCCTCGTTCCGTCCTGCTGCTGTCTGCCTGACCCTGTGCAACACTTGTGGCTTCAGTGTCTCTTCCGGACCACACAGGATCTCTGCTGTTGGAAAAGGGTCACAAAACGCCCTGCGGGACTTGGACTGTGCAGAGGGGACGCTGTTACAACCCAGCCCCAGGGCTGGCCCTCTCATGGTCAGGACGTCATTAATGTCCTCAAAGGTCAGAGTTATTCCCTGGGACTTTATTTTGAAGCTACTATAAAAGCTGCAAGAAGAAACCAGGAAACAAAGGGGCTGCTGGAGTTTTTGTGGGCGCTGGCCCTGGGCTGTGGTATACCCCAATTCCACAGGACCTCCCTGTTTTGCCACAGAGGAACCTGAGTGTGGAGAAAAAAGTGACCTCCCGGGTCCCATAGAAGGAAGGGGCCGAGCTTCAGGCCGGCCAGGGCACCTGCTGGCTCACGTGGCATGCTGTGGCACTGCTCCTCCTGGGGTCCCAGGACCGGGCAGGTCAGACTGCAGACTCTGGCACAGCCCTGTCACAGCGACTGGGAGTTGCGTGTCAGCGTGCCAGGGACAGAACCCAGGGCCCCATGCCTTCTCTGCCACTGAGCCACACCCCAGTCCATGGTTGTTTTTAAATGCTCAGGTGTTTGGAAATTATCCTTCGGGCTACAGCAGGAGGACCAGAGGCCCAAGGGCATGGCGGGTTACATGGGCAGGGACACCAGGAATGCCTCTGTTGTGGAGGGTGTACCTCAGTGTGAAGGAACTGTCTGGTGCTGCCTCCAACCCCAGAAAAGGGGCCTGGACGGGAGCCTTGGTGTCCTGTGGGGGCTGCACTATGGGCTGTCGCCAGAAGCCTGAGGCCTCTTGTGCCCCCATCATGGATGCCTACTGGCTTAGGGGGTCACAGACTCAGGCTGGGGTGGCGGCTCTGCCATGGGCTGGCTCTGTGACAATGGCGAGCCTCAGCTTCCTCACTGCAGAGCGCGGCCCTCTAGCATCCACAATCACGGGGCTACCGCCTCGGCCTGGACCCTCAACAGCTGCCTGGTGTGTGGAGTCTGGTTCCTGCTGCCCAACAGCCCCGGGCGGTCCAGCTGGACTGTTGCAGGGCTGTGGGGACCTCACCTCCTCTTGCTCCTCCTCACTGTCATCGTCACTCACAACTGGTTTGGCCCGGGACCCCCGGCTTGGCCGCCGCCGGCCCCCCTTTAGCCGATCCTGTGCCTTCTCCTTCCGGCCGAGCTTGATCTTCACTTTGACAGAGCGGGCTGCGGGGGGGACCAGAGAGCGGGCAAGGAGGGAGGGGGAGTGAGCCGGGGGGCCAGCTGGTCTGCCGCGCTCTGCTCCGCCCTCCCCTGCCTTCCCTGGGACTCACATTCAGATTCGGAGCCTTCCTCCTCACCCTCTTCCTCTTCCTCGCTCTCCTCGCCTTCGCTGTCATCCTCTTTCTCGATTTTCTGCCTCACGCTGGTGAAGACTGACTGCAGGACGATGGAGTCCTCATAGATCTGGGGGAACACAGGGCTGAGTTGGGTGTGGTCAGAAGGGCTACTCTATCCCCAGCCTCTATTCGGAGGCTCAGTGGCCAGCCCAGCCCTGGATAAGCCAGGGCTTCTGTCCCCACAGAGCGGGGAGGCTGTGTCCACATCCTCTCCCGGCGGTCACCCTGAGAGCATCAGGCTTATTAAATGATCCTGGAGAACAGGGGAGGGGTGTTAATTCTTGAATGTGCACAGCGCCCCCGTCCCCTTGAGGAGCCCCAGCAAACCCCTCCTTAAAGACTCCAAGAAGGTGGGCAGTGATCCGAGAAATGCAAGCCCCTTGCAGAAGCCTCGTGTCCACAGACTCATCAAAGGAAACCCCCATTCCTGGGAGGCGCCCGTCTTGAACACATTTAGGAAAACTTCGCCAAGTTGAGGGTGTGGGTTTTATCGAGTTCACCACAGAACAGGCTGCATCCACAGATTCCTTCCACGAGTCCCCTAGAGCACTTAAACCCCAGCCTCTCCACTGGTCTGCACAGGCCACCGGATGGACAGGTCTAAAGGCATTCCGTCAGCGGGGCTGGTCGCTGTTTTGGGTACTATTATTGTAAACAGTACGTTGGCTCAAGTTCCCAGACTGGGAATTTTAAAACAAATCCACCAACTGAACCAGGGGCAGTGCCTGCTCACCAGCGAGCCCTCCAGGTTGAAGGTCTGTGCGTTCTGGCACAGCAGCATCACGTCCTTCTCCAGGTCACTGAGGCTGCGATACTTGTGGTTGCGGATGCGCTCCTGCGGCGGGGGGAAGGCAGGCCTTACCTCAGGGCCCTTACCCACTCCCCCTTGCTAACTCAGAGGCCCAGGGCCATAGCAGCCTCCAGGAAGGGCTGGACACCGGCTCCTGCTGGCATGCGGCTGGTTGGAATGCTTAAGGCCACTAAAAACCCCAAGAGTCAGTCATCAGCTTCTGACTGGCTTGGCCAAGTCCCAGTCGGGTCTCTGATTCTCTTTCCCATATGCCTTTGTGGCTTTCAGGTGGGGCTACTCACAGAGCCTCTGGGTTCTATCAGACTGTCCCCAGTACCATGGGGGGCACGACCTTGCCAAGAGCCCTGGTGCCCACCATGCTGTCGTTACCTTTATTTTCTTGAAGTCCACAGGCTTGCGGATGAGCTCGTAGTACTCAGGCAGCTCCTTGCGGGAGGGAAGCTGGATAAAAACCTCACTGAGCTGGCGTCCACTACTGCTGTAAGGCAGGACATTGGCGCACGTCACTCCAGGCCGCCCTCCTGGGGACACTCCCCACCCCGCACCATTAGAGAGCAGAGAGGATAAGAAGTTAATGCAGACTCAGGAACTGCTGCAGGTGCCCTGTCTTGTGATTTCTGGAACACTGCTGAGAGGCCCGGATGCACCTGAGACTCTGCTCTAGCCCCTGCCCCGAGGAAGCGGCTGCCCTCAGCACGGTGCTGGGTGGGCATGGGTGTTCACCAGCTGCTGGTGTTCATGTCTGAAGTTACAATGAGTTTTCTCGTGCTGGCGGCATTAAACACATGTGTTTCCAAAGACCACAGGGTTCCCATGTGGGTCTGTCTCTTGCAGGTGGCACCACGAGCTAACAGCCTTCAGAGAAGGTGGAAAGAATCCGAGGAGAAAGGTCTTCCAGGGCTTTCCTGGGTGAGTGCGCACCTTCTGTAAGGGAGCAGAGGAAAGAGCCAGGGCCACAAAGGGCAGCTGGGTCTCCTGCACTGTCTCTGGTGAAGCCAGGAGCCCTGCCCTCCTCAGGAAGGGCTGCCTTGGAACACAGCCCGAGGATGATGGGCAGATGCTTCCAGAACAGAACACAGGCTGGGCATGGTGGTGCATGCCTGTAATCCCAGTGGTTCTGGAGGCTAAGGCAGAGGATTATAAGTTTGAGGTTAGCCTCAGCAGCTTAAGGAGGTCGTTTCTCAAAAAGTGAAAAGGTTGGGGAATGGAGCTCAATGTTAAAGTGCCCTTGGGGTCATGCCCAGCACAAAATACAGAACATGGAGAGCAGGTGTCCCTTTCTGTCCTAGCACCAAGTCCTGGCTGGCCCGCCCAGGGCTCCTGCGGAATGTGGACGGTTGGTATGTGGGCTTGGCTACAGCATGTGGGGTGGCCATCCAAGGAGCCAAGTGACCCAGTCAGTCCTGTTCTGAAGACCCCCTCCTCACCCAGGGTGCCACATGGTCCACCTGGGGCTTTGTGGACCCTTCCACCAAATGTCTAGTGGACTACTGTCCTGGCTCCCCGGGGTTGCTTCACCATTTGGGCTTTTCAATGTCAAACCCTAGACAGTTGCAAAGAAAAATGGCTGACCACAGCATCGATCCCCTTTCTTTAGTAATTGTGAGCAGAAATGGAGCTTTCTCAGCATCCTCAAGGGGCAGATTTGCCAGCCTGCCTTCCCAGGGCTGCTCATGGCCTGGGTCCTGGGTAGCCTTGTGCTCATTTTGGTGTCCCCATGTGTCACAGAGCCCCTGACCCAATGGACAG
Source organism: Glaucomys volans (assembly GCA_020662805.1). Taxonomy (NCBI): domain Eukaryota; kingdom Metazoa; phylum Chordata; class Mammalia; order Rodentia; family Sciuridae; genus Glaucomys; species Glaucomys volans. The sequence goes on from JAJEJO010000316.1 coordinate 267,415, forward strand.
GAACACCTCTCCCACAAACACAATCATCCTGGGTGGAGCCAGGCAGGCACTGTGCCAGGGAGGTGGAAGTTCAGCAGCCCTGCCCACCTCAGGCTCCTCCCTTCCAGGCTTTACTTTCCCTGGCATATGTGGGGATGAGCTTGCTTCCAGGTTGTATATTCAGCTGCTGTCCCTGCCCTGTATGGGACCAGCCATCCCCCCTGGAGAGTGCCCCTGCCTCAGGGAGCAGGCTGGGAGGAGTCTGGCTGCAGGAAATGGAACTGGTTGACACAAGCTCTGAAAACTAGACACGACAGATGTGCTGTGGCAGACCTGTCACTGTTCAGAGGGACACCCACCCCCTCTACCTGGGGACATCAACCTCACAGCTGGCAGGCTCACTGGCAGCCCTATCCTCTTCGGAACCTGCATGTCTCACTCTCCAGCTGTGGTTGCTGGTGTGGGTGGTGCTGGGGACAGAACCCAGGACCTTGTGCATGCCAGGCAAGTAAGTGCGCTACGCGGAGCCACCCCAGCCCCCACACTTAACACAAGAGACAATACCAAGGGCTATACTCAGAGCTCTTGTGGTGGCCCTGGGCTCTAGTGGGGTTTGGCCTCTCGAACTTGTGTGATGGAATCCCACAGGTCCCACACTGTCCTGGCCAGCCTCACTGCTGAGATGGGTCTTGGCTACTCTGTCTCCACTGTCGGCACACAGGGGTGGCCACTATTGCTGGCAAGCACCTGAGCCACGTCCTGCATTGGACATTAGACGCCAGAGGCTGTGGGCACTCAAGATACCAGTGCTTGGTTCACATTTCTCTCAAAAATTTACCTGCGAAGGAAAATACCTGCCATAGGGTGAGGACATGCTCAGACACCGAGCCAGTGTCCCTACAGCTTGTGAGCAGGCCTTGTTCTTGACCCTGGCACCCGCACCCCCACTGCTCAATTCTGTGCAGCCTGGCCGTGACCCGGGGTCTCTGATCCGTGCTCCTGGTGTGCAGGGAAGCTGAGGACTGTCCTGCAGGCTGCCAGCTGCTCAGCACCTTCTGCAGGGCATCAGAGCCGGCCTCCTGCTCACGGCTCCCCAGGGGCTTGTCTTTTGTTGGGCACATTTCCTGCTGATCTCAGCTCCCAGCTGTGGTCTGTCTCCTCACTCTCCTCATAGTGCCCTGTGAGTGGATCTAATTCAGTCCTCTTTATCCACATGCTCTTTTACACTTGGTGTTTTAAGACTGTCCTGTTAGGGCTGGGGATAGAGCTCAGTTGGTAGAGTGCCTGCCTCGCAAGCACAAGGCCCTGGGTTCAATCCCCAGCACCACACACACACACACAAAAAAAGACTATCCTGTTAAAGATGTCTCTGGCCAGGTACACCTGTAATCCCAGAAGACTGAGGCAGAAGGATCACAAGTTCAAGGCCAGTCCCAGCAACTTAGCTAGACCATGTCTCAAAATAAAAAGGGCTGGGAATGTGGCTCAGTGTAGCATGTACCAGGCCCTGGGTTCTATTCCCAGCACCGCCAAACAGCAAACCGTACCCCAGCCCCCAAATCATCACCTAACCTAAGATCACAGAATTCCATCTTCTCCAAAGTTTCCATCACTTCCCTTTTAACATGATTAGTTCTGTGGCCATTCACCCTGGTGAATTCTCCCCACATCAGCCCTCATCATCCCATCCTTGCCATGGGACTCCCAAGCCAGAACACAGGCCCTGAGGGCATGGACCATGCCTGATGATGGATGACTGCCTACTGTCACTGGCAACCAGAACACAGCCTGGTACACAGTAGGTGCTCAGTAAACACTTGTTGAATGATGGACACTTAGGCTGAAAGTTTCTGGGTCACAGAGTAGCAGGAATTCCACCCTGAGCCTCACCAAGGTCACCTCTAACTGAGGTGCCTCCCCACTGAGAGGCACCTGCTATTGTTGTACACTGCTGTTCTAGAAGACTCCACTGCAGTTACCAGGAGCTCCCTGCATAGTGCACCAGTGGCCATGGGAGCAGCCTTCTGTCTTTGTGGGACTTGCTCTGGGAAAAGCTTCTGCAGGCTTAGCACTATCTGGGACCCCTAAGACCTGCCAGTGGCTGTTTAGTGAAGGAGCCTGCAGGCTATTGGGATTGGCCCTGTGACCCCAAACCAGACAGAGCAAGAGCACCTGCCATGACCTAATGCCTCCTGGGCAGGTTTCACTGCCTTGGCAACAACTGCTGAATCCCAACAACAAAGCCACCTCTGCTGCCCTGCCTCTGGGTACCAACTCCTGGAGGAGGAGTTCCTCAACCTCACTCCCTAGAAAGGAACACAATTTATATAGGGGCTCGAAGTGACCAAGGCCTCACCTGGGGAAGGGACTTCATGGGTTACAGGCCCTTCGTGGAGAAAGTAGCCTTCGTGGGGACCTTGGTTGTTTAACTTGTCACGATGCCCCTTATGGACAGGGCCTTCCTCCACACCAACTTGGGTTCCAGTCAGCTTTATCAGCTCAGCTGCTCAGGTGGGATCCAAGCCAGCCAATCACAGTCCTTTGGAATTTTCTACCAGGAGCTGGCGAAGTCTTCTTGGCCTGTGAAGCCCCAGCATTGAGTGGTAGTACCCATAGTTCAGCTGAGACAGAACTGTGAGGGGACAGGGGAAAGTGGTGGGAGGGCTCTGGGTCCAGACAGCTTGCTTTCTAGGAGGCCACAAATGACTCGGTGGCCTCTAAGCCAAAAATACACCCCTTTTTTTCCCAAGGGGGGTTGAAACTAGGTTCCTGACATATAAGCCAAAAAGTCCTAATTGACCCATCCCTTCAAGTGTTGGCCCCTAAATATATGACAGAGCTTGAAAGATCACCTGTCCATGTCACCTAAATAGAGAAACCAGGGAGGTAAGGAGAGCAGCTACCAACAGGAAGCTGGTGGCAGGTAGAATTCAGCTAGGCTGAGTCAGGAACGCGACTCAACTCCACCACTTTCTCATTTACTGCTGTAAATCAAGGGCCAGCAAAATTATTTTGAAACAGGATCTCACTAAGTTGCAGAGGCTGGCCCTCGTACCTGTGATCTTCCTACTCAGTCTCCTGCGTTGCTGGGATAGGTGTGCACCACCATGCCCAGTCTCAGAAAATGTTTTCTGCAAATAGATATTTTAGGTTTTGTGAATCTGACACACTGTGGCAACTACTCAGTTCTGTTGTTCTTACAACAGGGACAATATATACAGAAATGGCCTTGGTTGTGTTCCAATAAAACTTCATTTGGGAATAATGAAATTTGAATTTGATGATTTCTGCGATTTAAAATATCCTTCCTTTGATTTTCTGTACATAAGCAGGTGGTGGGCCAGGATTTTTTACTTTACTTTTTTTTGCCGAGTGCTGGAGATTGAACACAGGGTCCCTCTACCACTGAGCTACAGTACCCAGCCCTTACCTTTTTTTTTTTTTTTCCTTTTTATTTTTTGAGACAGGGTCTTGCTAAGTTACCTAGGCTGGCCTTGAATTTTCCACCTTCCTGTTTCAGCCTCCTGAGTATCTGGGCTTACAGGCTGTGCCAGGCTGTTTTCTTGCTTTTTTGGTTTTTGTTTGAACACTGATTTGCAGTTTTGGTTCACTGACCTCGGTGAATCCTAAAATTGACAGAGGAATGTATGAATCAGGGGTAACATGTACCCAGCGTCCTAGTCCTCTGACCGTGGCAGACAATGCAAGTGGATAACAGCATCATACCTGAGCATGAACGGCCTCCACTAGGCAAAAGCACTCAACTGAAGATGGCGCTCAAGCTAGATCCTGTCCTCCCAGGACTCCGCTCTTCTTGCCTTCCTATGGCCCACTCAGGCCCTCTTTCTATGACTCTCTCTTTGTTCCTGAGACCAGTCTCTCTTGACTATAAATCAATAGAGCCAGCAAGAGTCCCAGAAAGAAACAGCTCAATAGCAGCTCAATCAGGAAAACTGAGTCAATAGCAGAACAATATTCTGAAGGAGACTCAGACAGCTCCAAAATGAAACACATAGAAGAGGCACGTTCTTAGTACAAAATAATTTTTTAGATTCGATGTTTGACACATTATCAAGAAGTACCTGAGAATTTAAAAAATGAGACATCTAGAGCAAATTAATTGACTTACAGAAAAAATTCATTTTAGTCATGCATGACAGTAGTCTGCAACCTTGGCACTCTTCCGGTACAGAGAAGGTAGGAGAGGCTGTAGCGTGGTGTCTGCGCATCCAAGAACCAGCCTGGCTGCAGGTTCCCATGAGCACAGTTCCCAAAGAGCAGACTTTTTGACAAGCTGATAGATTCTAACAAGCCAGTGCTGTGTCTGGGGGCGCATTTCTTATTATGGGTTTCATAATGAAATCCAAATTTAAGCTTTATGAAATCCTGACACCCACCCTCCCTTCTGCTGGTGGCAGACCCTGATCATAACCCAGGCATGCCATCTACCTGGCAGCTTCCCCAACACCATCCCAGATGCCTTCACATCCCAGGAACAGCGCAGTGACCCCAGGTCTGTGGCAATGCCAAGAAACTTCTCCAGACCAGGAAGTGATGCAAATAAAGGTGAAAGCGAGCTGCAGTTCCCCAGGTGGCACAGCCAGAGGCAAGCATGAGAGCAGGGAGCCGGAGGCCTGACAGCAGGGCTGCGTGCCAGCATCCCCAGATGCACAGCTCCTTTTCTGAATTGGCAACAAACAACTGACGGTCACAGCATGCCTCAAGGTCCTTTAGAAATGGCAGATAAGGAAGGCTCCTAACACTGGGAACTAAGGGGGGTGCTCTGGTGTAGCAGGAGAGCAGGGGGTGCTGGGGTTGGGCTTGGAGAATGTGCCACTGAGGTACTGCCTAATGGCATATGCAGGTGCTTGGCAAATGCTGGCCAGGTGAAGGAGGCGGGACATGGGATCTGCTGCTCAACTGAAGAGCCTTCAGGGCAGGCAGGAAAAATGCGTGAGCTGCCCACCCAGATCCATCTTCTCTGGGCTCCAGACGCCTACACCTCTGTTGGTCCCCATCTGCTTTAAGCTGTAATATGTGTATTTATGTTTTGACTCTTTTGTACAACAGCTGCTGATTTAGAGGGGGGAATATGTCCCCAGCACAGGCATGAAGCCTTATAAATAGGGCAGCTGGAGTTTTTCCTAACAAATTCCAAGGCAGGTTTAGAACCTCAGCTCAGTCAGACACACGACCCAGCCACAGGGGGCCTGAGACTCCATCTATGAGTTTGAGCCCCATTGTGCCCTCTGCCTGGGGTATTTGGGCATGGGACTCTTGACCCTATCTGGGGCTTACCAACTCGATACCCTCACCTGGCCAGAGCTGGCATGTAGCAAGTTGAGGCTAGCAGCCGGACCGTACCGACCACATACCTGGAACTGAGGCTACCTCTTCCTGATGGAGTGTGCTTACCCACTCCCCACTGGGATGGTGACAAGTCCAAGATGGCCCGCCAGAGGCTGAGAGCCAGAGAGCCCTGAAGCTTTCCTGACCTGTCAGAAAGGGACCCAGCCCCACTCACACTCCGCCTGCTCCCTTTCTTGAGGGTCCTGCCTGGGGTCTGGGGAGCGTGGCAGTGCACTCTGCAGTCTCTCTCACTCCTTCACCAGAGCACACCTCGGCCTGACAACCTGGGTGCCCGAAGTGCAGCCTTTCAGCTCTGTAAAGTCACCATTTTTGATTTTCAATGAGGTGGTACAGGTTTGTGGTAGGGCACAGAACTGCAGAGAGGCCTTGGACCCCAAGGGCATGGCTAGTGGGGCAGAGCCCTGGCCAGGCCTAGCCTGCATGGTTTGTCTGTGTGACAGCTTCTTGAATGTCAGCCCTAGGCATCCTGCTCGCTGCCCTGTGGCATGTTCTCTAACCGGCCTCATCCTGGTTCATGTCCAGAGACAGCCCTCTGTTGCTGCCCACAGCCTGCAGCACAGCAAGGGGTGGGGCTCCTCTGCACCCTCCTGGCCCGGCTGGCAAGCCAGCAGCTGGAAGCAATACAGAGTTCCACGGGTGCTCCCTCCACCAGCCTGCCCAGGCAGCACTTTCTGGCAGTTATGCCACTAAAACTTTCCCCAAAGCACCAAGGGGGCACACAGACACCCACTTGCTGCCTAGGCCACTAGCTACCGACGGCTTCTCAAGGACTCAAGGGAAATATCGAGCAGCGCACACAACCTCTTGACAAAGTCTAATCCTGACCTCAAAGCCATGTCTAACTCTTGTGCACATTTCAGGTTTAAAGTAAAGATTCCGACTTCCAACTTCATTTCTTTATTCTGGTATCTTGCTGGGATGGAACCCAGTGCCTTGTGCCTGCCAGGCACCATTCTTTGATTCCAGAAGTTCCTCAATGTGGTCTGAGATTTCAGATCACAAGAAGCAGTCTCTGCTGTTGGCAGGTGAATGGCCTAGGGTCCAGGGAATTCCTCAGCATGGACTCAGTCCCTGTTGAGCCCTCAGCCTTGCTTGGCATCTTCTGGTCCTGGGAAGCCAGTGTCTTCCACTCCTCTGCACATGGCCTGTAACACTTGTTATTCCTCATTTCCCAGTGGACCTGCTCATCAGGCTCTGCTTAGGTGGTCCTTCCTACTGAACGTCATCCAACCCAACCAGTACTGGCACAGGGACCTGCAGAACTCTCCAGTCTTGCTCTCCTGCAGTGCCACAATACGAAGGGCCTTTGCAGTCCACCCTGCTCATACGGTGTTGAGGTCTAGGCACACGCCACTCCAGGGAGTGCCCACACACACAGCCAAGGAGCCTGAGGAGGTGTTGGCCCACTGGCTGTGAATGGAGAGTTTCCTAAGCAAGATGGTGGCAAATATCTGAAGGAGTAACACAAAGGTGACACCAAGCACGATTCTGCCAGTGTAAACAGCCTGGGGGCAAAACCTCCACCTGATAAACCAAAGCAACATGCAGTGCAGTTCCACAGATGCTCCCTCGACCAGCCTGCCCAGGCAGCACTTTCCAGTGACAGGAAGGGCACCCCTGCATCTCCACGAATATCTGGCTGCAATACACCAGTTCATACAAGGCCATGCCACTGTTGTCCCTTGGGTGTTATGGCACTGAAGTACAATCAAGCTGCCACCTAAGGTCACCAGGCATGGTACAAGCAGCAGCGTGCACTCCTGCTTGACAAGGCAGGCTCCCGACATTAATTCCAATGATGCCGCCCTGTACTGGTTCTTCAGCATCCGCAAAGCACTGAGCTGTAGTAACTGCTTCTCTCTTCAGGGTCCACGTTCAACTCAATTATAGAACTTAGCTGATTAGAGGGTGCTGGAAGGCAAATTAAAAAAAAACAAACAGAAAACCCAATGTTTCCTTGAGCATTTACTTTTCTTTTTTGGAAAGGAACAATAGAAAATTACTTTTTCTTTTTTCTTTCTTTTTTTTTTGTACTGGCAATAGAACCCGGGGTGCTCTACCATTGAGCCAAATCCCTAGTCCATTTTATTTTATTTTATTTTGTTTATTTCTCTGGTACCAGGGACTGAACCCAGAGCACTTAACCACTGAGTCACATCCTCAGCCCTTTTTTGTGTGTGTATTTGATTCAGAGACAGGGTCTCACTGAGTTGCTTATGGCCTCGCCAAGTTGTTAAAGCTGGCTTTGAACTTGCAATCCTCCTGAGTCACTATAGGCATACACCACTGCATCAATATTGTTTTATTTTAAAATTTGAGACAGGGTCTTGCTAAGTTGCTGAGGCTGGCCTTGAACTTGAGATCCTCCTGTCTCTGCTTCTCAAGTCACTGGGATTACAGGCATGCACCACTGTGCCCAGCAAGCATCTGAAAAGAGTGAACTGGATGCTCTGTCTAATTTTATCCCACTCAAGTTTTCCTGGGTATGGCACAGGCCTGCAGGGCAAAGGGGCACCAGGCATGACTTGTGAATACCCTTGCCAAGGCGGCTGGTGGCTTGGAACTTTACACGTGTCTATCAAGTGTAAAGGACCTACCTTGGCCCAAATAAGGTGTGGCCTTGGTCCTAATATACTGCAAGGTAATCTCTGAGCCCCTGAAACATCAAGTCCGACAGGAGCTTGTTCCTCTGGGGCTTTAGGCCTAGAAAGTCTTGAAGGTGTTTGGGGTGGTAGCTCTGGGTCATGAGGCATCAACTCAACCTGCAGAGATGCTGGAAGGTCAGTCATACCGGCTATCTGTCAGTCATGTCTACTTGATCCCAGAAAATCCCCAAAACAAGCCTGGATGTTGAGGCTTCCCTGTTGGAAACACTGTGCTGTCTCGCTGTTCCTAGGAAAGCGCTTACTGTGAATGCACTGGAAGCTCACTCACAGGACTCTCCTGGATGCTGCCTGTGGGCTTCCTTTTTCGTCTGGCTGACTTCAGTCTTCACCCTTTTACTGTGACAATCTATAACATGAGTGTAACAGCTTCCAATTGTCCTTCTAGAGAACCTCTAAGCTGTGGTGGGGATGGGGACTCCAGAATCTTCCCTGTCCTCACAAGGATAGGCTGAACCCTGCCATTATTTTCCGTTGTAGTTTCAAATTTAATTAAGGATGTCAGAAATACCTGCTAAATTATGAGCCAATTTTGTACCTAAGCACCATTTTTGAAATTATCTGTCAAATGATGTTGATACATTCCTGGCTGGTCCTTTATGTTTTTTGAGACAGGGTCTTGCAAAGTTGATGAGGCTGACCTCCAACTCGCAAACTCCTGCCTTGGCCTTCTGATCACATGGGATTCCACATGAGCACCACCATGCCAAGGTGCCTCATCTCTCCTTAGCTGTGTACCCAGCTGGATCTCTTCCTGTGTGACCACCAGCAAACCACTTTTTAGGGAATGGACTGAGTTGTTCTGAGTGCACACCAAATGCTCCTCCAAGTTCACTCTGCAGGCTTCCCTTGACAATCCCATGTGCTGTGCCACTTGCCATTCCTCTATGGTCCCTCTTGGTTTGTGGTAACTCCCAGTTTTTTCTGGAACAGGGAACTGAACCCAGGAACCCTGTACCACTGAATTGTATATCCAAGTCCTTTTTATTTTGAGACAGGCTCTAAGTTGTTGAGGCTGACCTTAAACTTGTAATCCTCCTGCCTCAGTCTCCCTAGTTACAGGGACTATGGGTTTGCACCACCATGCCCAGCGGGTAATTCCCAGTTCTGTGAAGCCACCCATTCCAGGAAGATTCTAGGCTACTCGGAAACCACACATCACACCCTGTGTGGCTTTCCACCTCATGAGTCGGACAGAAGCAAGAAGTGCAGTTGAGTCCAGAGTTGGTCTTGTCACACTGTGTGTCCTGCAACTGGAATATCTTTTGACAAATTAGTCCTTTCACAAAGCCTAGGAGTTACTTTCAACTTCTGTTGATTTATCATCTCATGTCCTAAGCTGGGAGAGTATGGCGTTCAGCAGCTGGGTGAGACATTTTCCCTTGTCCAATGCTATACAGGTAAATATGAGGCTAATGAGACATGGAATGGACTGATAATTTAAATTATTTTTATTCTTAGAAACATCCAAGGCCAGTTGGGCATGGTGGCACACACCTATAATCCCAGTGGCTCAGGAGGCTGAGGTGGGGGATCGAGAGTTCAAAGCCTCAGCAAAGGTGAGGTGCTAAGCAACTCAGTGGGACCCTGTCTATTAAAAATAAAATACAAAATAGGGCTGGGGATGTGGCTCAGTGGTTGAGTGCCCCTGAGTTCAATCTCTAACACACACACACACACACACCCACAAAAAGAAATGAAATGAAACATTCAAGGCCTTTTCCCAGGTCTACTGTTGCTGTTTAAACTGAAGTGTACCAGACAGGAATGTCTTCACACTCAGATCCAGAACTTTCCTGATGCCCTAGAAGTACACTTGTACTGCTTTTTCCTATCTAGAGGGTTTAACTCCCAACTCCACAAATCAGCTTTTCAACTTCACATAACCGGAAGCATTGTGGCACTCCTTAAGTGTCTGGCTTCCTGTTCTCAAAAAGATATGACTCCCCAGGTAACTACCCAGGAGGCTGAGAAAAACTCCGCATAGCAGGAATATGCATATCTGCTCTCTTGTGGATGGACGCTGGGCTGATTCCTCTTTAGCGACCTCACAACCTCGTCCGTGTGGACATGCACTTGGCTCTTGGGGGAGATGATAGGATTAGATGCTGCTGAGAATGGACCATTCCATGAAAGCAGGGCACAAGGTCTGGGTGCTCCACAGCCCTGGCAGCAGGAGCCCTGGCTTTCCTAGTGGCTGTGGAGGCAGCAGCTCTGGTTCTCACATGCACTTCCCAAGGCTATGGTATGCGCGCCATGATGCTTCCACCTGGCCATGCTGAGCAGTCAGCGGGACATCCTTCAGGAGGCGTCTCTTCAAACCCACTGTCCATCTTCAAAATAGCTTGTCTTTCCCACTCTATGGAACGGGTCTTCACTGTCACAACGGGAGTGTCCTTTGCTGAATACATTCCTAATCTTAGTGAAGTCTAATTTCTCAGTCGTTAATGGTCAACAGCTTTTGCGTCCTGTTGAAAAGACTGTCTACTCAAAGGACATGAAGATCTCCCATGGTTTCTTCTAGAACATTAGCAAACTGCTTATTGTTTTTGCCATTTGGTAGTATTTTACACACAGACTTGAATCTTCAGAATACCCTGATTCAGCAGAAAAACCTTTGAAATGAAGTTTGTACACAGAATATTCTCAGCAGTCAAAATTTAGACTGTAAGAAAATGCATGCAAAACGTACTTTCCTGAAAACACTTTAATTTTGAACAAAGCACTGAACTACACAAATGCAGAATGAAAACAGCATTTCAACTCCACCAAAATGACTCATCCTAAAGGTGTAAAAGTCATCTCACTTTACTAGGCACTATTTTTTAAACAGGAGACAATAAAAAATCTTGTCTACAAACAATATCCCAGCTCTATGGCAGGTTTCAGAAATTCAACTTCATGCTTTCACAGTGACGAGGAGAGCAGGATTGAAATCTGGAATGTGATTTAGATCCTCTCCACTACTACAATAATGAGAAGGTGACTGCCTTCCGTAAAGCTGATCCCTGTCTTGAGCAGCTCTGTGTCCACCTCCTTCTCTACATGATCTGCTGTAGGAGTCCTGATCATCACAGCCTTGGTCACATCCTCTGTTATCAAAATCCCAACCACATGAGCTGCCACAGGTGGGTCTCCCCATGAAAATTCCTGTTGTTGGGTATGTGGTCTTTTTGTCATAGAGAAATCAACTCTGATTCTATATCCATCAACCTCCAGTCCATTAGCATGGAGAACACTGCTCATCTTTATCTCCATAGTCCACTTCAAAGGAATGTGTGTATATGGTGGGAGGTGGGGGTCAGGTGGTTCTTCTCTAGGTAGATATCTAAAACGTCAGCAGGACTGACTACAAAGCCCATTCCACTTTCCTCACTGACCATTAAAAGGACTTCTTCAAGCTTCCTTCTCAAGAAAATCAACAGACATAATACAGGACGGGGCAGAGGTGCAGCTCAGTGGCAGAACATGTGCTTAAGCAGCGATGAGACCCTGGCTTCCTTCCCCAGCACCCAAAAATAAAACAAAACATGGAGGTCTGTCTATTTCATTAGGTTTTTGCATATCTGGTATCTTAGCCTTCCACTTCTTTCTTTGAGGAATTTGCCTCAGAGATAAAGTCTGCAAAATAGAGTCAATATTTTTTTCAAAACATACATACATGATATGTTCAGATCTAGCTGGTGAACTTCGTTATGCCTCTTCTGATACTAACTCGGTCTTTTTAAGGACAATTTATACTCATTCACTGAGGCACCATAACCATCACCACTCGCTAAAGCTTCACCCTTGGGAAGATTCCCAGGCATGACAGCTCACACCTTGATCTTTCCCTGTGAAAGGTTGAACTTGGACGTTTTGCTTCTTGACTCGCTGTTTACTGTTACCACAAGCTGTACGACCCTCCCGTGATGGGGGCAGTCTTGGCAAGCATATATCAGAAGGAGGAATGAGATGCCAGGCAGCAGAAGGCAGTGGGGAGTGAGCCAAGGCAGGGGCAGACCTTCACCCAGCTGTGAGCGGCCTGCCCTGAGCTGGAAGGACTTGGACAGCTGCCAAGAAGCGTACTTTCTTCTTTAAATGGTCCATGTAAAGCACAAATGGAGATTATGTCCTACTACTGGGTCCCAGCCATAGATGAAATTATGTGCTGCTTCATATTTAGCCTGGGCCTGTGAGGAACAGGGACCTCAGTGTGGGTAGTGGACCTGGTGGAGAGCACTGCTCAACAGTGGACTGACCCTCAAGGGCACAGGGAGACTGGGAGGGCCATGGGGGTGGGGTTAGAGGTGTGGCCATAGGGCCTCTCTGACCATCCACCCAGCCACATGATCAGCACCCATCCTAATCTCGCCAGGCACAGATCCACCTGCTGCTGCCAGGTGGGCCCCTAGACCGTCTCTTCCTCAGGGAACACCTGCATGTCACCTCCCCGAGCCCCATAGCTGCCCCTCCTCCCTGCCACATGGTGATATGGCGGTGTGCTTCCCTGTTCCTGTGACGGCAGGGCAGAGGCAGAAATCCAACATCTGAGAACAACCTGACATGTAACCCACACGATGTATGTGGGAGGCTGGAGCTGGAGGGCCCAGTCTGCCCCCACCCACGCTCGCCCTCCACTTACCTGTCCTTGTACTTGATCACCGCGTCCACAATCTTCTTCATCTTCTTGGTGAGGTTGGGCGGGTTTGGGGAGAGCTTCTCAGCAGGTGGCCGCCCTCGCTTTTTCTGCTTCTTGCTCTCATCATCCTTGTCCCGGCTGCGGGTGCTGGTGGTCGGTGTGGAGGAGCCGGCGTCGCTGTCCCGCTTGCGCTTCCGTGATGATTTCTTCTGCCGGACCTCCTCTTCGATCTCCTCCAGCGTGCCCTCCTCGATGGCCTTCAGGGTCAATAGTAGTAAAATAGGACAGCCAGCACCCAGGTTGACAAGAGGAGGCCGCGATGCACCTGTGGGGCCCGGTGGGGGCAGGGAGGAGGCCCCACACCACGGTCCTCCCAGTGTGTCTGGCTCGGGTGCAACACACACCCAGCTCCTGGCTGTTTTCCAGGCAGGGTTCAAAGGCCAGCACAGCCCCCAGCCCCGATTCAAGCCAGGCCTTAATGATCTAATGGCTCAATTCATTGCCAGGGAAAGGGTCTTTCCCACCGCATCGAGACTGGGAGGATCATAGTTCTGAGATGCTCCCACCTGGAGGTGTTACCATTAACAACCCTGCCAAACGCATTCCCACCAATTTTTTTAAATCATGATAAATTACACATAAAACTGCTCACTTTAATCATTTTTAAGCACAGAGCTCAATCAGAGCCTTCTTCCTGTTCCCACACGTGCTCCATGAGAACACCTGAGCTATCTACACGCCATGGTGCTGACTGAGTCATGGGTATTTTTCCCATCACTCTCCACAGAATAACTTGTCTATGTCTGCTCAGTCTATCGGTGAACAATGTGCTGCAGGGTTAACGTTTGCCTGTTCTTGGCATTTAGGTTGCTTGGTTTTCATTTTTTGGGATGGAACCCAGGGTTCCAGCATATTAGGCAAATCACTGAGCTACACCCCTAGACCAAGCTGTTCAGTTGTTTCTTTCTTTTTTAATTTTTTTTTGCTATTCTAAGCCATGACTGACAGCTGATTCATTAATACAGATTCCTTGTGGTGAAACTGATGAGGTAGAGGACATGAGCCTGAATAATAAACCTTAAAAGAATCCCTGGCTAGTAATTTTCAGTGATAATAATTAACTGGCGTGTTTTATCCCAAGTGATGGGAAGCCAGGTTTCCAGGGGATCTTGGAATCAGAAAGGCCGATAGGCTTGGGCACAAACAACAAACAGAACCAGGTGGGCCCCTGCCCCTGCAGATGGGACAGAAATCCATGACTGCCACAGCCATGGTGTCAAGTATGGTGAGGTCAGGAAAAGGGGTTGAGTGGGGCTCTGAGGGCGGCTGGGAGGGCTTCCTGGAGGAGGTGGTAGTTAAGCTAGAGCTGAAGGGGAATGGGAGGGAGGAGGGAAGGGGTGCAGCAGGCAGGAAGGACTGACACCCTTCGTCTCAGGGAAGAGGAGAGGACTTTGTGTCCTCCCAACACACCTGAGGCCTCAGAATGTAACCTTGGAAATGGAGTCTGTACAGATGTAGTCAGTTCAGGATCAAAATGAGTATCATACGTTGAACCAGGTGGGCCCTAAATCCAATATAAATATCCTCATTAGAGATAGAAAGCAACAAGCAGAGTGACACAGAAAAGGTCATGCCAAGTGGAGGCAGAGACTGTACAGTGGGCACAAAGCCAAGTACTGCTGGACCCACCAGAAGGTATAAGAGCCAAGGAAAGACCCTCCCCTGTGGCTTTCATGACCTGCCAACACATTGGTTTCAGACTTGGTTCCAGAATAGCAAGAAAATGTATTTCTGATATATGAAGCTGCCACAGTAGGGGCACTTCATCACAGCAGCCATGGGAAACAATGAAGGGAGGGGGGTCAGCTGAGCTGGGTGACAGCCAGAGCACCCCGACGGTTTTTGGTACATAAGCACCCAGAGAAGCTCCAAAAAGTGGTACCAAGGCTACATGCCCACCAGTGGCATAGCAGAGGGCCTCTTCTCACACCATAGTGAAATTTAACTCCAAATGAATTGTGGCAAAACTACAACACTCTTAGAAAAAGACAAAGGGGTATATCTTTGTGACCCTGAACTTGACAACGGTTTCTTAGATATGACACCAGAGCAGAAAACAAAAAATAGATGAATGGTAATTATAACAAAAAACTTTTATGCTTCCAAGGACACCCTGAGCCATGGCACATGCTTGTGATCCTAGTGACTCAGGAGGCTGAGGCAGGAGGATCCCACATTTGAGACCAGCCTCAGCAACGTTATGAGGGCCTGTTTTCAAAAAAAAAAAAAAAAAAAAAAAAAAAAAAGGGCTGGGAAGGGGGCGGAGGGGAAAAGGGAAACTGGCCCTGGCTTAAAACCCCAGAACAAAAAAAAAAAAAAAAAAGAAAAGAAAAAGAAAAAGGACAACCTTGAAGGTGAAAAGAGAAACCATACAATGAGAGAAAAGTATTTGCAAAGCAAATCTCTGATAAAGAACTCTTACAATTTAATAAAAAGGTAGCACATTTTAAAAGTGTTCACAGGGCTTGGTGGCACCATATCAAAAACAAAAACAAAAGGCAAAGGATACAAACAGACATTTTTCTACAAAAGATATCAGAATAGCTAAGAAGCACATGGAAAGATACTACACACCCTAGCCATCAGCGAAACACCACACCCACACTGGGACATCACATCACATCTAGGAGGATATCCAGAGTCAAAAGATAAAAAGAGAGCGAGGGGTGTATCTCAGTGGCAGAGTGCTTGCCTAGCATGCCCTGGCTCTGGGCTTGATCCCAGCACTGCAAAACAAAACAAAACACAACACAGAAAAGGTGAGGTGACAGCTGGCATGGTAACCCCAGCTACTTGGGAAGCTGAGGCAGGAGGATCATAAGTTCAAGGTAGCTTGGACAACTTAGAGAGACCCTGTCTCAAAAAACAAAGGGCCAGGGATGTAGCTCATTGGTAAAGAGCCCTTGGTCTCCATCCCCAGTACTACCTCTCACCCCAAAATAGATGAGAATAACAAGTATTGCTGAGGATGTGGAGAAATTGGAAATGACACATTACTACTGGGAATACAAAATGGTGCAGCAATGTTAGAAAACAGGTCCTTCTTCTAAAGGTCAAACACAGAATGACCGTTTGTTTCAGTAATCCCACTCCTAGGTGCACAGTAGCATATACTGAAGATGGGGATGTTCACTCAAAAACTTGTACAGAAATGTTCACATTAGCATTATTAAGAAAAGCCCCCAAATGATAACAACCCTGAGGTCCATCACCCTTAGGTGGAAAGCCAAAATGTGTCACATCCTTACGAGAAGAATATTATACAGCCTTAAAAGAACGAAGCACACGCTACATGGGTCATCCTCAAAAACATCAGGTCAAGCCCAAAAGGCCCAACTCCAACAGATCACGTATTGTACGATTCCACTGATATGAAATGTCCAGGACAGACAGAACTACAGAGAGACAGAGAAGAGTGATTGCCCAGGGCTGGGGGGAACAAAGGAATTAAGGGGAAATAACGAACTGGAGCAAGACTTCTTCTGCAGTGAGGAGAATGTTCTAATGCTGACTGTGATATCATGGCTGCATAACTCTGGGAACACACAGAAACTGCTGAATTGAACATCTTAAGGCGGCGATCTGTATGGTATGCAGATTACAAAACAAAACAGCAGGTGGTCTAATTTTAAATTTAAAAGGTACAAAGAGGGGCTGGGGTTGTGGCTCAGTGGCAGAGCACACGCCTAGTCTGTGTGAGGCACTGGGTTTGATCCTCAGCACCGCATAAAAATAAACAAATAAAATAAAGGTATTGTGTCCATCTACAACTAAAAACAAAAAATAAGAAAAGGAGTAAAGAAGAAATTTATAAAAATAAAAAAAAAAAAAAAAAAAAAAAGAACACAAAGGGCTGCCACATAGGTCTGTGTCTGGGCCTCGATCCCTTTTCTTGGGGGCTCTCTTCTTGGCCCTAGAGCATCCTGGGAAGAAAGCAGCCCACCCTAAGTTTTGCCCAGCTTGCTGGGGTGTTCTCACAGCTCCTCAAAGTGCAGAGCGCAGTGGGCAGGCTCACAAATGTGATGTTCTGAGCTCCCAGAAGGAGCTGGGGCTGCCTGGCCACACTGCAGGGCCTCACGGCTCGTCCCTGGGCGTGGCGCTCAGCACAGCGCAGTCCAGATGCAACTCCAGGGCGAGCTGGGCTCTCAGTCATCATGCCTACACGTCAGAGCCCCAAAGTGGGAAGGAGCTGACTTGTCACCATAAGTACTGGCTCTGACACCAGTCACCTGGCACAGTGTGCCCCAGACTGTGGGGAGGCCACATAAGCAGAACCCAAAGCTCTGACTCATCCACCTGTAGCTGCTGCTGCAGGGACAGGTGCCAACTGAAATGAGGACTCATGTCACCTCCACAAGCAGCAGTGGCCTCAGGCAGTGCCAGACAGCTCAGCAGAACACACCTCAGGCTTATAATCTCTTCCTTCCTCAGAACCAGGGAGGAGGCCAGCTCCTGGGGGTGACCTGTCTGACGCTGCCCAGTCAGCACTCCTGACCCCTCCAGGGCGCCTGCTGTCTGATTCGTCACCATGCTTTCTCTAGTAACAGATGTGTGGAACACAGCACCGTAGTGTCATTTGTTTAACCTCATGAAGATGTAAACCCTCACACTCAGAGGGCCTGGAGCTGTTCAGAGATAGCCTGGGTGCCCCCCAACTTGCAACAGTGCGGGTCCTGCCCACCAGAGGCCCTTTGCTACTCATGAAGCCAACAACACTGGAAGATGCCTCTTGGGTTTGGACTCAGGCTGCATCCTGGCGGCTGCGCCTCCACTCTACAAGCCCTGCCCAGCACCAGCCTGGGGAAGGCACGGCCCTCTCCAGCATGTACCTTGAGCCACTGCTTCTCTGTCAGGGAGTCACTGTAGTCCACCTCCTTGCGGTGGCGGGAGCCTCGGCCAAACATCTTCTCCTCCTCCTCCTCACAGGTCAGCCGCTCCACCTCGGCATCATCCTTTATGATCCAGGATGGGAGCTCGTCCTCCTCCATCAGGCGTGGCTTCCGCTTAGGGTTGCGGGCCTCCTCGCGCCGGCGGTCCAGGTCCATGCGCTACCGTGTGCAGGAGGAGGAGGGAAGCCAGAGAAGCAAAATGAGGGAGAGGGAGAAAGGGGGGAGGAGGGGGAGAAGGAAGGAGGGCGGGGAGAGAGGGGAAGGGGAGAGAGAGAGAGAGAGAGAGAGAGAGAGAGAGAGAGAGAGAGAGAGAGATATGTCAGCAAAGGGGAGAGCTCCACGGGGAAGGCTCTGGCTGGGGACATCAAAGGCTCATAGAGCCCACCGGGACCATGGCTGGCACGGGAGTTACACAGCAGCTCTGACTCTGCAGGGGCTGACCTGGTCCGACTGCTACAATAGACCCCACTAAAGGGGTCTGGAGAAGACGGGAAGGAGGGGACTGTAGACAGCAGGAAAGGGACAACAGGGTGACAGCCCAGGTGGGAGACACAGGCCTGCTGCTGCGGGAGGACCTCTGCTCCAATTTCACCCCACCACCCCAGGGCTGGGGCCTGCTGTGGAGGCCCTTGAAGTCCCATGGCCTTGATGTTCTTGGCTCCCTCAGAAAGGGAGCAGAGCCCTCAATCGCTGTCAAGAAACAAACTCAGGAGGACAGGCATTCAGCATGACAGGCAGGTCTGAGGGTCACATAGAGAACGGAGGCCTGAGTGTGCCCGGCTGTCCCTACCACAAGCTTGGGAGATCAAGGATGAATAAGGATGGGTCAGTCGGAATCATGAGCAGGCTACACTGAGAGATGCCCCCAGCTCCATCTGCTGCTGGGGAAACCACCACTGTCATTGAGTTTACTGGGGTGTGAACCCAAGGACATTCTACCACTGTGTTACATTGCAATCCTTTTAATATTGTGAGACAGGCTGGCCTTGAACTTGTGACCCTCCTGCCTCAGTGTCCCACATAGCTAGGATTACAGGTATGGGCCACCACATCTGGCATCTGAGGCTTTCTGCATAGTTTTGGTGTTGGCAGGGTGGGCACATACACCCCTAGG
Source organism: Glaucomys volans (assembly GCA_020662805.1). Taxonomy (NCBI): domain Eukaryota; kingdom Metazoa; phylum Chordata; class Mammalia; order Rodentia; family Sciuridae; genus Glaucomys; species Glaucomys volans. The sequence continues at coordinate 286,111 of JAJEJO010000316.1, forward strand.
GCACCCTGAAGCTCTGTGGGGCAGAATAGCCTCCTGGGGCAGCATGCGGTGCTCACCATGAACAGGTCAAACTCCTCTTCGTGCCGGGCAATCATCTGGTTGACAGTCTCGTCATCGGGCACCTCATCTTCTTCCTACAAGATTGCAAACCTTTAGTCTGACTGTGGAGGGGCTGGGCTGGGCGGCGGCCAGGCTCGGAGGCGAGCGGCAGCGATCCGTGGGAAATGAGCTGGCGGTCCCAGTCCGGCTGCGGTGGATGGGGACCCACACAGCAGCGAGAGGCACACACACGCACACGCACACGCACGCTCGGTGGGATCAGGGCCCTTGCTGGCCGTCCCAGCTGAGAAGCCGAGGACTGGATGGGCGTGGAGACTGAACTACCCCTCTCACCTTTAGAGGTGGCTCCTCCAAGTCGGGGTTGACGCCCGCTGGCGGAGGGGCAGTGTGGGCGAAGCTGGCACTGCCGCTGCCCGTGCTGCAGTGTCTGCTCTGTGGATAAATAGAGGACTTCAGTCTCCAGGGCTGTCAATCCGGCGTCTGTCACCAGCAGTTTAGAAAAAAAAAACCACTTCAAAGGGAAAGCAAGTACTCATCCTCTTTCCGCTCAGCCCACACTCCCTTTACTCCAAAGGGATGCAAAAAAAATAAGAGTGCAAAAAAAGGTACAAAAACAAAAATGAAAGCCGCTCATGCGTCCACCACTCACGCTGAGGAGGGAGGGAGGGTCAGGGTCAGGGCTGGTGCTGTGCTCACCTCGTCCTGCTCCTCGTGCTCCAAGATAGCCTGCAGGAACGCGCGCCTCTCGTGGCTGGACGACTTCTGGTCAAACATGCCTGCCTGGATCACCTTCTGGTCGACATTGAGCTTATACTTGGCTGCGGCCAGGATCTTCTCCTCCACGCTGTTGACAGTGCAGAGGCGGAGCACGCGCACCTCGTTCTGCTGCCCGATGCGGTGGGCTCGGTCCTGAGCTTGCAGGTCCTGGGGAAGAGGTACGAGTCAGTTCCAGACCAGAGGGCAGAACCCCTGAGGAGGACAGTGCAGAGGCCGGGGCTCCCTGTTCTAATGTGCAACCCCAGCCTCAAGTCTATCCTTCTCACCAGCAGCAACCATCATGAGCCAGAGCTCAGGAACGTGACCCAGCATGTGTCGCCTGTTCTGGGGGCTAGGTGACAAGCCCAGTTGTGATTTTCTACCTTACTGGGTCCTAATACTCAAGAAGATAGCACCATTTCAGAGGACAACCCTGAGGGGTTATGTCCCCAGCAGTCCTTGTCACAGACCCAGAGGTCCTCAACCTGGCCATGTAACAACTGAGGCACCACTTAAGAGGTGGGGGCTAGCTCCAGGCAGCAGTGTGGGAGAGTCTGGTTTGGCTGTACATCCACATGCTTCCCCATTGTGCAACCCAGGCCTGGGCAATAACCTTTCTGAGACCAACCTCAGAATTCAGTATGATGACATGTGGCGCCGTTGGCTCTGTACAGAACACAAGAGGGAAGAGGTGTCAGGAGTGTGGCCCAGCAACTGGGACATCAGCTCCTGATAAAGTGGTAGCCATGGCTACAAATATTTTTATCACTATCCCTAGTTTAGAACAAGGAGGCTCCCTGAAGCCCTGTCTCTGGGCCCAGTGTATGGGCCACCTCAGTACCTTGCTTCTCAAATTGAGAAGCATGCTAAGAAAGGAGCATAGTAAGGAGCTGACTTTGACAATCTTGGTAATGGGGTTTTAACTGCAGTCTGCTTGCTGACCCACACCGTACTGTTCAGGAAACTGGCCCGTCATCTGAATCTGGGTGGGAACTACATGTCAGACTGATCAGAGGAAAGGACTCAGGTGGCCACCCATAACATTCACCTAACAGACAGACTTAAGTACTGAACATGGTGGGGTCACCAGGCTGTAGGAGATGGCACGCTTGGACCCCCACCAAGGGCCCCACCAATGGGAGTATAAATAGTTGGGCAGAAGCAACCAGAATATGAAGGGGATACTCCAACAGGCACGGGGATCCCACTTCTCAGGGCTGACCTAGGTGGAGGGACCTTACATAAGCGCCCCAAGAGGGTCAAGTGTGTTTCCTGAGGGGTTGGTGGTTATGCTGGAAAATGGAAACAAAGCTGGAACTAAGATGTTTTGGGGTCACGTATACTGAGACATCTAGGAGCTGATGCAATAGTGGAGCAGATGTGTCCTCTGGAGGAGAGGCAATGGACACTGGCTGTTGAACACAAGAGGCACATGCTCAAATGGGAACCACTGTGTTAAAATCAGCACATCCACATGTGCATGCAGACAGGGGCCAGTAGGCACTCAGCAGAGAGTAGGATTGGTGGGGAAGGGAAAGAGGCCTCTACTCTGTCATTAGTATCTGCACTGAAAATAAAAAGCATATTACTTTTATAATGAGGCAGAGAATGTTTTACTCATTTTAAAACTGGTAGTTCTATAAAACAGCACCTCAGGCATCTGCTAGTATGGAGGCCCACATGGAGTACATGATGAGGAAACGAGAGTTTACCCCAGATTCTGTCCAATGGCCAACTGTGTACACACACAGAACCAGTCTGCAGAGCTGTGCCCTATAACCTGACAGCTGCTGCCAACAGTACTCGCAGCACCTTCCATCTTGTTCTCAGTTATGCAATTCCAGTAATTTAAAAAAAGGGTGGGGGGTGGTGAGGTACATACTGCTTCCCTGACCAGGAAGGCAAGGCTGTGTCTACTTTTAGAAACAGGAAGATGAATCCTCCATTCTGATCCCTGGTGACTTAGCTGTGGCTCCTGGGATCCAGAGTGTCAAGACACTGGTAGGCACTAGGATAGGGCACCATCTCTAGGCTTCTGGGAGCTCCTCCTGACCCTCTCTCACTAGGGGACTGGTAGTTTTTACCTGGTGGGGATTCCAGTCGCTGTCGAAAATGATCACAGTGTCAGCCGACTGGAGGTTCAGTCCCAGCCCCCCAGCCCGGGTGCTGAGCAGGAAAATGAAGTATTCAGAGCCAGGCTCGTTGAAGGTTTTCAGCAGCATACCCCGGTCCTCTGCCTTTGTGGTTCCTGACAGGCACAGAAGACAAGGGGGTCAGCAGGGTGGCTTGGGGACAAGGGTGAGGAGGAGACACAGAGGAACTCCAAAGAGCGGAAACCATGACCCAGAGGCAACAAGAGCCAAGCTATCCTCTCTCCATAGGAGTGGGAGCTGCAATTAGCCAGTGACCTGGTTGTACAGAACATCACTACCCTACGCCTCTCTCCCACCCCAGGAGGTAAACGGGCTCCCCCTGCATCTCCACGTAATGTGAACTGCGGGGAGGACTATATGCAGTGGGGCTAGAGCTCAGGGTGCCCCGGTCAGTGTTGTCTATACTACCAGACCCTGGCACCTCTCCAAGTGCCTGCTCTGCTCTGTAGGGTGGCAAGAGGCACGGTGGCTAATGCTACCAAGACTACTCCCCTAAAAACATACAAGGGGTCTCAATGTAGTTGGATGGAATCTATGGGAATGAGTCAACAGTCAGAGGGCTGGCATGTGCCCTCGAACCTACTGCAGCAGGCTCTGCTGGCTCACAGGGAATCCCCATAGGTGAGATCAGGGGAGTTCTATTCTTGTGTGTGCGATGCTGGGCAGGGAACCCATGGCCTTGAACATGCGTGGCAAGAGCTCTACCACTGCGCCACATCCCCAGCCCCTAAGGGAAGCCTCATAAGGGGGACTTGTTTCCCCTCTAGCTGTATTTCCCCCAACCCTAAGCAGAGAGGCAGTATGGATTCCCAGGGACTCTCAATAACAGCCCAGGACATGGATCTTCGGTATCGTAAGCCTCCACAGGATGTCTTAAGCTACTCAGGCTACTATCAGCTCCAATCAAAGCTGCCCTTGATGAAGTGAGAAATCACTCTGGTGACAAAATGAAAATCAAACACTTCCTGCCACTGGCACATGTGTCACCAGGCACAGCACAAGAGCTTGGTGCCCACTGCAGCCAAAGCATCTGTCACTGCCACCCTTCCTTGAGCTCCAGTTGCAACCACAGCCATCCCAGCTCAGAGAGGGGAATGAGGCCATGGGCCCAATAACCGCCTCACATTCACCACCTGACAGGAGATTGAGTGTCATGACATTTCACTGAGCTCCCAGTCTTCCTCTGCATTTGCCACAGACTTTCTGCCTCTGTGGCTGAGACTGTATGAGGTGCTACAGATGCAACTGTGGCCAAGTTAACAGAAGTACCTGTCCTCTGTGGGAACAGGGATCAGCACTCAGGAGGCTTGGGCTTGGCCCTCAAGATGGAAGAGATAACGCGAAGGGTTGGAGCAAAGAGTAAGGAGAGACCTGACCACACAGACTTTGCCAGGGTTTTGGTTTTCAGCCTGAAAGCACTGGGAATCCCCAGGAGATGACAGGACAGCAAGGGAGACAAGAAGTCAGATATGCACAAGGTGGCCCTGGACAGAGTTCTGAAAAGGGGCTGAAGGTCAGATGAGTATGTAGGCCATGTTCTGGGTAAGGGTCCAGAGAGGGACAGAAGGATCAGCCCAGCAAGCTCAGGCCTACAGTCTGTGAAAAAACATTTCTAAAAGATGCTCAGTGAGAACATGAGAATGGGTTTAGGGGCAGAGGAGAGGTGCACAAAGGTCTGGGGTGTCCTGCCATGTAACATACCCTGCCCATGAGCCTAGTATGAGATGTGCAAAGGAAAAAGAAAGCTGCTTAACCTTGCTTTTTTTCTGTGGCGGGGGCAGGAGGACACGGGGGATCGAACCCAGGGACATTTAACCAGTGAGTCATATCCTTGGCCCTTTTTTAATATTTCATTTAGAGACAGGGTCTCACCGAGTTGCTAAGTAACTTGCTAAGCTGCTGAAGGTGGCAATGAACTCACAATCTTTCTGCCTCAGCCTCCAGAGCCACTGGGATTACACGCATGCACCACTGTGCCCAGCAACCTTCCTGGTTTCTAAGCCCATTTTTAAAAATTTTTTTTCCTGGTACTGGGGATTGAACCCAGGGGCACCTAACCACTGAGTTACATCCTCAGTCCCCTTTTTAAAAAATATTTTATTTAGAGACAGGGTCTCACAGAGTTGCTCAGGGCCTTGCTAAACTGCTGAGGCTGGCTTTGAATTTACAGTCCTCCTGCCTCAGCCTCCTGAGCCACTGGGATTAGAGGCATGCGCCACTGCACCTGGCTCTCTAAGCCCATTTTTCTAGTAAGCCCCTTTCACTATTCAGGCAAAAAGAGGGTGGGGAACTTGCTCGAGGCCTTCCTAAGCAGTCACAAATGCTGATCACCTGTCTTGTAGGCTGTGCAGGTAGCTCACCCAGCCTCCTTCTCCCTGCAGCACCTCCTGGAGGTGAGGGGAAAGAGAAATACAGTGACATGTCTAACAGAGACCCCTGGGCACAGGGTCAGGGCCTGGAGCCTCAGGAGGAAGCTCCTGCTCTTGCCCTATGGCATCTGCTTGTCTCTCTCAGTGGCTGCTGATTCTGGTACAATCAACCCTGACTCCAACTCCAGGACTGAGCAGTGAGTGACAGGGCCATGCCACCCGGCTACTGTGGCTCCAAGTAGCTCAAGGACAGCCAGCCCTAGACTTCTGTGGGGAAAGCTGGGTTGCCTCTCTGTTGAACACAGTAGGGAAGGGAAGCCTGCAGGGAAGCCTGAGGATGAAGCCAAGATAGAGGACAGTGGAGCCATGAGCTGGAGAAAAGCCCCTGCAACATTACTGATACACCTGGATCCAGTTGAGCCTAACACAAGCAAACACCTGAGGTTTCAGTTATGTTTTCACCTTATGCATTTACCAGCATAAGGATTTCTCTTGCTTCCTGCCAGGCACCCCTACCCCACTGAACCCCGTGCTGTAGTGAAAAGATCACCAGTGTTCAAAGACTCAGCTTATGATCCTGCCATGACACCTGAACCTGGAGGCCTGGCTTCCCAGTTCCAAGACTGTGGCGCTCAGTGTGCCGCGAGGCCACTGTGGCACTGGAGGGAGGGCCCGAGGCACAAAGCTGGGGTAACCTTGGACAACAAAACCCCTGAACAACCTCTCTTCTACTCACCATCGAGCCTGAGGTATTTAAAGCCACGATATGCAAAATAATCTTCCATGATCGTCATGAGGGAGGTCATTTGGCAGAACAGCAGCACTTTATGGTTGGTTGCACGGAGTTTGGGAAGAATTCTATCAAGAAGCTCAAATTTACCAGAAGCTCTGTACAGATCCAGTCTAAGGCGTGGCGGGAGGAAGGGAAGAACATTCAGAATGTTAAAAATGCCACCTTTGGGCATTTTAAAGAGCAGGCACGTGTCATATCCCCACACTGGCTTAAGTACACAGAGATCTTTCCAGGCAGACCTCCTATCACAGTTTCAACAAAGCTGTTCCAAACCAACTAAAATAAACTCAGGTTACCCTTGGGCAAGGGCATATCAGAAGGGTGACCACATCCTTATCATCTAACCTGCATCCTCTGAGAATGAAAGGAACTATGATTTGTAATAAGGCAGGGACAGGAAGTGGGGTCCAGGGGTGTTCCCAGAAACCCAGGCCTTATCTCCCTTCCTGTTAAAAGAACCTTTAGGAACAAATGCTCACATTGGAGAGTGCCACACCCTGCCAGACTTGAACTGGGGCCACTGAAGCTTCTTTCATTTCTTCCAGTCAACAGCCCCTAGGATTTACAGATGTGGAAACTGAAGCTGAGGGGCAGGAACAGTGTGATCCAGCATGTGTGGAACTTCATTATGCAATATGATGAAAAACATAAATGAAACAACTTTTTGTCCTTTCATTAAGTGTTGCTATTCCTGAGAGTGCTATATTATCCAAGGGTTATCAAAGGGACTTATAGCAAGGCTCTTTGCAAAAGTGAAACTTTAGAAATGGCATTGAAGTCCAATATCAGGGACTTCAAGAAGTGTCACTTAGCCATGCGGTGGCACATGCCTATAATCCCAGCTGCTCAGGAGGCTCAGGCAGGAGGATCACGAGTTCAAAGCCAGCATCAGCAATTGGTGAGATCCCATCTTCAAATAAAATATAAAAAAGGGCCAGGGATGTGGCTCAGTGGTTAAGTGCTCTGGGTTCATTCCCATAAGTGTGGCCTGTGCTTTAAAAAGGATGCTACAGAAAAGACATCCACATGATACAGAAATATTTCTGTATTAGTGAATTATGTGTAGACTCAGAGACACTAAGCAAGGGTCCTATCCCTCTCCAGGGTCACAGAGCATGAAGGTGGCAGAACAAGGTCTGGAAGTCAGCCTGCCTCAGGAATCTTGCCTTTTGGGGTGAATGGTGGTCAACTCTCAGAGCAATTTCAAGAATGCTAACCTTTTCTTTTGGTTCCTCTGTTTTCTAAATGTTCAGCTTTGGAAACTGGACAAAAGTAACAATAGCAATAACAACAAATGGAAGAGAAAGCAAACACTCCACATGGACGACCAGCCCGCCCACACAGTAGGGAAGCTGCTCACCCCTGGACGATGCCACCGGTGAACCCCAAGTGCTCAGAAAAGGACTCCTGCAATGGAATAAGAGACGAGTCAGTGCTGGGCAGGGCCAGGCCATCTGGCCCCACCTCATAGTCTAGGCCTCTGCTCTACAAAGGTGGAGCCCTCATATCAAGCACTCAGCAATGGCCCATCGCAGCACCACAGCCAAGACAAGGATGCCGGACACTGCTGTATCACACCACACCCCACCCTCATGCAGCGCCAGTGAAAGAAAAGAAGTAATATATGACAGTCTTGGTCACCTACAGGAGTGCAAGCGGGTGGTGCATGCCCAAGACTACCCTGGAGCAGAGCCCCAGGGGCTCTCTGGTGGGCACTAGGGATCTGCAATGTCCCTGAACTTTAAGCCAAGAAATAAGGACACATGTATACATTTTAGGAACAAGAATCTAGACTCTCAAAGACTAATAAAGCCCAAAAGGGTTCATGTCCACACCCTTGACTGAATGGGGAGACTGCTCATGTCCCCCACATGGAAAAAGCCAGAATGCCAAAGAGCTGATGTGGGACTCATCCCCACAGAGGAGTCTCAGGATGCCTCGGAGGGAGGTGTTTCAGAACTTTTATTTCTCTCAGATAAATGTTTGGGTTCCTTAAAATAAGCACACATGAGCATGTATGTATTGCTTAGCATATGCAAGGCCCCAGGTTCCTTCATCAGCACCAAGGAAATGTGAATAACAATCATACTTAAAGAAATAATTGGCAAAAAGAAAACCAGTAGACATACATGCATTATCTACTCAAAACACTACAAATTTTAAAAAAGTCATCCAGAACAAGCAATCTAGCTCGACCAAGAAGCTCAGCACAGACCAGTGTCTCTAGGCCCATCCAGAATAAGGACGGGGGCCTTTGGAGGGAACTGCTGCCAACAAGCTCTGGGTACAGCTGGGCCTGCTGTCCCTGGGGCTGGGTGCACGGGGCCTCACCTCAATGTGCTGGAACATGTACGGGTGGTTGCAGATCTTCCGCAGCTGCATGATGGTGTTCATCAGAGTCTTGGTGCCACCTTTGCCCTAGGAAGGCAGATAAAAAGGTCAAGTCTTATCTCGGGTAGGGTGGAGCTGGCATACAGAATAGGAGGATTCTGGAGAAGCTGGGGGTTGTGGTTTATGGCAAAGCAACCAGGAGTGCAGAGACAGCTCGTGTTAAGACTCAGAGGCCATCAATAGCACTGGGGGGTGCAAAGAGCACTGGCACACTGTAGGGTACGGGTAGAAAGATGCCAGCAGGATCGAAATGAATGAACACAAATGCTCTGTGACATCAGGTCTGTCCTGAGCATTGCAGGGAGCCACAGGAGGGGTCCCTTAGGTTACGGGGTAGAGGGAAGGCTCCAAGGTGGCAGGGTGGGTGCTCTGGCATGGGAAGAAAACCAAGATGCACACTGCTCTGAGGGCCTGAACAAACGTGGAGGGGAAGTAATTGGGAGGATCTTGGCTGAGATACTGGGTACAGGATCAAGGGACCTGGTAGGAGGGGCCGTGGCCCTCAGAGTGGTCCTAGAAAGAGAGAGTTCACCTGACCCCACTCCTTACCATTGTATGCCCTCCCCAAAGTAACTGTGTAACAAGGGGGTGGAACAGCTCACTAGAACAACGTTCAAACTCTACTGGGGTTAGTATGGGCCCCACACTGCCAAGGAAGGATCCAGTGTCTCAAAAGTGTCCCACAAGATAGACCATTGGTACTTATATGCATGGCTATTTAAATACCCTTGGGACCACAGCCAGGTGGGCCTTTCTGGGAACAATCATGGCTAAGGAGGCGGGAATTACACTGGTTAGTGCATACTCCAGCCCTGAAAACCAGGCTGCCTCTGCCCCACCCTCCTGGAACATCCAGATGGAGAATGGGGAACCCCAGAGCCAACCTTCTTGTCCTTCTCGGAGCCATCGGTCAGTAGCACCCCCTTAGCCTGCATGTGCCGGTACAGCACACGCTGCAGAGCAGACATGTCGCACTTGATGACATACTCCACCTGCAGGCAAATGGTGATCTCAGTGCAGCTGTAACAGCCCCAATGCCTGACCCTCCTTCTGGACCCAACTCTGTCTCCAAGCCCTACTGGAAGCACCCAGAACCTTAGGACATGAACTCTGATTAAGGGACAAGGGAGTGATGGTGAGGAACCCCCAAGGCTGGGAGACAAGGGAGACTTGAATAAAGACAGGGAGATTCTGGGCAAGAAAGTGCAACGTGGCTACATTCTGGAGGGCTCTCCAATCAGTCAGAAAATAAAGGGCAAGGCTGACTGGGGGAGTGCGTGTGATCAGGGACAGAGACCAGGAACTCAGAGCCATCCTAAACTGGAGGCCTGTGTGATCAGGGATAGAGGCCAGAAACTTAGAGCCATTCTAAACTGAAGGCCCACAGCCTCCTGCTACGAACAGAAGGAAGCCTCGTGCAGGCATAGATTGATACTGTCAGGAAGTGGAACTAAGGCTCTCACTAGTAGGGACTGGTTGCCATCCCCAAGCTGGAAGGAACAGGGCCAGGAGCTGGGCCTTTGGGAGGACCTAAGCACACCCACCCTTGGGAGAGTCAACGGCACACTGCTGCAAGGCAGCTTCTCCTAGGCAGAACTTACCTTCTCAGGCAACTGGGCCTCAACTTCCTTCTTGAGGCGCCGGAGCAGGAAGGGCCGCAGCACTTTGTGGAGGCGACGAATGATAAGGATGGTTTCCTCCTCATTCAGGTCCACCTGGAGCCCCAACAAACAAAATCCAAACGTTACCTCCAGGGACCACACCATTCTGAGCTTTCAGGGGCAAGGAGGGAACCCTCCTTCTTGGTAAAACTGAAGGATCTGCTGCCCACAGAATTCTTGGGATGGAACTAAGGGCATTGGGGGACCATGCTCTGTATGCCTCTTGTCAAAAATGTGGCAGCCATTTCCCTAAGGGTTTTATGAACTTGTGCTTCTACAAACTGAAAGGACATCCAAACTAAAACCAGATGGCACTAGAGGAGGCTGAGCACACATAAAACTGACTTTAGGTGCAGAATTCCCAGGAAGGGCTCTGTCACTGGGAGGGCTCTCACCACTAAATACTGCTTTCCCACTGAACCTGCTCCTTGGCCAAAAAATTATATTTTTTAACCAGATGAAATCAGGCACATTCAGAGTGGTATGGCTAGAAATTTTTTAAAAAGAAAAAAAAAAAAAAGGAGAAAATATACATAATGCCTGACTTTTCTTCTGTCAATCCCTGGTCATCCCTTGGTAGAACTGCTCTGCCTGAAAAGATATGAAACTATAGGATCTGGTCCTGAGTCTGGAGAGGGGGTCCTGGGCCTAACAACAGTGGTTCCTCCATCATGAAGAGCTGGAGGCTTTGGTCTCCCCTTCAGAAGGGTCACTGTCCTGTTCTGTGCTACAGAGAATGTGGACTGCAAAAATGAGACTGGTAAAGGCCCTTCTGTTAACAGGACACATCTATAGAAAGATGCCTGGTGGGAAGAGTGGCAGGGCCCGCTGCAGGGCTGCGGCGCCACTGCTAACCTCCCCAGGTTCTGCCCATATCTGCAGAGTCTGATCGCTTAATCCGACTCAACAAGAGGACACACAGGCCATCCCACAAACATGCAGAACCCCAAAAGCACAAAGGGGCATGGACTCCGTGCTCAGTTAGTTCAGGGACACGTATCAACCACAAAGATTGGCCCCTCACAGCCAACATGAAGCCTGCAGAATGACTGTACCACCCATGGTATCCTGACATTTCAACAATGGCCATAACGTTCTTTGAAAACAACATAAAACAGAGCCTGACCACAGGTGCCTTAACCAAGACCTTGTAGCTCCTCTTGCCTTCAGGGTGAACCCTGATCTCCCTGAAGCAACCAACAGGACGCAGTCCTCTGTGCCCTTCCCACCCTGGGAGTCCAGGGCCATCTGAGGGCCACATAAACCCAGGGATTTCTCCCCTGATCTGTCTCTGCTGGGACCCTTGTGGCTCCTCTAGCCTCAGGGCCCAGTGGTGGTGCATTGTGGGCACCCAATGCACACTGATTCTGGGAACCAGCTGAGCCAGGATGATCCATGCACATGTGGCTAATGCAGGGTGCATGACCATGGCCACCATTTCCCACCCTGCCATGTGGCTGGCCAGGGACACCCACCTTTTCCCCGGTCATGGCAAATGGAGCATTGAACCACTGCTCAAAAGTGCTGCAGCTCTTGAAGATGGTGGGCAGCAGGAAATTGAGCAGCGCCCAGAGCTCAGGGAGCTTGTTCTGCAGTGGTGTGCCTGTCAGCAACAGGCGCCGAGGGGCCACATAGTGCGTGTTGAGGACCTGTGTCAGCTTACAGTGGTGGTTCTTCATGCGGTGGCCTTCATCCACGATCATGTACTTCCAGCGGATCTGCAGGTCAGAGCACGGGTGGTCAGGGGAGACAGCAGCCCTGGAGGACCTCATGCTCGAGAGAGGCAATAGTCACCACCCACCAGGAAGGCTCCAGGGGGGAGAGCTCCCGAGAACATGCGTTACACTCTGCCTCCCCTCCCCCTATGTAAGAACTATACAACACAGGCTCTAGGATATACAGGCAGGGAGGTGAGCCTCTGTCACATTGTCAGGTAAAGAGAGCAAAGTGCGGGACAGTTTTCTGGTTTTCCAAAAAAAATTATATATGCCAGTGTTTAGTACATAGAAAACGCCCAGGTAACACCTCACTGATCAGCAAGTCCCTCTGGGGCATGGGTTGTACAACAAGATTGGTGACAGGTCCATTTCGATGAGCAGACCACACTTGCAAAGGCAGTCAAGGGCACAGGAAGGTCTGAGTGTGAGGTGCTCTGGAGCCACAGAGCCTTCCCTTACCCGGTCACTCCCCAGAGTCTGCGGGTGACTCTGTCCATTGGACCAGGGCTCAACACAGCGTGAGACCACAGGCAGGAGCTCTGGGTATTTCAAGTTAAGTCTCTGGATCACAATGAGCCCAGCTCCCACCAATCTACACAGGAAACCATGTAGGCTTCCTAAGAACACTGAGGCCTGAGGAAGGCAGCATGTGTCAGGTCAGGGTACACAAGGGCAGTACTGATCCGGGAGCACAGCAGCCTCCTTCCACAACCAGGACCAGGCACTCAGGAGTCACAATAATTCTAGCCACTACAGATAAGCAGGGTTTCGGGCTGGGGATTTAGCTCAGTTGGTAGAGTGCCTGCCTCACAAGCAGCAAAGCCCTGGGTTCTAATCCCCAGCACTGGAAAAAAAAAAAAAAAGTGACTTAAAGATATGCAGGGTTTCAGGACCTTGTTTCTGGGCTCATGATGGTCCTAGCTTTATACCACCTCAGAAGGGGAGACACCACAGTACCGGCTAGAGGGCAAGATTCTACACACTCGACACCCAATTCCCAGGGCCTGTTTCCTCATGTCAGCCCAGGAATACACACAAAGGCCCCAATACCACCATCACCATCATATAGTGAAAAGTGTGGTAAATGGCAAACAACCCCTCGTCCCTGGGTCAAAAACTCTCCGTTTGACACTCCCTACACAGATGGTCAGCAGTGAGATCTGCTGCACCCTTTTCAGCTGAAGTTTCCCAGAAAGGAAGAGCTACAGCAGGCATGGGACCGTGTGTCTATACCTGGACCATGGCACTCGCTCAGTAACTCACCAATGGCCAAGCTGGAGCTGCCTTTAGTCACATCACCAAGAAGCTCCTAGGCTTCAGCAGTCCCCATTAAATGCCCACATGAAGGCCCAAGGCTGACAGGCCACCAGCCCCTCAGCCTGAATTCTCAGCCATTGTTCACTTATCCAAACCCTCGCTCTGTCCCATGGTCTGTGGCCAGAGGGTAGAGGGGCATGGCCCCCATGAAGGGGAAATTGAGGCTACTGGAGATGGGGAGACAAAGGCCAGTCTACCCTCAGCCCAAAAGGGACAGGCCAGCAGGTCAGGAAACACTGTGTGAGAAGCGTCTTTGGGCGGAAAGCCTGAGAGGAGAGCTAGTCCACATGTTCTGAGGACAGCGCCAGCCCGTGGACCTGACCTGGGGCCAGCCTTGAGATGGTCAGAAAGGCAAAGCTGTGGTCACCTCTGACACACACAGGGTGGCTGTCTTCTTATGAGAGTACAGATGAGTCACTGAGAAGTTCCTTCCAAGGGGTTTTGGGGAAGACACACATGACAGCATAGCTCAGGCGGCAGCAGCTCCCCAGCAGCCTGGGAGCCCCAGGCCTGGTGCATTTCAGGCAGGATACACTACCTTAGCGAGGATGTGCTTGTCTTTGATGATGTACTCATAGGTTGTCAGCAAGACATTGAATTTCCCACTGCGGAGCTGTGGGACAAAAGCCCGTCTTGCTGCTGGAGAGCCCTGTGGGGACAGGATGCACAACCTCAGCTCACAGGCAAGGCACCCCAGCAGCTGCCAGGATGGTACTCCTGACAAAGGAGAAGGCTTATTCTGGCCAGATGTGGCATGCAAAGGTGCTGGGGAAGGCACTAGTTGGTGCTGACCTTGAGGTGCAGAGCATCAATTACAGGGAGAGGACAGCAGAGTGTGGGGCCCCTTGGGGAGCTGTGTTGCCTGTGCCACCACCACCTGCATGGCTGGTGGCTGAGAACCCCTCTTCATGGGTTCCCAATATGGAAGCTAGAGCCCCTCCTCTGTGTAGTGACAGACACTATGATCATTCCAGCCTCTTCCCTAGACAGCAAACCTGCCCCATCCTCATTTCCATATCCCTGATCCACACAGCAAAGGTCTAAGATGGGCCCCAGGGCTTTGTCCAGGCTCACGTCCTAGACACACTGAGCTTCATGGCCCTCTAAGCTCTTGCCTATAGAGTTAGCCATGGTCCCGCAAACCAGGTTGTCTTCTCTAGGCCCTCAAACACAAAGTGCTGTCAAGTTTCTAACCTGCCATGGGCTGAAAGCCTCACGGCACAGGATGAAGGGCCTGGGCCTAGGAGATCTGCAGCCAAGGGAGCTGGTGCTGAGCACCCTGCATATCCTGTTACCCAATGGCCCATGATTTACTTTCATTAAGTCCTCATATACAAATGGGTTTTTAACCAGACCTTGATTGAGAACCATGAAATACTCCAGCAAATGCACTGATGTGTTTCAACGTATACTAGGTAAAAACCACATTCCACAACTTGAGTCCAAAACTCAATTTTTAATAATATACATTTATGCCCCCAAATAAGCAACCCCAATTCTGCAATATTATGACCTTGTACATGCAAAATAAGAAAAGGTCCATAAAAATCCTGTCTGTTAGATGTGCCTGTTTTCTACTCCCCTCCACAACCTTTGCCCACATCCCCTGAAGAGTAACAGGAAACCTCTGCAGGCTGTCACATACCTTGTAGGACACCTTCACCACGGAGGGGGCCCACTTGTCAAATTCGTATGCCCAGTTTGACAGCGTCCTGATGGCACAAGAAAGGAACAGTCAAGTTCCTCATTGCTCAGCAACATCGGTATTGACATGGTCACGGCTCTAGAGCTCGCAGGGTAACTGAGTGTGTCACATAGCAGCTGAGTGTGGAAAGGAGGGCCAACGAGCACTCGGAGACCCCTTCCTCTGGGGCCCCAAGGAGGCAGCTGGGCAGAGAAGAGGAATGCACCCCAGGTGGTAGGATCAGAAGCATACCAAGGTCTGGTAATGGGGACAGGGGTAGCTGCTGCTCAGGTGGAATGAGCCAGGATGACCCTGGGTAGGAGACCTGGAGACTAGCCCTTTGAGAATATGTCATACACTGGGGATCTAGTGCCAGGAAAACCACCGGCCTCTTAGAGAAGGGTCTCAAGCTCAGAACCATGCTAGTGATTGTGCTGTGGACACCTGGGAAGGTGGGAGACACTGAGGGTTCTTTCCACCATCTTTGAATGAAAATGGCACTACTGACATTTCCTCACAGTGAGAGATGGAATACAGACCATGAGCAGAAGACTGGTCATGCTAGAGGGAGGGGGAAGGTAGAGGAGAAGGGAAAGGACAGGGCAAGAACAAGAAGATGAGACTGCTCCTCCTGGACAACCTAGGGTGGACGAGGACAGGAGGGAGAGGGAGAGATACAGGAGGACATGGGGCAGGTGGAAAGTGGTGGAGGGAGTGACAAGGGGTCATTCCCTGGAGGGAGCACACTCAGGAGAGTATGAAGGCAATGCTACGCCAAGATCACAGGAGTAGGGTTCTGGGAGAAAGGCTGAGATGTGAGTTTCTGGTAATAGAAGGATGCCACTCAGAACATTTAGACCAGGTGATTTGTAAAGACATGACTCATAGATGAACAGTAGAGAAGGTCAAATCTTCCTTGCACCTCCCTCCAAGTACCTCCACCACTGAGGATGGGGCTGAGTCCACCACAAACGCATACCTCCCAGGTTCCCCAGCAGTCAGAGTCAACAGAGTGGGCATAGTCCTAACCAATGAGATGAAACTCAAATTGCTGGAGTGAAAGTAGGGAGCAGGCAGGCTGGTAACATTTGATAGTGTTTGGCTGCCAAAAGCTACTGTTGCCCTTTGCCCTGCCTATTAGCCTAGGAACCCAGATAAGATGGTGTATTGCCATCAAGTATTACCATCTTGAAATCATGAGAATCTGCAGGCAGGAGTCACTGCCTAAGGGTGAGTGAGCAAAAAACTTCAGGAGCCTGAGCACCTGACAGCATCCTGGAGCTGCCAGACCTGCCTGGCTTTCCATGCCCCTTATGATCAGCAACATCTCCCTGGTTCAGTAGGAGTTCCTATTTCTATAACAAGGGAGCAACAGGAGACAGCTGAGGGACAGAGAGAGAAACTGAGAGCCAAAGCCCAAGATCTACAGTAAGTGGGGCAAGAACCACTGTGTCATGAAAGGAACTGAGAAGACAGGCTGGAGTGACAAGAGTCCAAGGCAAGGCAAGCAGTTTATGGCAGAGAGTAGTCAAGTCCCAATGGGAAGAACGCAATAGCTAGCCACCACAACATGGAAACACTCCCTGGGCACAGGCAGCTCCTCTGGCCTGGAAGAGATAATGCTGGGCAGAGTGGATGCTTGCCTGGGTGGGGGGCATGGGGAGAAAAGGCCACGGGTCAGCCTGGGGCACAACACCCAACCAGTCCTCAAAACTGTCATGTTGGATGGGGCTGGGGATGTAGCTCAGTGGAGGATGCTTGCCCAGCATGAACAAGGCTCCAGGTTCCATCCCCAGTACCAGAAGAAAACTCCCAAACTCCAAGGTCATCAAAATCATGGCAAGTTGGAGGAACTGTCACAGATCTGGAGGTTAGGGTGACAGCTAAATGTAATGTGGGTCCTGGAAAAGAAATGGACACTTGGAAAAATACAGGTTACTTAGTAATAATGTGCTAGCACTGGCCCCACAGTCCTGTCAATGGGGCAAAAGGAAGGGAAGACGTGATCTGCAGCAGGAGAAACCAGGTGAGAGGGACACTGGAACTGGCAACTTTACTTAAAATCTAAAGCTACTATAAACTAACCCTACAACAAAATGACAGATTTGTGTAAGAAGATCATAAGGACCAGCTGAAGAGACTCCCAGGCCAAATCCAGGACAATTTAAGCAACAAATAATGGTAGTGTCCATGAGCCCAGACTACTGTAAAAAATTGAGCAGCCAAAAACAAGGGAGGGACAGCTGTTTTAACTGCAAAATTCCAACTAACACACAGAGAATGATGGAAACATGACCATGAATTCGGCAGCTCCTGGATAACGATCATCTCAGGCCAGGTTCATCCACTGGTGACTGCAATAACTGGGAAAGGAGGAGAAAAGGGATGCTGACAAATAGGCTGAGTGCGACCCACAAGGTACTAATTACAAAGAGAAATTCCTAGGTTTACAGCAGGGAAATCCACAGGCACCTCATAACTGAGAAATTGAAGTTAACCTCCCCTGTGGTGGAGTGCCTTGCAGCTTGTGCCTTCGGCTACCATGCACTGAACAGAACAGAGCATCACAAAAAGGGTCACGCCAGACAAACCCAAACCAACAGCCAGACTCCCAGACGCATGCCCAGGATTCAGATGTGTCAAGCTTGTGAACAATAAAAATGGCCTAGAGAATGCTGACACCAGACTAAAGTGGCCCTGAGAGCATCTGGGTGGGCTTAGGGGGTGTGCTCCAGGGCCCAGTCAGGTAATATGCAAAGGCTAGCCAACTGGAGCAGACCATACCAAGGTAGGAGTTGGCTGAGGGCCAGATGTTTGACCATACCTGGCCAATGAAGAGACATCCTGTGCCTTCTGGGCAAACCCTTTTAGCGGCAGATGCCAAACTGGGAAGAGGAATGGGTGTCCAGCGTGGCTGGCAGGCTCTCAGCCTGCTGGAGGCAAGATACCAGGGGAGATAAGAGATGACAAGTGACAGAACCTCCCACATAGTTGCTGGGTACCCAGGATCCAACCATACCTGAGCATCTGTAATATGCAGAACAAACTGGGATGAGACTAAGAGGGCCCTGGCAGGGTGCGCTGGATAACAAGGGAGCAGAAACAGCATTTGCTCAACAAAGCCACAGACATGTACTCTATTCTTCAATGGGAAGCTTCTTCTTCCTGCAACCCCCATGTACGCAACTGCCAGTTGTATGCACAAAGGAGACACCAAAAATATTCTGTTAAAGTTGCCCCAGGGGATGGATGGACAGGGACCATTCCACCAGCCCCTGGAAGCCAGAGACAGGCTGGTAAGGACTGACTTATGGCCCTCACCAGTCTTATACTGAAGTTCTAATATCCAATACCTCAAAATGTGACCGTATTTGGAGACATGGTCCTTAGTGGGAGTGATGTTTAAATGAAGTCAAAGGGTAGAACCAATCCAATACGAACGTCCTCATGAATTTCTGTTGTTTAAGCTGTGGGACTGTTAGGGCAGCCCTAGCAGACTCCGGCAGGGCACATGGGGGAAGTCTGACTAGGCACCAGGAGCAGGCACACTTACGAGAGAGGCACTATGATGAGGAAGGGCCCGTTGATGCGCTTGTGCTCCATGAGGTACGTTATGAGCGCAATGGTCTGGATGGTTTTCCCCAAACCCATCTCGTCAGCCAGGATGCCATTCAGGTTATTGTTGTACAGGGACACCAGCCACTCCAAGCCCTTGATCTGCAGGAACAGAAATGGCCACCATACAACTGAGACCCCAGTCAGATTCCAAGGCACTGCTGGACACAAGACCCACAATGACCACGTCCCATCCACAGCCACCTAAGAATTTTTCTCTGGACCAACCCATTCCTTATTGCTTAGCCTCATCTTTAGCAACCATTTCTGTGAAATCACAGGATTGCTGTACATTTTGGCAATGTATGTATATAACATTTCTACTTCTTAAGGGTAGGATTTTTAGCTCAGTGATAAACTGGCATGTACAAGGCCCTAGGTACCATCACCAGCACTACACACACAAAAAAGAAGATTCCCGTGCACATCAGAACAGTTCGTTTCTAACCCTTACAATGTTCACCTGACCCTCCTGACACTGACCCATGCGGCACCCCTGGGGAAAAGTGCACATACCATGTGATTTTTTTAAATTCCAAAAACTATTAGGGCTTCAAGGACACATGGTGATGACACCATGACGTGGCCAATGAATGCCAAAATAGCATCTCGAGATGAACTAAGGGCTTTCTGAAACTTGGGAGCTTTCAAAAATTCAGACATCAAAGTGAACACTGCTTTCACACTAAATACAAAATATGAAGGAAGTTTTTGAAGTGTTTCTCAAATGATTAAGGAAGAAGTAAGTTCTAGCCAATTTGCAATTCCACTGGTGAGAGGCTTAGACTCTTTGGAAGCTGATATGCACATGTGATATCTGAGAGCTCTCTTGTGGAAAGTCGGAGAATGGAGATTACAACCAAACCAAATGAGGCAGACGTGTTCCATGGCTGGAGTTAAGCCAGTTGTTTTCTGGGACCTTACAGATGAGGTAGGGATGCGGGGCTATGGAAAAAGGACCTGCAGGAGGGCCTGCACCCTTGCTGCAACAAGAAAGGGCTGACTCCATGGTTGCCAGCAAATGACTCTAAGCTTCTCACCCTGCCCAGGGCTCCAAGTGACACAGACAGAGAGCAGTGGTGGTAAGTTCCGGTCCAGATGTGGCCACTCCCAAGCTGTGTGATTTTGATCTATTACTACACCTCTGTACTCTCCTTACTATCATAACACATGTTGAGGAGAAAATGGGGCCTATGTCACAGGCCTTTCAAGGGATTTAGAAACCCAGAATGATAAAGTATTCTCATTTTACCTGTATGGATCAGGTACCCAACAAATCACTTACTGCAGCTTCATTTCCTCCTGGCAGCTAACCTAAAAGGTCATGCCTGCTTTACAGGTGAGGTAGAAATTGCACCTCAGAAGGGAAGGGGGAGCCAGACGCAGTGGTGCACGCCTGTAATCCCAGAGATTTAGGAGACTGACACAGGAGAATCACAAGTTTAAGACCAGCCTCAGCAACTTAGCAAGATGCTGTCTCAAGAAAAAAAAAAAAGCTAGGGATGTAGTTCAGTGGTAAAGCATCCCTGGGTTCAAGGTTCAATTCCTAGTACCAAAAAAAAAGGGCAGGGGGGTTGCCCAAAGACAAAAGTGGAATGTGAACTCAGGTCTGAGTACAGTGGACACCCACAACCTCTATCAAGGCAGCTGTGCTGGTGGGGCTTCCCATCCTCCTCTGACCTCACCTGGTACTGTTTGAGGACACCGTTGACCATAAGCGCAGACTGTTTGTCCACTCTCTCAGTGACAGCATGGGCCACTGCATAGTAGGACTGCAGGCCACGAGCCAAAGCCTGGGACACACCATACTCATCATCAACATCTTGCTTGGCATTCCTGGGAATAAGATGGAAGCTCCATGAGGACACATGTTCCTATTTGTGAAAATCTGCTGCTGAAGCAATCTGTGTTGCATGGCCCTTTCTGTCCAATGACCCGTGGCCTAAACTAGAAGATATGAAGAAGTGCGACCAACAGCCTGAGGACAGGAAGGGCAGCCAACACACTCCCAAGAGAACCAGAGACTGGGTGTTGTGGGGCCCCATCCCACCTCTGCAGCCTAGGAATGCTATCAGTTGTCACGTTAGGGAAAGGAACATTGCCACTAGTGAGAAGCTGATGATGTGGTCCATTTATTACACTGAAAGCTCCTGGAGCCACCAGGGAAATGAACACACACTGAACAGCTCCACACAAAATCAGAACCACTTATGGTTTGGCAGTTTGAGGATCCAATCTGAATTCTTTCCATTTTAAAAAGTGATCTGAAATCAACTACATGTATTTACATCAAGTCATTTCACTTTATGCTGTGCTTTGTGATTTTCTGTTCTTAGGAATCATTCACAGTGAACTGTGTTTCCTTACCTAGTGGGGGTTTCTTCCCCCAACATACTTCTCCTGTTGATGTCCATGTACACGGTGAGAATTCCTTATGCAAATGCTCAAGAACAAAAGTACATGAGATTTTGGAATTTTTCAGATTTTGCAATATCTGCACAGAGTAATTATTTGAGCATCCCCAATTTGAAAATCTGAAATCCAAAATGTCCTGAAACCTGAAAATTTCTGAACGTGGAGTATTTTGAATTAGGGATGCTTCAAACTGCAATCTTCTTCCATTCTAGTAGTGACCTACATAATTATCATGTACATAAGACCCTCGATCCGCTATTTCTTTATAAAGGTCCCATAACCTCCTTATCATAATCGATGATGAAATCAGCACATTAATTATAATTGCACTTGCAAGAGCAAAAGTTACAAAGTAACCAAAGTGCCCACCAACAGGGAAAGACTAGACTACAGCTATCTGCTACAATCAGCTATGGAAGACAGGGAGGACACTCCCAGGGCAAGGATGCACGACTATATACAGGAGAGGATTTTGTGAGAAAAACAAGGCTTGCCCCAGTATGACGTGGATATGTGTGTACAATTGAAAAGAAAACACCTTTTACTTATTAATGTAGCAAATCTCTCTGGAAGATGACACACAATGCTGTAAACAAGCTTCCTCCAGGGAGGAAATGGTGAGGAGGGGCTGGGACTGGTAAGAAGAGAGCAGTTTTCTGTTGTCCAACCTATTATACTTTCATAGTCTATGATGAACCGTATGAATGCATTTCCTATATCAAATCCTATAAAAATAAATAAAATCTTCAGTAAACAAATTTTGTCTGTTTCTCTTGTAGCTGCTGGTGGGGATCCCATCTAGGAAAAGTTGGGGATTCCAGTCACTTCTACCAGTACCACCTTACAGGAAGCTAACAGGAGAGGGTGTGACAGGACTCCTTACTCAATGATGTGCCGGGCATCCACTTCAGAGACATCATCGCTATCTGGGTCTGGAATCTTCTTCTTCTCTTCCACAGGGAGGGTGGGAGGCTGCGCTGGCTGCGGCTGCTCTTCCTCCTCCTCCTACCAAGAGACAAGCTCATTGTTATCCCAGTTCATTCCAGAGGTGGGGTGCAGGCCTCCCAAGAGGAAGAGGTTTTGGAAGCAAATGATATTTTTCACAACCATCACTCCCTCTTCCTACATTCCATACACTTCTTTAAAAGGGTACCTTAGGGTATTCTGTACTCTTGTTGCTATTAAAAGTAGATATCATGTCCCTCCCACCCCCATCAGGTAATGGACATTTCAACTTTATTTGTTGTCTGACCTACTCAAGCAGTTTTTCAGTTGATTCTCTTGGATTTCCTAGCTAACTTTCACATGTACTGCTCAAAATTTATTTCCAGCTTTACTGACATGGCTCATTGTCTAGAATATGACTAATAATTCTAGTGTCTTAGTAAGACAGCTTACTAAGAGGTGTTCTGTGAACTTGTATGTGGGAGTACTAGGTTTCCTTAAGAGGCTTTTCTGAGCCAGGCGCAGTGGAGCACGCCTATAATCCCAGCACCTGGGAGGCTGAGGCAGGAGGATCGCGAGTTCAAAGCCAGACTCAGCAACTTAGCGAGGCCCTAAGCAACTCAATGAGACCCTATCTCTAAATAAAAAATACAAAATAGGGCTGGGGATGTGGCTCAGTGGTTGAGTGCCCCTAGTTTCAATCCCCAGTACCAAAAAAAAAAAAGGCTTTTCTGCATTTCCTGAACAGGTGATACTGGGACTTTGGCAGATTAATAAGACACATAAACTCATTTCCCAGCATTGAACCATTCTCGTATTCCTGTATACATCACTTAATACCACAATGGATTATTTTCCTTATCTGTAATGGAACTGTTTTAGAGTTTTAAAAAATTATCTGCAATTGATCTGTTAAATAATTCCTTTCAAAGAACAGAAAGATACCCTGTGGATCATGCAAAATGATTTCAAAATCACTTAAAGTGTTGGACAATGCTAATGTGGGGAAAAGAACTGCACCTGGCACCGACTTATCCAAACTAACAACATGACAACTCGGATTAAAACAGGAAAGGGAATTCTGGTTAAATTCTAGAAGGGTGAGCAAATTATTTTCCCCAAATGGCAACATTAAAGTTTGATAAAATTGGCAAAAGTGACCATCTCAGAGCTCTGGGAGTCAACCAAAAGTATGATAGTAAAAAAAGCTTAATCTTTGAAAAATTGGTGAACTGGGAAAAGGAGAGTGGGATTTTATAGTACTATTCCTTGGGACCACATCTATCTCTCCCACCGCCTTCAACATGAACATTTTGCTGGCGAGGGCAGGACACAAGGTCTGGCAGCTGCAGCAGATGGGGTTCAGTCATTCGGTAGCAGCAACGGCACTGCCCACATGGAGTGGCAATATTGGAGAAAGTAAGCCTCTCAATGTGGCAAAAGAAAGCACATTACTGGCAAAACTATACACATATACAGAGAAAAGAAAGGGTGCTACAAGAAGTACTGGCCAGCATGGAAATGAAAATGGCCCAATTGTGGAATGTGTTCTCCTATATGTGGATCCTCTGAAAGGACACAGTCTTTCTGGCTCAAAGCATTTGAGCATAATATCTACCCACTTACTTCATGACCACTAAATCACAAAGAAACAACCTGCTCCTAGAAAGCCAGGACACTTAAAAAGGAGAAAACAAAAAAACAAACTAAGCGGAGACACTGGATGCAGCACACATCATGAGGAAAACATTTCACAGAATTAGTTCAAACAATTAACTAAAGAGACAAAAAAAAATACCACCATAGCCCCCTCAAGGGTTGGAAGTCAGAATTCATTGTGGCTAAAATAAACTTTAAAAAGACAGGGGAAAAAGAAAAAAAAAAAAAAAAAAAAAGGAGTCAACTGAATCTTTGTTCACAGATGTTGGAATTAGCATACAAAGTCTTCAAAGCAGCTATTATAAATGTCTAAAACTATTGTACATATGTTCAAAGAACTCAAGGAAATGATGTTTAGTTTAAGCACAATGAATCAACAAATACAGTTAAGTCAACAGAAAACAAATTAAAAATTTCTCAAATTTGATGAAAAACAAAACTACCCATAAAATAAGTTAACAAAACATTAAAAAGAATAAACACAAAGAGATAGTTCTGCAAACTGCAGAGTCAAAGACAAACAGAAAATCTAGAAAGGAGAACAAGAAAACCAAATTATCCCATAATAAAGAGGAGTAGCAATACAATTATTTAGTGCTAAATTTTTATCTGAAACAAAAGGGTGGTAAGTACTGGAATAATATGTTCTAAGTGCTAAAAGAAAAAAAACCAACACCAAGAATTCTATGTCCAGCTAAACTATGCTTCCACAATGCAGACCACAGAAATATATCCCAGATTAACAGAATGAAAAACATGTTGCTAGCAAACAGCCTTATGGGAAAAACAAAAACAAAACAACTAGAATTAATCTTTCAAGTAGAAAGGACATGAGAGTATAGCGTGGTTGAAAGAAATAGCACCAGACATGGTAATAATGTTTTTCATTATTTCTTCTCAACTAACAAAAAAGTCACAACACTGCATCAGCATTAACTGTAAGACTGTACAACACAGATGTAATCAATATGACAAAAACAGCAAAGGAAAGGTTTTGAGCTACATTAGAGCAAAATTTCTATATCAGAACTGAGTATTAATTTCAAGAAAAATGTGATAAATTAAGGTGCATATTATAAATGCAGAGTGACTACAAATTCTTAAAAACACTGAAAAATTTAAAATTTGCAGAAGTCATTACACTTCAAACTTTCACACACATACATAAAAGGCAGCAAAAGGTAAACAGGAACAAAAACAGGAGATAGAGAAAAGAAATGACAAATGTAAACTTCATCATATGAACAGTTGTATCACATGTTAATGGTTTAAAATTAATTCAATTGAAAGGCAATGACTAGGGCTGGGACTGTAGTTCAGTGACAGAGCACTTGCCTAGCCTGCATGAGGCACTGGATCGACCCTCAGCACCACATAAAAATAAATAACATGAAGGTATTGTGTTCATCTACAACTAAAATAACAACAAAAAAGAACTGATTTCTAAAAAATGATTAAATAAATAAAATAAAGGTATTGCATCCATCTACAACTAAAAAATAAAAAAAGCCCAGATTTAAAAAATAAAAAAAATAAAGGCATGCTGTGCATCTACAACTAAAAAAGAAAAAAAAAAAAAAAAAAAAAAAAGGCAATTACTGCAGCCTATTACAGCGGCACATGCCTGTAATCCCAGCAGCTCAGGCAGCTAGGGCAGGAAGATTTCAAGTTCAAAGCCAGCCTCAGCAACTTAGCAAGACCCAGTCTCAAAATAAAAATAAAAAGGGCTGGAGATGTGGCTCAGTTGTTAAGCACCCCTTGATTCAATCCCTGGTACCAGAAAAAAAGAAAAGGCAATTACTGTCACATGATTATAAAAATCATCGATCAGCTGTATATTCTTTTAAATTCAAAGAAACAGAAAATTTTTAAAAATGGAAAAAATATGCCATACAAACAAAACCTTAAAAAAACAGAGTGACTACAGTAATATAAGAGAGAATAGACTTTAAAATAAGAAATATCTGATAAAAAGTTAAATACAGGGGTTTGGATTGTGGCTCAGTGATACAGCACTTTCCTAGTATGTGTGAGGCACTGGGTTCGATTCTCAGCACTGTAAACAAATAAATCAGTAAAGGCTCATCAACAACTAATAAAGATATTTTTTAAAAAAGGTTAAATGCATTAGGAAGATAAAAAAATTGCTAAGTGTACACACACCAATCAACACAGCATCGAAATATATGGAACAAAAGCTGGGCATAGTTGGGGGAGGTGGAAAGAAAGATTGTGAAATGAGACAGACATCATTACCCTATGTACCTGTATGATTACATGAATGGCATGAATCTACATCGTCATGTACAACCAAAGAAATGAAAAGTTGTACTCCATTTATGTACAACGAATCAAAATACATTGTGCTGTCATGAATATAGAACAAACAATAAAAAAAAAAAAAAAGTTGGGCATGGTGGCCCACATCTGTAATTCAGCTACTTAGGAGGATAAGCCTTGAGGATTCCAAGTTTAAAGTCAGTGTGGGCAATTTAGTAAGACTGTTTCAAATGTGAAACAAAAAGGGCTGGGGTGTATAGCTCAGTGATAGCATGCATGAGACCCTGGATTCAAATCCCCAGCAGCTCAGGAAGCTGAGGGAAGATGATCGTGAGTTCAAAGCCAGTCTCAGCAAAGGTGAGGCACTAAATAATATGTCTCTAAATAATATTACACAGTAGGCTGGGGATGTAGCTTAGTGGTTAAGTGCTCCTGTGCCCCTGAGTTCAATCCCTGGTACCAGCCCCCCAAAAAAGCAAGAGAACAAAAGTGACATAATTAAACAAATAGATTTTTAAACCAAAATTTGTGGAGCCAGGCACTGTGGCATATGTCCATAATCCCAGAAATTTAGGAGGCTGAGGCAGGAGGATCACAAGTTCATAATCAGTTTTAGCAACTCAGCAAGAACCTGTTTCAAGTTAAAAAATTTTTTTAAAGAGCTGGTGATGTGCACCAGTGGTAGAATGCTTGCTTAGCATGTGTGAAACTCTGTGCCCTATGCCCAGCACAACCAAAAACATAAACAAAAAGTCACATTAGGTAACTAAAAATGGACAAGTCCTAGGAAGACAAAATTTATAATGTTTACAATGGACTCAAGAAATAGAAAATCTGAAAAGAATCTGTAACAAATAATTGAAAGAATGATTAAAAATCTTACAACAGCCGGGCATAGTGATGCATACTTATAATCCCAGCAACTCAGGAGGCTGAGGAAAGATGATAAAGTTTGAGGACAGCTTTGGCAACTTAGCAAGACCCTATCTCAAAATAAAACATCCAAAGGGCTGAGAGTGACTCAGTGGTTAGGCATCCTTGGGTTCAATCCCTGGTTCCAAAAAAGAAAGAAAAAAAACTTAACTGTAATGAAAAGATCAAGCCTAAAGAAATTCACTAGTAAAAACAATCAATTATAAGAAAACCACCTGTTCTCACAAAAAAATTCTTTCAGAAAACAGAGGAAGAGGGAATATTTCCCAAACCCTTTTGGGGTCAATACTAACCTAATGCCAAAGACAGACAAAGACATAACAAGAGAAGAAAGTTAAACAAGAAAACATCAGCAACACAGGGCCGAGAACATGTATCACTCAGTGGTAAAACACTTGCCTCTAGTGTGTGCGAGGCCCTGTGTTCAACCTCCAATAAGGCAAAACCAAACAAAAAACGTTCTTAAATATAGACCCAAAGCCCTCAACAAAATATGGTCAACATAGCACAGAAACATACATAATTACAATGTGTATGATTACATACTATGACCAACTGGAATGCAAGGTTGGTTGAATGCCCAGAAATAAAACCAATGAAGCATTCTAACAGGTAAAAGGCAAAAAAAAAAAAACCAAAGAAACCAAAAATCCACGATATAAATAAATATTTTAAAGCAAGGCAACTGCGGGTGTATTGGTGGTAGAGTGTTTGCCTGATTTGTGTGAGGCCCTGGATTCAATCCCTAGCACTGGGGGAAAAAAAAAAAATGGGTGGTGGTGGGAGACAAAAATCTGGCACCCATTCATAGACAAAGATTCTCAATAAACTACAAACAAAAGAGAACTTGCCTAATAAAGAACATCAATGAAAAACTTACATCAGTAGTGGTAGACTGAACACATTATCCCTAAAATTGAAAAGGCAAAAAAGATTTCTGCTCTCATAGTTTTTATTTTACACTGTACTGGAGGACTTACCAAGAGGAATAAGGCAAAAGAAAGAAGGAAAACTTTATTCAATGATAACACAGCCCTGAATGTGAAAACACTGAAGAATCCACACCCACATCAGAAAAAAAAAGAAAAAGTTTAAAACTTAATTCAAAAATGAAATTAAGAAAACAATTCTATTCACAATAGCACCAGAAAGAATAAAAATAGCCAGACGCAGTGGCGCATGCCTGCAATACCAGCGGCTCGGGAGGCTGAGGCAGGAGGATTGCGAGTTCAAAGCCAGCCTCAGCAAGGGCAAGGTGCTAAGCAACTCAGGGACACCCCGTCTCTAAATAAAATACAAAAAAGGTCTGGGAACGTGGCTCAGTGGCTGAGTGCCCCTGAGTTCAATCCCCAGTTCCAAAAAAAAAAAAAAAAGAGAGAGAGAGAGAGAGAGAGAGAATAAAATATGTAAAAATACATTTTTAAAAAGTGGCAAAATTATATACTCTGCATACAGAAATTAAAGATGATTTAAAAATCCAAACTCAGTGGTGCATGTTTGTAATCCCAGCAGCTCAGGAGGCTGAGGCAGGAGGATTGGGAGTTCACAGCCAGTCTCAGCAACTCAGTGAGGCCCTGTTGCTAAATAAAATACAAAAAAGGGTTGGGGATATGGCTCAGTGGTGGAGTGCCCCTGGGTTTAATCCCCAGAACCCCCCCAAAGAGGTGATCTAAACAGAAGGAAGCCATTCAATGTTCACATGCTGGAAGGCTCAACACCACTAAGAACATTGTTAAGTAGGGCTGAGAGTGCAGGTCATTGGTAGCACTCTTGCCTGGTTTCCATCCCTGGCGCCAGGGTGTGGGGGTGGGGTGGTGGTAATAATTTATTAAATCCCAGACAGTGGCACAAATCTGTAATCCCAGTAAACAGGGATGCTGAGGCAGGAATACTGCCAGCCTGGGCAATTTAGTGATCCCGTCTCAAAATATTAGGGTTGGGATGTAGCTCAGTGGTATACTGGCCTTGGGTTCAATCCTGTGTATCAAGAAAAAATAAAAATTAAAAAAAATATTAGAAACCAAGCACACTGAAGAAATATTTGCAAGTTATATATAGAATCAAAGATGGAGATCTGGGCTGGGGATATAGCTCAGTTAGTAGAGTGCCTGCCTTGCATGCACAATGCCCTGGGTTCAATCCCTAGCAAAAAAAAAAAAAAAAAAAAAAAAAGATCTACAATATGTTAAGTACTGATGACAACCCAGCAAACAATCTGAACAGATTCTATCAAAGGAGATACATGAATGGTACATGTGTGCATATGAAAAAATACTGAACACCATTAGTTACTAGGAAAATGCAAATTAAAATCACAATGAAAAACCACCACAAACTCACTAGAATGGCTATAACCAAAAGGACACACAATACCAAGTGTTGGTGAGGACAGGAACCTGTGAAATGGTATAGCCACTTTGGAAAACAGTTTGGCATTATTTTAAAAAGGTAAACATAAACTTACCACATGACCCAGCAATTCCACTCCCAGGTATCTACCCAAGAGAAATGAAAACATATGTCCACACAGAGACATGTTTGCAAATGTTCACAGCAACATTATTCATAATAGCAAAAACAATGGAAACACAACTGTCCATCAATGGGCATATGGATAAACAAATTCTGATATCCATTTGATGGAACACATGACTCGGCAATATAAAGGAAAACAAGTTCTTGACACTCGCAATGACATGGATAAACCTCAAATTATACTATGTAACAAAAAGCCCAATGCTAAGAACTACATATTCTTATGACTCTATTTATAGGACATGTCCACAAAAGACAAATCTACAGAGACAGAAAGCAGATCAGTAGTGTCCTGAGGAGGGAAAAGGAGCTAAACGCCAAAAGGCTAGAGTTTTGGGGGGGGCGGGGGTGGCAATGTATTAACACTGGTGTGTAGTGATGACTGCACAACTATATATTTATGAAAAAACACTTCTAATGGGTACATATTGTAGTATATAAGTCATATGTTAATAATATTAAAAATTCATAACAAAATGTTATTGACCTAAGACTCATTAGAATATTTTTAAAAAATCTGAACAGGTGACAGGTGGCTCTCGAGACTACAGTGGAAATAAAAATATTTTTAAGTAGCACAATACAATGGGAAAAGGATATAATAAATGGCACAGTAACTGACTTAATACTTGGAATGGGGGAAGAAATTAGAGTTCCACCGCATACCCTATAGCTCGGAAACTCCAGATAACCTGAGGAGGGAAACAAAAACTATAACTAAGTAGAAGGATGAAAGGAGGAGCAGCCAAAAGAAACATATGATGAACATGGAGCTGGCTTCAGGCCAGGACTAAATATATATATGAAGAGTGCACAAGGGGCTGGGGATATAGCTCAGTAGGTAGAGTGCTTGCCTGTCAAGCACAAGGCCCTGTCAAGCACAAGGCCCTGGGTTCAATCCCCAGCACTGCAAAAAAAAAAAAAAAAAAAAAAAAAAAAAAAAAAAAAAAAAAAAAAAAAAAAAAAAAAAAAAAATAGTGCACAAAATTCATAGTTAAAACACACTCATAACTGATTAGAAATGAACAAGCAAAGCAGACTATTCACAGAGCAGGGATGTTAATTAAGCACTTGAACTGTGGCTAGTGCAATAAAGGAAATGAATTCAAATTTTATATAATGATTAATTTAACTTCAAAAGGAAACAGTCAATGTGGTGTGAAGGTACCGCATGGGTCAGCACAAATCTAAAGCATCAACTTTCAGCTGAACTGGGGCCTCAGCTGCCTGTGCCCCATAAGGTGGTCAACCAGCAGAAGGTCACGCGCATAGGGTGACAGACACACACAAGGTGGAAGGCCCCACTACCAAGAGTTGAGGGTCTCAAAAATCAGGAAATAGATTCTTACCTCCTCCTCTTCTTCTGAGCCACTTTCCTCACTATCGGATCTCGGAGCGACCTCATACCTAGAAAAAATAGCGATATAATATAAAACCTCCTCAGAACTTGCAGGATTCACTTTCCCTGACAATGGTACCCAAATGCAAGCAAAATCACCCTAGCTACCAATGCCTGGAAAGGAACTCTGTTGCCTTAGTAACATGAATGAATCTGGAATTTGAGGTCCAACTCACCCTGGGTTCATCTCAAGCCAGGCCTCCAGTTGACCAGCTTTTGGGGCATCTGTGCCTGTGAGGATCTTCCCACTTTCCACGTGGATGACTTTCACAGGGAGATCACTCATCTGGCTGGTCTCATCCAGAGGCTGAAAGAGAATCACCCACATGAAATAAGCTCTCCTGGGCTCCATCCCTCAGGCACCAAGAGGGAACAGGACTAATTGTACCCAACTGAGAAAGGAGTCTCCCAACCCCACGCCCAGAAAAGGTTAGAGAAACATGGCCACTGGTAGAGAAAATAGCCTAATGATACGGTCAGCATTCTGTGTCCACAGGTTCTACATACAACCAACCCATATTTGGATGGAAAATATTTTTAAAAGCTTTTGTTTTAAAGCCAGGCATGGTGGCACAAACCTGTAATCCCAGTAACAGGAGGCTGAGGCAGGAGGATGCCAAGATTGAAGCCAGTCTCAGCAACTTAGTGAAGCCCTAAGCAACTAAACATGATTCTGTCTCAAAATAAAAAATCAAAAGGGCTAGAGATGTGGTTTTGGGGTTAAGCACTGCTGGGTTCAATTCCCAGTACTAAAAATAAAAAAACAAAAATAAATAAATAAATAAAAATTTTGTTTTCTAGCCAGGTGGGATGACACATGCCTATGATCCCAAGAGCTTGGGAGGCCAAGGCAAGATTAAGTTTGAGGCCAGCTTCAGCACCTTGTAAGGCCCTAAGCAAATTAATGAGACACTGTCTAAAAAAAATAAAAAAGACTCAGTGATAGAGTGTCCCTGAGTTCAATCCCCAGTACCAATAAACAAATAAATCTCCCCATAGCAACAAAGAATTCCTCATTTTAAGATAAGTTTAGATGAATGCTTTCTTCCTTTTTAGTTCCTCCTTATTTCCTGAAGAAAACCTCGAAAATAAGGATGAAGTTCTTGGAACACCTATTTTTCCAAATGCTGCACTCACTGTCAATACTATCTGTATTCCAGAGGGATATTCATCTCCATGTACGTGAAAAACCCTGGTGGCAGCCCACCCTGGAGGGCGACAGCAACGCACTGCCCAAGCCAACAGGCTCTGCAGACCGATTCAACCAGGAACTCTGAATACTGAATATGTCAGAATTCTGGCCTATGTGCCCTGGAGAGAGGCTTGGCCATGTCCATTTTTTAAAGTCATCTCAGTAACTAGAAAGATGAGAACAAGGAAAATCCCCATGCCAAATCCAGTGACAGACACGAACAGGAGAGTGCCACAGCAACAACTCAACAGAACTCTTTCCCCTTGTAGGACCTTTTCCTTAAATTCCCCCAAATATCCTTAGGATGAAGGCTTTGTGTTACAGGAACATGCCAGCTCAATTCATCAAAAACAATTCAATAGAACAATTCAGGTGAAATCACTTCAGAGAATTCTCTTTGGTAACTCAGAACAGTCATTCACTTCTGGGAGTCTGGCCTGTAGAAAAAACATGCATCTGCTAAAGAATTTTGTCTCCACCAAATCCCTATAGTCCAAGGCAAGAGGACTAGGAGATGGAGCCTGTTGCCCATAATCAAGTTAGATGACATCATGAATGCAGTGTCTAATGATGCAATTAATACTCTTACACGTGACACCAAGGAGTAGGGGCTGTAACTCCATGATACACATGCTAGCATACACCAGGCCCTCAGATTCATTCCCAACACCAGGGAAGGAAAAAGAAAAAATGAGAAGATACAACTGGGTGTGATGTTGAGTTACTTGGGAGGCTGAGGGCGGGGATCATTTAAACCCAACAAGTTCAAGACCAGCTTGGGCAACATAGAAAGATCACGCCGCACTAAAAAACAAAAACAAAAACAAAAAAACCCACCAAAATTTCTCCCACTCCCCTCATCCCATACCACAAAACCCCATGTGAGCATAGCAATGGCCACCCATAACCCAGAAAAGGACCCTCAACAAGAATCAACAATGTGGACACCTTGATCGTTACTCCTAGCCTCGAGAACAAGAAAATAAATGCCTGTTGTACAAGCCCCCAGTCTATCCACTTTACTACAGCAGCCTGAGCTAACCATGACAGCATGAAAATAAAATGGACAAGTCAGGGGCGGTGGTGCACACCTGAGGTCCCAAATACTCAGGAGGCTGAGGCAAGAGAATTGTAAACTTGAGGCCAGCATGGCCAGCACAGAGAGAGTGTCTCAAAAAATAAGACAAAAAAATGAAAAACAAAAAACATCATGGAGGGGGCTGGGGACGTAGCTCAGTTGATAGAGTGCTTGCCTTGCGCACACAAGGCCCTGGGTTCAATCCCCAGCACTGCAAACAAAACAAAACAAAAAAACAACACAAATGGACAATGATGCCCATACCTGAATGTGCAACAGGATGGAAGGAGACAACTGAAACAGTCCTAATGGGAAGAGCTAAACACATGGTGCATGAGAACGGCTCAAAGCAATATCTCTGCAACAGCTGTGAACTGAAAACAACCTTTACAAAAGCTATTAATCTGAAAGACCAACAAAAATTGAAAACACATATACATTAAAAATTGAGAGCAAGGTGTGTTGGCACACATTAGCAATTCCGACTGCTCGGGAGGATGAGACAAGAGGATCAAGGGTTTCCAGTACTGTCTGGGCTACAGCAAGATCCTGTCTCAAAATTTAAAAAACAAAAAATAAAAGCACATGCCTTAATATGGAAAGTTGCCCAAAACACATCCTTAATGAAAAAAGTCTATGTCTATATCACCAGCCTGTGAGAGAGCTTGTTTCATGTGATCTTTGTTTTTTCCTGCAGTAAGGATGACATTGAATTAAGCAGGTAGCAACCACCTCTAATAGGGAACTTTAGAAAGGACAAGGTAAGCTAGGCACGATGGTGCACACCTGTAATTCCAGGAGGCTGAGACCGGAGGATTGCAAGTTCGAGGTCAATCACAGCAACTTAGTGAGACCCTGTCTCAAAATAAACAAATTTTTTTTTTTTTTTTTTGGTACTGGATATTGAACCCAGGGGCACTCCACCACTGAGACACATCCCCTGCTCTATTTTGTATTTTATTTAGAGACAGGGTCTCACTGAGTTGCTTAGGGCCTCGCTAAGTTGCTGAGGCTGGTTTTGAACTTGCGATCCTGCTGCCTCAGCCTCCCAAGTGCTGGGATTACAGGCATGCGCCACCGCGCCTGGCAAAATAAACAAATTTATAAAAGGCTGGGGATATGGCTCAGTAGTAAAGTGAACCTTCGTTCAAATCCCAGTACCAAAGGAGGGGGGAAAAAAAGAAAACCACAAAAGAACAAGGTAAAAGTATGTGAAGTGACTTGGAAAGACTTCTCAGACACAATTCTAAATAGGAATCAGAAACACTCAGTGGGCCTTACATAGGAAGTGTCCCGGCCAGCTGTGGTGTAGCTCAGTGGAAGAGCATGTTCTCTGTATGCCAGAGGTCCTGGGCACAATCCCCAACACCACAAGAAAAAGAAAGGCAATGGAAAGGAAAAGCAAAGCATTGCAAGGCAAACACCTCAAACAATGCCTTCAGTTTCCTCTGGGAAGGACCGAGGGGGATAGAAAATGCTTCCTTTGTTCATATCTTCTTATACATTTTTTATTTCCCAAATGAACACATGGAATGAGAACAGCTGCCTTCAGGAGGCAGGCAATTATCATGTGGAAAATATGGGCAAGCAGGGACCCCTCTTCAAGTGAGCCACATCATAGTGTTCTGACTTCTGCAACCACTGTCTAAATAAATAAATCAATCATGAGTGAGAAAAATGAAACCAACAAGAATGGCGGAAACCACACTAATGGGGTCACAAGAAAAGGATTACTCCAAGTGACTTCTCAACATAGTATTTAGAATGTACACCCTCAGGATGAAGGACCATAAGCAAACACTAATGCTAGCTGGGAGACTTCTTCATAGGGCTACAGGTTACTGTGCTTTCTGTGTATCCTAGAACTTAGCAAATAAGTGTATCATGGCTGATGGTAGCCAGGTGACTGCTTTTAGAAACAAAGAAAGGGTGAAAAAAAGAAATAACCCTGAGGTGTGGGATTAGGATTGTGGGTATCAGGGTAATGCCAACATTTTTAATATACATGTGGCAATGCAGTACGTGCACATACATCTATTC
Source organism: Glaucomys volans (assembly GCA_020662805.1). NCBI lineage: Eukaryota > Metazoa > Chordata > Mammalia > Rodentia > Sciuridae > Glaucomys > Glaucomys volans. The sequence continues at coordinate 321,104 of JAJEJO010000316.1, forward strand.
CCTAAATCTAGCTGCTGAGAGGACCTAAAAGTCATGACAGCCACTAAGAATAAGCACACCCAAAGTGAGGCTTGAATTCTAGTCTTTTCTAATAAAAGGAACCAGGACTCCATGGAGAAGAGTCTGACTCAGGGTATGGGTAGTGGAAGCAGCTGAGTCTGGTAAGGAGGAAGCAACTCAAAGAACGATGGGGACATATCAAAAGAACATGGAGGGCTGGCGATATAGCTCAGTAGGTAGAGTGCTTGCCTGTCAAGCACAGGACCTGGGTTCAATCCCCAACACCAAAACAAACAAACAAACAAAAAAACATGGAGCCAATATGAAGGGACTCATACTGGCTCAAGTCAAATAATCAGAGTGAGTAATAGGAAAAGATTACAACCCATTAAACCAAACAAGGGCTGGGTAAGGTTCATGTAAATGCTTGCCTAGCATATGCAAAGCCCTGGATTTGGTCTCCAGTGCCCCACCACAAAAAATAATAATGATGATAATGATGATGATGAAATCTAAAACATAAAATAAAAACCCATGAGCCTATGTTTACCAAGGGTTGTCAGACTATGGCCCCCAGACCAAATGGGAGAGAAGATGCAGCTTTATTTATAGAGAAAGGCAACTAATGAATGCAGAGAAATGATGGGGTAACTTTCATTTCAAAAGAACCCCAGGATAAAAAAGTTGGAGGAGCTACAATGTATTCACATAGTCTCTAGTACCACAAGGTACTTAATGATTACAGGAAAAAACAAACTAATTTTATAATAGAGGCAGACAGTAAGTGATCAGGTCCAGGGTCAACATCATCAGTGATATTACAAACCTATGCCACACACTCCCAACATAATGCAGAGGAGGACAAAGGGTTACTTTTGGGGTCTTCTTGCCAAAAACACATAAGCATCTAGTAACAAGGAAACACCAAACCCAAACTGAGTACCACTGGATGAAATACCAGCCTGTGCTCCTCAGAAATATCAAGGTCATGGCAAGCACAAGGCCCTGGGTTCAATCCCCAGCACAGCAAAAAAAAAAAAGAAAAAAAAAGAAATATCAAGGTCATGAATGGCAAAGAAAAAATGAGGAGACATTCAAGATGGAAGCAGACTAATGGGAATCTCTAGTAAGTGCCATTGGGGGTTTTTTGTTATTGGGAAGGGTGTTGGAGGGATATGGAGGAAATCTTAATGCAAAGGTCTGTATGTAAGATTAAAGTACCACATCAAGGTTGTAACCACCAGGGTGCAGTATGGAAGAAAATAACCTTGCCCTTGGGAAGTACACAGTGAAATTCGTGGAGGTGAAAGGCTATCAGTGTATATCTTACTCTTAGAGTGTTTAGGAAAGAAGACAGATGAAATCAACAAAATAAAAACCTACATACAAATGAGGCAGGACAGGATATGCACAGAAAAAATGGGGCAGGGAAAGAAGAAGAAAGAACGAGAAGAAAAATAGGTTTAGCTGGGCACAGTGGTGTACGCCTGTAATCCCAGCAACTCAGGAGGCTGAGGCAAGAGGATTTCAAATTCAAGACCAGCCTTAGCAACTTCGTGAAGCTCTAAACAACTGAGACTCTGTCTCAAAATAAAAACTAAAAAGGGCTAAGGATGTGGTTCAGTGGTAAAGTGCCCCTGGATTCAACTCCCAGCATCCCAAAAGTAAAAAAAGGAAGAAAAAAAAAGGTCTAGAAACAAACACACCCAATGAATGGGATGAAAGGGATGGAGATACTGGATTCTTATAAATCCTCATTATATATTGCTTTCGTGGTTTATAAAGAAAAGATTTTGGGGACAAGATGCATTTCAGTGACAAAGCCCTGATATAAGGAAATAATAAATTTAGAAAATAAATAGTATTTTAAAAAATAAACAAAAGACTTCTGGGTTAGGGATGGAGCACAGTGGTACAGCATGTGGAGGCTAGCATGCATGAACCCTGGATTTCATAACCAGCACCATTTAAAAAAAAAAAAAAGAATTCCTAAAAAATGATACAGACCCACACTGCAGGGTTGTTGGCATTTCCATAAGAAATCCCTGCTTCCTCACCTCGCCATCTGGTCCAATTGCAGGTGTCTGCCCTTCAGCATTTTCTGCCTTCTGGAAGTAAAGAGAGATATAGGTGACCCCACAGGCTAAGGCCACTCACACAGACAGACTTCCAGACAGGGCCCAGCGCACCTTCTTTTTCTTTTTCTTCTTTTTCTCCTTGGCAACCTGGGCAGCCTTATGCTGCCGCACCAGCTCAGTGAGATTGGCCACATACTCGTCTGTCTGTTGCAAGAGGTAGGCCAAGCGCTTGTCCTTCTTCTGGTCGATGAGTTTGCGGTAGCCCTCCTCATCTTCAGCCTAAAAAGTGTCGGGTTACAACACTGGTTTGCCAGACCTGCACCAGCCTCCAGTAAACCCAACAGCAAGAGCCCCACTGGGGTTTCATTAACCCGCAACCAGCGGAACAATTTAGAGCAGCTGGCTCTCATCCCACCATGCTTCACAGGCATCAGCTCCCCCTTCAGTATTTCCTCAACACATATGCAGTGCTAGACCCTAAAGCAGACATGGACCTGCCACAAGCCACTTAGAAAGACCACAACCAAGTCCTGTCCTCTCAGTCCAGAAAACACACCCCAAATCCTAACACCCTCTACACTTGTCCAAGATGCATCACTGCCACAAACCCCAAAGCAATCCCCTCCCCTTTCTGAGAATAAATCAGACCACCTCAACCTGGAGCTGAAATGCTCCTGGAGCATTCCCTGATGTTCAGAATTAAATTCACGGTCCTGGCAATGGCCTGCCCTTGCAAGCTCTTTGACCCCATCTCCTGCCCCAACACAACATTCCACGAACCCAGGGCCACTTCTTCTGTCTTGTACTTGGCTGTCTGCTACCTCTGCCCTATCTTCGTGGGGGCTCTTCTTGCAGATCTCTGCACTTAGGTGTCATGCTCACCCTTTGGACCTCTGTTCTGAGTCCTTCTCATGCCTGCCCCCTTACTCCCCTGCTCTGTTCCATGCAGTCCTTTCACCATCCCAAACTAGCACATTCATTTCATTCAAAAAAATGTCTCTCTCAAGTGCGTGTACCACATCATGAGGGTAGGAACTGTGTCCTGCTCCCCAGTGTGTCCTCTGTACACACAGCAGTGCCTGGCAGAGTGGGCCATCAATATCTGTCCAACTTGTGACTCATTCATGAGCAGTAAGACACATTTACTTGGAAGGTCAAGAGTGTGGACCACACTTTCTGTGGTTCTCACTAGACCCAGGGCAGAGAGTACCAGCTTCATCCCTCAGGAGACACAGGACAGCCAGTGAACAAACCCTGAGACCACATAGCCACTCTGATGGCCAGAGGGACCAGAAGATGATCTAAGCCCAGGATTCCCTCCCTCCCAAACCCAAGCCTATCCTACCCTTCAGCCCCAACTCTAATCCAAGCACCAGAATGCTCAGCATGATCCTGGGTAATAAGGCCACTAGCACCTGCAACCCTCAAAGCACACAAGGAATCAAGAGCAAGGAAACAGAACTCTACCATGAGTCTCCGCATTCTTTCCTTCTCGATTCGTTCATTTTCTTTCTTCTGCTCTCGCTCTGTGTTGGCATGGTAAGTGGCCACCGCCTTGGTGAGTTTCTGGATTTTGCCTGTGACTGATCTGTGATACTCTTTAAAATCCTTGGCGTGCTGAAGAATGCTATTGAGGTATTCCTGCAGACATGTGCAAAAGAGAAGACTGAGCACTCGACAGGAGTCATCACGTCACCCGGAGTGAGACAGGACTCTATAGGCAGCTTGTTTACAAAAGTTGGGCATACTGACGCACACCTATAATACTATTTGGGTGGCCGAGGCAGGAGTATTTCAAGTTCAAGGCCAGGCTAGGCAACTTAGCAAGATCGTATCTCAAAATAAAAAAAAGAAAGGGCTGGGGATATAGCTTAGTGATGAAATGCTGTTTATTTCAATACTAGTACTGAAAAAGATACTAAAAATTTTAATTATATAATTAATTAAATAAGGGCTGGGGCTCAGCAGTGGAGGGCTTTCCTCACCACATGGGCACTGGGTTCGAATGTAAGCACCACATAAAAATAAATAAAGGTATTGTGTCCATCTGTAACTAAAAATATTTTATTAAAAAAATAATTAATTAATTAAATAAAAAGGAATGGGGGCACTGAGGTTGTTAACTCAGTGGTAGAGCACTTGTCGAGCATGTGTAGAGGCACTGGGTTCAATCCTCAGCACTACATAGAAGTAAGTAAATAAAATAAAGGTCCACCAACATCTAAAAAAATATTTAAAAAAAAACGTTGGGGCTCTGGGGATATACCTCAATGGTAGAGCACTTGCCTAGCCACCTATGAAGCCCTGGGCTCAATCCCCAGGATTGCAAAACAAACAAGAAAAACAGATTGTGTGTAAATTTTAGACAAAATTTTTATAGCTTTTGACTAATACATGTATAAAGAAAAAAGGGTCGAATTGTAAATAATAAAAAGTTTAAGCCGGGCGTGGTGGCGCATGCCTGTAATCCAAGCGACTTGGGAGGCTGAGTCAGGAGGATCTCGAGTTCAAAGCCAGCCTCAGCAACTTAGCAAGGCCCTTAGCAACTCAGTGAGACCCTGTCTCTAAATAAAATACAAAATAGGGCTGGGGACGTGGCTCAGTGGCCGAGTGTCCCTGAGTTCAATCCCTGGTTCAAAAAAAAAAAAAAAAAACAAAAACAAAAAAACGTTTACAGTGAATATTGACTTACTTGTTCTTTTAAAAATTGCTAGAAATAAATGTTCATTATTTACAACTTCAGGAAATACCAATGAGCACCAAAATGCACAGAGTCATTTCCAAATCTGATCTGATTAGAGATTTTCATCTGCTTGACTAACCTCATAAAGTCACATCAGGCCCTTCTCTGCTCAGTACCCTCCAAGGCTCTCACCCCATACCAAGCAAAAGCCAAAGTTGTCCCCATAATCACAGGTCCTATACCATCTGCCTTGTCACCTCCTTGCCCTCACCTCTTGCAGTTCTCCCTGTCATTCACTCCACTCTGGCTACACTGGGATCCTGGCTTCTCGGAGAAAACGGGTATATCCCAGCCCCAGGGCATTTGCACCTGCCCCGGTATCTGGACTGCTCTCTGTCCATATGTCCCAGTGACTCCCTCCCCCAGGTCTCTGTTCAGCTCTCACCTTCCCAGAGAAAATTCCCTGATCACATGTCTTCCTCGCTCTTGCCCTGCTGCACTTTCCTCACGTCCTATCACTTTCACAATGTGATACAGGAATTTCATTATTGCCCATCTTCTCCCTGTGGTTTGGTTTTGCCCACGAGTGTATTCTCAATGCCTAGGGGACTGTTAAAATGAAAAGACTAATGTGTCTAGAAACAAAACATACAAGGCCCCATCCTGGTGCAAGCTGTGATGAGCAGGCACCCAGGAAGCCCAGGAACAGTTCTGGAACAAACCTGGTGCTTCTGGCGGCGCTTGCGCTCCTGCTCAATCTTCTGTTGTTTCTCTAGCTTCTCAGTGATGCGGGCCTCTCTCAGCGACTGCCGCTTGCTGCGCTTGTAGGCCTTGGCATTGAGGGCCGTCTCCAAGGCTGTGTCCCTCCGCATGCACACCACAACCTCCTGGCGCAGCTTCAGGGAGGAAGAAGAGACATTGGCGCTGTGCATAACACCTCTGCTGTGCCCACAGTGAAGTACACAATCGCTGATCACATACAGGCAGTCCATACTGCCTCCCAAAGGATCCTAATTGTGTGTCTTATGCATCCATGGGTAGTACAACCAAGAGCAGAAGGTAACCATTCTGTACACCTATTCAGAGAGTCTTCTTGTGCCTCAGGTGTCCAGCTTGTCTTCCCACAACACACACAATTCCTTATAGAACAGTGGAGAGCCACTCCAGGCTCCTGCTTCTGCTGGCAACTGCAGCTTAGGGCAAGCCCACACTTGTGCATCATGTGAACAGCCCTGCCCCACCATGGAGCAAGACATAGGGAGAGGGTAAGACAGTGTGGTTAATACATGTGGGCTAGCATGGGTGCCTAAACCATACACGTACCCTAGAGGTTGGTCTGGCAAGAAGTTCTTAGAATCTCAGCATGACAAGTGGTGGAAAGGACCTGTTCTCCACAGCCAGGACCACACTGGACCTCACCTGTCTCTGGAAGTTCAGCAGCCTGAGGGCCTTGAGCTCAATGGTTGCTTTGGTTCGCAAATCCCCAGCCAGGGACCCGGGGAGGTTTTCAAGTTCCTGAATTCGGTGTGCAATGCGAGCCTGCAGCCTAGGTGCAAAGAAAGGGAAAAAAGGATAAGTGGTAAGAGACACTATATTTATAAGAAGCCACCCGGTCCCTATCTTTAAAGATAGAGCTTCAGAAGAATCTATCCCTCAAGGCAGGGAGACCTGGTCCTAAGACATGAGATCCCTCAGAAAGGATGCTAGCCACAACACAGAACGGAGAAGCAGGAAGCCAGAGAGTTCCTTAGGACCAGGCCACCCAGGCCACAACAATTAAGAGCCTACTGGGCTGTGGCTGGCTCAGAGCATGTTAGCAGTGAGTTGGTTTCTGGCATCAGGCTAACCAGAACCTCTGTCCCTACTCAGGCATGGATGGGATATGGGGCCATAGAAATCTATTGAGCTGGAAAATGTTCACCATCACTAACAATTAGAGAAATGTGACTTAAAACTACACTCAGATCTCTTCTCACTCCAGTCAGAATGGCAATTATCAAGAATAAAGATAACAAATGTTAATGAGGATGTGGGGGAAAAGATTTAGTCATACACTGCTGGTAGGACTATAAATTGATGCAACCACTCTGGAAAGCAGTGTGGAGATTCCTCAGAAAACTTGGAATGGAACCACCATTTGACCCAGTTATCCCACCCCTCAGTTTATACCCAAAGGACTTAAAATCAGCATACTAAGGTGACACAGTCACATCGATGTTTATAACAGCTCAATTCACAATAGCTAAGCTATGGAACCAACCTAGGTGCCCTTAACAGATGAATGGATAAAGACAATGTGGCATATAAACACACTGGAATATTACTCAGCTATAAAGAAAAATGAAATCATGGCATTTGCCGGTAAATGGATGGAACTATAGCTGTCATGCTAAGTGAAGTAAGCCAATCCCCAAAAGCCGAATGCCTTCTCTGAAATGCGGATGCTAACTCAAAATGGAAGGGGAGGTTTCATCAGATTGGGATGGAGGGGGCAGATGGGAATGGAAAAGAGAGTAGAATGAATAGGAGATAACATTCCTATGTTCATATATGAATACATGACCAGGGTTGGAGCTCAGTGGTAAAATACATGCCTAGTACACATGAGACACTGAGTTCGATTCTCAGCACCATGAATGAAAAAATAAATACCCATTGACAACTAAAACATATGTACATTTTTTTTTTTTTTTTTTTTTTTTTTGAACCGGGGATAAAACTAAGGGACCCCATCCCACAGTCCCCAACCCCCACCCCTTTTTTTTTTTT
>JAJEJO010000316.1:329033-343827 GCA_020662805.1 Glaucomys volans
TAACTCCACATCATGTACAACAATAAAAATGGGAAGTTATACTCCATATATATGTTAAAATACATTCTACTATCATATATTAGACTAAAAAAGAATAGAAAAATATTTTTAAAAAGGAATGTTGGAAAAAAAAAATGGTTACAAAGCTTCTAAACAAAAATAGAAACAAAAGTGTGGGCCAGGCGTGATGGCACATGCCTGTAATCCCAGCACTTGGGAGGCTGAGGCAGGAAGATTGCAAGTTCAAAGCCAGCCTTAGCAACTTAGCAAGGCCCTAAGAAACTCAGTGAGACCCTGTCTCTAAATAAAATACAAAATAGGGCTGGGGATGTGGCTCAGTGGTCGAGTGCCCCAGTACCAAAAAAAAAAAAAAAAAAAAGCCCTCTCTTCAGTAAGAGAGGGCTTACCTCACAAGCATGAGGCACTGGGTTCGATCCTCAACACCACATAAAAATAAATAAATAAATAAAATAAAGGTATTGTGTCCATCTACAACTAAAAATAGATAAGAAATCTATTGAGCTGGTGAACCTCAGTGTCCTCATCCATAAACTAAGGATACCCCTGAGAGTAATTCAAAGGCTTGATCTGAAGGTTAAATGAAATAATCCCCTTGCTCAGTCTTCCCACACTTATTTATGAAGCATCTACTATGCGGCAACAATCATTTAGGGTATGAAGTCTCAGCACTGAATGGGACCAATAAGGTTGCTACTCTGTGGAGTTTGCAGTCTCACTGGGAACAAAGGCCAGAGGGGATAATAAAATAAATGGTGGGTGGGGGATATGACTCAGATGTGACTCAGTGCTTTCCTAACATGGGAGGCTATAGGGTTGATCCTCAGCACTGGGGGGAAAAAAAGTAAATCTGCCACTAATTCCAGAGTGGCTAGTGCTTTGAGGATGGGCCTGGAGGTGAGGGGGTCTGGGAAGGGCTTCTCTGTGAAGGTAACCTCAGCAATGAGACCTCAATGGCCACATGAGGCTGTGCACAGCCAGGCAAAGACCTTGGGGCAGGAATAAGTCCAAGTAAACAAAAAGAAAGGAACAGAGAGCATGGAGCATGGGCTGGAGCTGAACAGAGAATTTACTGGACAGATGTGGGAAGCCAAGGATGGGTTTGAACCTGAGAAAAGGATCTGACATAAATCGACTGTAAAGGAGGAGATATGCTGCTGTGTGAAAGGATGTGCAGCAATCTCAGGAGACTGTGAGGCTCCTGGGGAGGAGGGTGAAGCCACTACCACCCCATGGCTCAGCAAATCAAAGAGGAACCAGTGGGCTACATCTCACCTGTACTCCCGCTCCTGCAGGATCTCCACAGGGTCCAGGCCCCTGGGCTTCTGGATAGGGGTGATGCGGCTCTGCTTCTGGTGCAGTGGCACCATGGGTGCGGGCTGAGCTGGCTGCCCTGGGGACTGCGTCTGAGGTGGCATCACAGGTGAGGCAGCAGGTGGGACAGCAGGGGGTGCAGGCGAAGGGCGTCCTGTCGGCTGCGGGGGGATCAGTTTCTGAGGGGTGCTTGTGGGGGCAGCAGCATTTGCCATGGGTCCTGGGAAGAAGCAAGCAGGATGAGGACATCTTGAGCCCAAGGACAATTCTGGGGTGGAAATGCCAAGCCTGACAGGCGGCTTGTTACCTGGGACAGACCAATCTCTCCCCACCTCCGTTCTCTCACTAAATGCCACCCTGCTTCTCACCTAGGGGTTTGCCTCCCTCCTGCCTCGGGGTTCATCTCCCTTCACCATCTCCACTCCACTCCCTGACCCCAGTGCTCACCCACCTAGGCACCCAGGCCCTTCTGAACTATGACCTCACAGGACCCACATTTTCCTGTCTTTCCTCTATAATAGTCCACCCTCCTGTAGCAGCATCTCTTTCTGCTGTTTCAGTTACCCTCAGTCAACCACAGTCTGAAATATTATATGGAAAATTCCAGAAACAAACAACTAATGAGTTTAAAACTGAGCCCTGTCCTGAGTAGCTGCATCACATTGCTTACATCATTTGCCTCACTCCATCTCCTCACACAGCCACTGTATCACCTCGAATCATCACAGGGTGAGTACAATATAATCGGAGGTGTTTCTTTACAGCACTAGGGATTGCCCCAGGGCCTCCTACATGCTAGGAAAGTACTCTGGCATTGAACCACATCCCCAGCCCAGGTATTTTTATTTTTTATGGTACCAGGAATTGAACCCAAGGGTGCTTTACCTTTACCAGTTAGCTCCATCCTCAGTCCTTTTAATTTTTTTTTCTTTTCTTTTCTTTTTTGGCACCAGGGATTGAACATAGGGTACTTAACCACTGAGCCACACCCTGAGCCCTTTATAGGTTTTATTTTGAAACAGGGTCTTGTTAAGTTGTTTAGAGCCTCAGTAAGTTGCAGAGGCTGGCTTTGAACTCGTGATCCTCCTGTCTCAGCCTCACAAGTTAATGGGATAACAGGCGTATGCCACTGTGCCCAGTTTAATTTTATTTTAGGGTCTCAATAAGTTGCCCAGGATGGCCCTGAACTTGCCATCCTCTTGCTTTAGCCTCTGTGGCCACTGGGATTACAGGAATGCACCACTGGACCCAGATAATAAGATAATTTTAGAGACAGAGATCTCATTCACAACTTTTACTACAGTATGTTGTTATAACAGTTCCATTTTATTATTAGTTGTCACTCATCTCTGTGACTAATTTATAAATTAAACTTTATCACAGGTATGCATGTTAAGACAAAAAACAGTAACTAGGAATGCTGTTACAAATCTGTAATCCTGGCTATCTGAGAGCTGAGACAGGAGGATTACAAATTTGAGGTCAACCTCAGCAATTAAGGAAGACCCTGTCACAAACAGTTAAGTAAATAAATAAAGGGGAAAATAAAAAGTCTGGGAAAGTAGGTCAGTTGTAATGAACCTCTGGGTTCAAACCTCAGTTCCCCAGTACCACCAAAAAAAAAGAAGGCAGGGTCGGTAGAGAAAAGGACAAAAAAATGGGTTTGGTTGGTAGCAACATCCACTGGGGATCTTGGAACATATCCTCCATGGATAAGTGGGGACCACTACACTCTACTTCCAAGTGAATCCGAGTTTAGTGACTAGTTCTTCAATGTCCATCAATACACTCAGACTCTAAGATGGCAGCAAATGAGCCCGTCTTACCCACTACTTCCAACTTCAAACAGATACAGATCCTGAAGTACAACCAATTAACTTTTACAGAGGAGGACATGGAGCCTCAGAGAGTACTGGACCAAGGCCACACAAGATCAGTAAGGGTGACAGGACCCTAAACTGTCCTGTCATCCTACCTGCCTCCCACAGGGATGTTCCCGGGAAGGAAGGTAGGTCAAAGCTGTGCCCTCCAGGTACTAAATCCTGAAAGAACTTGTCTGTGACCCCAGCAGCACCTGTCAAGCCTTTCCCTTGAGTTTTGTGGAAGGAAATTCAAGGGAAATTCTTTGCTCTCCTCTGCTTGTTACTGGTTTAAAGAGACCCCAGGATAACCTTGACTTACAACACAGGCACAAAGGGAACTATGAAGCAGATCTGAGCCAAAGCCTTTGAGGACTGACCAGGGACAGATGAGACCAAGAGGACACCACAAGAAAACCTGTGGGTTTCTCCTCTGGTCAAGCCAATGTTCTAAGCAATCTCTCTGATCAGGCTCTTCTCAGGGCCTGCACACTCCAAGCTCATGACAGGGAGGCAGGGCACAGATGTGCCACCGAGAGAGAAGGGACCTTACCTTCAGGCCAGGGTTTGGGAGGCCCTCCAGGGGGCTGGCCAGGCATCCCAGGTGGCACACCTGAGGGTCCTGGAGGCGGCATGTTGGGCCCTCCCATACCTACATGCAGGGGGAAACAAACGAAGGAGAATAAAATGTGAACTGTCTTCATATCCATACCTACCCCATGGGCATCCCTGGCTCAGGGCACATGCCAATCCACAAGTCCTTAGGTGTGGGTATCAAGGGAAGTTGGAGAAATGGCATTCATCATGGCAGTGACCTGGACTACTGAGCAGTCACTTGAGGAACCCATCAACAACAGAGCTCAGGATCATCCATCATTGCTACCCAGGTTGTGGCCAGTTCACTCTGGATTTCCTCCCCACCCTGGGGACCAGGGATGGAGGACCTTACCATGAGGCCTGCTGTAATTTGGAGGTGCTGGTCCCGGACCTGGGCCAGGGCCAGGGCCAGGGCCAGGCCCAGGTCCTGTGGCGGACACAGAGGGTGGAGGTAGTGTTGGCATCTGCTGCTGCATCCCAGGCATCGGCCGCTTTCCCTGCACAGCCATTTGCAGGTGGTCAGGAAGGGGCTGCCCCCTGGCCAGCATCTTGTAGGCCATGATCTGAGCTCGAAGCTGGTGCAGCTGGTTCTGGTTAAATGGGGTTGGGCCGCGGTTCTGCTGCCCCAAGGCCTGGGGGTCAGCACCATCTAGAGGGGCCCCTCCTGGCCCAGACGACATTTGGGGCCCAGAGGATGGACCACTGGCTGGAACTGGGCTGGAAGCATGCTCAGAGCCACCCAAGGGTGAGGGGTAACCTGCAGGAAAAGGCCAATCCAATGGTCACTTGGCAGCATGCATTTGAGTTTAAGGCAGAGATAGTAACCTGTCCTGCCATACCTACACTGCTTCATCCCCCAAGATATGGAACAGCCCAATGGCTTCATTCTCATGATCCAACAGCAAGGCACCCAGAGGACACATTCTTAAGTCATAGCTTTGGCCCATGTTTCAGTAGGGCACAGATGGTTAATGGTAAAGCCGTAACGTGAAATCCAGAATCTTTCCAGGCCTGCCCTCCTGCCTCGGTAAAGTAGGTTGCACATCTTCAGATCAGCCAGACCCATTCTTCTCACTTCCATTCTTCAGGAGCCCCTGAGTTTCCTATCCCTGGTGATTGAAAGGGCTCCACAAATCATCTCCTACCTCATTTCTCCATTATCCCCATATAGAAAAGCCAACTAGAGAGCTTGTTAAGGCAGAGTCCTAAGCCCCAAGACTCTCTAAGCTCGGTAGCACTGGCGCTCCTGCCAAGCTCTCCTCTAACACCCAACTCTGCCCACCATGTATGCTCTTCTAGGACTGCTCTAAAACAAGAGTGCCAAAACAGATCACCAGTCAAGCCTCAATCAGATGCTCACTATGGCAGGGCCTTCCCTGGAGCTCAACTGTCCTAGGTCCTCAGAGAATCCATCTGTGGAAACCTTGATGAGGAAAATGGTCTCAGGGCTCCCTGTGTACAACCAACACTAAGCAAGAAGGGATGCAGAACAGTACCTTGGGAGTGCTGGTCCATGGGGCTGGGTGGGGGCCCCATCCCTGCATGGCCCCCTGACCGCATCCCCATTCCTTTCATCTGGTTGTAGCGTGGGTCGTCCGACATGCCCTTCTCATGCATGGACTCCATAGGCTGCGAGTGGCCAACAATAAGGCAGGGTCAACAAGGGGAACAGAAGAGGAGACACAGCAAAGCATCACCAGAGAGAAGATGGATGTCAACAAACGTCCACCCAATGCTGCCACAGCACCCACTGAAATGCCAACATGACTGGCTCAGCTCAGCTGAGCTCAGCTCCAAGGCAAGGTCATGACACCTACTTGAGTGTCAAGGTAGATACACAAAATAAATGCCACCCAGTGGAGGGTGACCAACTAGACAGCTGGTGGCCTGGAAGGAAGCAAGTGCACCAAGGGTCCAGGAGAGGGCGGGAAGATGTTTCTGGAGGCAGTCAGCAACCACATGAAGAAAGGAAAAAGACACTAGCAATAGGTCTTAGTGAGGGAGCAGTTTCATCCAGGACACCAGACTCGCAGCTCACTGTGACAAGACAGAACATTACTCTGGGAACCAAGGACCCTCTTCCTTAGGAGACTAGAAATCAGAGGGCCAGACATGTGCCCACAAGGACTATAAAAACACGTCAGACATCCCCCAAACTCTGCACCTCCCCAGCTGCTGGCAGGGAAGGCTAGCTACAGGCCTATTCTATCCCCACAAGAGGCAAGGGCAGGTCTTGGCAGAATGATGGTGTGTGTGTTCCTCCTAACACTCATTAGTGGGTGCTCCCCCAGGGGAACGGCTGGCAAAGGGGACACCATCCAAAATCTTTTTGTGGGCCCACACTAGGTCTGGGTTAGCACATATATTCTCCTGTCTGAGAACTCACAGGCTCGCAGCTGACAAAACAAACCCACAACTCAATGTGTGCTATGATCAAGGAGAAGAGGGGCCGGGCAAGGGGAAGTTTCATGAGAAATAGGTTGGGCCCTCAGGATGCTGACCAGACCCAAGGTATGGGCCTGCCTCCACCCCTCTTGCCCAGGTTGTGGGAGAGACTGAGCTCTGTGCAGTCACAGGTATCCTGTCAGCATGGGACCCCCATCCTAGCAGGGAGTGTGTTATGGTTTGGATGTGAGGTATCCCCTAAAAGTTCACATGCGAGACAATGCAAGAAGGTTCAGAGGAGAAATGATTGGGTTGTAAAAGTCTTAACCCAATCAGTAAATTAATCCCAACAGGGATTAACTCAGTGGTAACTGAAGTGGTAGGGTGTGGCTGGAGGAGGTGGGAATTGAGGTATGGTTTTGGGTACACATTTGTATCTGACAAGTAGAAACTCTCTCTCTCTCTCTGCTTCCTGATCACCGTGATGTGAGCTGCTTGCCTCTGCCACACTCTCCCACCATGATGTTCAGTCTCACCGTGAGGCCCCAGGAATGGAGCCAGCCTTCTATGGACTAAGACCTCTGAAACTGTAAGCCCTCAAATAAACCTTTTCTCCTCCATAATTGTTCTGGTTGGGTCTTTAAGTCGTAGCAGCGAAAAAGCTGACTAAAACAGTGTGGGGCATATGGCAGGTGTCTGACAAACATGTCAGAGGTGTGCAGTGTGTATGAGCCATGCCAGGAGGGCAAAACTAAATGCCAGAGAAGGAAAGTGGGGGCTGTGCTGGAAAAGGCACTAGCCTGTAAACCAAGTGTGTGTGTCACCAACAACTTCCAAGGACAGAAGGGTCAAGACAGATAGTACATATAAGTTGAGGGGAATGTACAGGAAATGTGGACAGCTGGAAGGGGAATGACTCGATGTGCTGAAGGCCTCAGAAACAGCACACACAGGGCACAAAGACAGCCCAGAGGGAGGTGTCAGATGGGCTGTGATCCTGACTCCTCGTCTATAAAATGTAAATCATAACCACCAGACCCAGTGGGTGGGGGTATTCAAGTGGAATGAGGTGTAAAAACATGGATAACCTGGTAGGGAGGTAAAGAGCTATCAGTGCCAGGAGGTGGGACCCATTCCTATACCCACCCCACCCCCATCTGCATGTATGTGGACCCAGGCCTCCTGAGGGCCCTGACAGAGATGTCATCATTTCTTACAGATGCTGGTACATACAAGGGGATACTTCCTCCAACTCCCCTCAAGGACACAAAGGGAAAGGAAATTAATGTATCCATCTGTCTTCCTAGCAAAAGCAGCCCCATCAGCTCAGGTAAGAGGTCAAGACATGAGATATGAGCAGGGACTGAGTAGCCTCTGCCCTGCTTTGTGAGTTCCCCAAGTAGGCAGAGCAGCCAAGAGGAAACCATGTACCTTAAGCCTCCTTCAGTGATTCAGGCATTTTTCTTCATTGATGAGAGAAAACTTGAGAGCACTATTCTGAAAGTTCTCAGGAAGAACAAAGAGTGCAGGGGATACAGGGTAGGGCAGCTACTCACGCCTCCTGGCTCAGGACAGACTGTGTGCCTGAACCCTCTGTTCATGGCAATGGACCTTGGGGCAGATGTCTGGGCCAAGTCAGCCACCACTGACAAGGAGGCTTTCCTACTGGCCTTCAGGGGAGGCTCAAGTCCAGAGGCTGCCCATAGCCTGGGGGGCAGGGGTAGGAGGCAGCAAGGAACCTAACCTAAGGCAGAGCCAAAGGGCAAGGGAATGGTGTGTGAAGAACACAGGGCTCCCTACCTTGTGCATCTGGTGCAAGTTGTCCTGAGGGTACCCCCCAGGCCCTTGGGTTGGGATGGGGTGTCCTGCTGAGGGAGGCCCCGGGCTGGGCCCCATCATACTGTGGGCAGAGCCCGGTGAGGGGCCTGGGCTGGGGCCCAGCATGGCTCCAGGTGAGGGGCCTGGGCCTGGGGAAGGGCCTGGCCGAGGAGTTCCACCCAGGGGTGGGTCTGGAGTGGACATCTTCACCAGCGCTGCAGATGGTGGTCTCCTGCTGAAAAGAAGTCCCAGTCAGTCTAGGGGGTTGGGGACAAGGGTTAGGCAGGTCAAGGGCAACAAGGAAGACTAAAATACTGATGTCAGAATCATCCATCTGACAATGTGCTATTACCCTAATCTACAGGCCCTGTCCCCAAACCTTTTCTTGATTCCTTTTGGAGAAAGTAATGTATCTCAGGCATATAAACCAAATCAGAATCCACCTAGGAAAGGGTAGCACACAAATAAAGTCCAAGTACCACTCACTAGGTTCTTCACCTCCCTCTCCATCTTTCTGATCACAGAAAGAACGTCTGAGCAGGTGCTAATCTCTCCTTTACAGTGCTCTAATAATTGCAAATCTTCACATTTCATAACGACTAAGGCTCAAACAGCACCTGATCGGAACTTTGTAAATTCAATCAAAGCCAATATTTATGGCAAGTGACACCAGTTTTCCACTGAAGGCAGTAAGAACAAGTTTTTTTTTTTAATAAATGAATTTGAGTTGGGCACACTGGCACACACTTGTCATCCTAGCAACTTAGGAGGCTGAAGCAAGAGAATTGCAAGTTCAAGTTCATCCTCAGCAACTTAGCAAGGGCCTAAGCAATTTATCAAGGCCCTGTCTCAAAATAAAAAAATAAAAGGGGCCGAGGATGTGGCTCAGTACTTAAGTGCCTCTGGGTTTAAGCCCAGCACCAAAAGTTAATTAATTAATTAAATGAATTTAAATTCAAAAAGTAAATTCTCGGCTGGAGGTGTAACAGTGGTAGAACACATGTTCAATAAGAGCAAGACCCTGAGTTCATCCCCACCAAGCTAACAAAAAAAGTAGGCTGATACAAAGGTAAGTATCACACAAAAAATGGCACTATGATATACGTAGACAGTGATGAAAATGTCTGAAGTGGCTGGGCATGGTGGCGCATGCCTGTAATCCCAGCACTCGGGAGGCTGAGGCAGGAGGATCGCGAGTTCAAAGCCAGCCTCAGCAACTTAGCGAGGCCCTAAGCAACTCCGTGAGACCCTGTCTCTAAATAAAATACAAAATAGGGCTGGGGATGTGGCTCAGTGGTGGAGTGTCCCTGGGTTCAACCCCCAGTTCCAAAAAAAAAAAAAAAAAAAAAAGTCTGAAGTTGATGAACAGTGCTGTAAGCTAAAAACTGATACCAGAACCCACAGCCTCCACAGATGCAAAAAATTATTACAATGCTGGACCTGTAATCCCAGCTACTTGGGAAGCTGAGGCAGCTTCCCATGGTTAACTTCAAGGTTAGCCTGGACAACTTACTTAGTGTAATGGGTTTTGAAATACAAAGTGTACAGTTGTAGCTTGGGGGTAGAACACTTGCCTTGCATGTGCAATGCCCCAGGTTCCATTCCCAGTACCAGGGAAGGGAAAATCTGATATTGGTAAATTATGCCTGCTATGACAGGACCATGGATTGGTGTGTGTGTGTGTGTGTGTGTGTGTGTGTGTGTGTGAGAGAGAGAGAGAGAGAGACAGACAGACAGACAGACAGACACTGGGGATTGAACTCAGGTTCCTCATGCATGCTAGGCACTTGCTCCACCACTGAGATATACCCCCACCCTGATGAAAAATTTTACACATTTTCAAACACAAACCCTTTTTTTTAAAATCTGATACAGGGTCTTGCTAAATTGCCCCAACTGGTCTGGAACTTGCGATCTTTCTGCCTCAGCTGGAGTTGCTGGATTAACTAGCCTGCATCACCACACCTGACCTCAATTTTCAACCCACTATTATGCATCACGATAAGGCACTAATAAAATTTTTTTCTTTAAAAAAAAGGATGTATGGGGCACAAAACAAGAAGTCATTCTTCCAAACCAGAAACTCAGGGCAATAGATTTCCTTCAGCATGGAGTTGTGGTTTTAACTCAGTAGAGAACTGGCATGTCACATTGTGTTTATGCTGAAGTACCCTATGCTACCCCCAACTGATGAGATGACCTAGCTATTCACAATAGTCATATATTTTGTAGCTGTTTTGTTTCTGTTTCTTGGGTTCTGAGGATCAAACCCAGGGCCTTGTACATGCTGAACACACACTCCACCAATGAGCTTCCCCTAGCTGAACTGTAGGGATTTTATCTTAGGTTGGATTTATTAAGCACTTTTAAGTTACTAGTTCTGATATGACACTTTGGGCCTTCATCAAAAGTAAGCAGGGCTGGGGTTGTGACTCAGTGGAAGAGCACTTGCCTAGCACGCGTGAGGCACTGTTTTTGATCCTCAGCACCACATGTAAATACAGGTCCATTGACAGCACCATAAAAAAAGCAGGCCCGGCACAGTAGCACACACCTATCATCCCACAAGTTTGCGAGGCTGAGGCAGAAGCCAGCCTCAGCAACTCTGCAAGGCCCAAAGCAACTCAGTGAAAACCTGTCTCTAAATAAAATACAAAAACGGCTGGGGATGTGGCTCAGTGGTTGAGTACTGCTGGGTTCAAATCCCAGTACCAAACAAACAAACAAAGAGTAAGCAAAATTTAGCTGGGTATGAGAGCACACAACTCTTTGCCATCTGCAGGCACAGTAGACACTTACCGCTGTGTGTGGTACTATCATGGGTGATTTTAAGTTTCTTTCCTTTTGTGTTTTCTAAGTATCAATAATGAGATCGCATTACTAAATCATTAAAGGGAAAGGCTGAGGGTACATGCAGTGGTAGAGTGCTTGCTTAGTATTGATAAGGCCCTGGGTTTTCCATCACCAGAATCACCCTCTCCTCCCCAAAAAGAGGATTAAAGGGAATCTGTTATCATAAATTACCTTAGAGGGGTGGCTTATAAACAACAATTTATTTTTCACAGTTCTCAAAGTGCAAGACCAAGGAACAAGCAGATTCGGTGTCTGGTGAGGGCCTACTTCCTCACAGTACTTTTTCACTCTATCACTTGGCAGAAGGGGTATGTAGTGGGGGAGGGTTCCTGGAGTCTCTAAGGTACTAATCCTATACCTGAGGGCTGGGCAGTCATCTTACTCAAGCCCCACCTCCTAATATCATCATATTGGGCAGTAGATTTTCAACATGGGAATTTTGGTAACACACAAACATCCATACCGTAGCAGGCTATATAACTCTACAACAGACTAAGGATAACCTGAGTCCTTGTGAATGGATTAACACCATTAAAGTGGTAATAGATTGTCGGTTATCATGAGAGTGGATCACTATAAAAGTGAGTGCAAGGTGGAGCACACCTGTAATCCCAGCAGCTCGGGAGGTTAAGGCAGGAGGATTGCAAGTTCAAAGCCAGCCTCAGCAAAAACAAGGTGCTAAGCAATTCAGTGAGACCCTGTCTAAATAAAATACAAAATAGGGCTGGGGATGTGGCTCAGTGGCCGAGTGCCCCTGAGTTCAATACCCGGATCAAAAAAAAAAAAAAAAAAAAGTGAGTGCAAACCACAAGCTGTCTCTTTTCTACCATGGAATACACATAGAAAGCCCTTGTCAGGTACTGCTATCACCAAGCCCTTGGACTTCCCAGCCTCCAGAATGTAAGCCAAATACATTTGTCTTTATAAACTACCCTGTTTATGGTATTCCCTTATAGTAACAGAAAACACAATAAGACACTGTGGAACTAGGTACCACTGGACTCCAGCAAGCTGCCTACCCAGGGTGGGAACTGAGTAAGCTCAGCCAGGAATTGCAAGAGGGATGAAATCAGAGGGTGAGGAACACCCCTCTCCCTACCCTTTTGTTTCCCATCCCTAACCCTTCCAAATTAAAGACATGGTATTTTCAGCAAAGAGCTTGAGTCCCTAAGACCATCCCTGTGGTCTTTGGACTTGCAGGGAGCTGGTATGGTACTACATAGACTCCCCTGAGAGCCTCTATAATTCCTGGATGGACACTGAAATTTGTGGCAAACCAGGAGGCCACCCACACCTCACAAGTGAGAGAAGCAAAGGACAAAGGAACAGAGATAAAAGGATGAGAGCAGATAGCATACATGTCTGTCTAGGAGCCAATCCAAACATGTGTGGCCCTCAGGTCAGGTGTGCCTAGGGCCTCCAAAAAAGGAAACAGAGCCTAAAAATCTTGGTGGGCAGTCAGAAGGCATGTGATGAGAAGTAAAAGTTCTCTGGGGCCACTGTGATGGCACATGCCTGTACTTGAAAAGATTGAGGCAAGGAGGAGTGCAGGCTGGAGGCCAGCCTCCGCCATTTAGCAAGACCCTGTCTCAAAACAAAAAAGAACTGGGTGTAGTAGCACATGCCTGTAATCTCAGGGGCTAGAGAGGCCGAAGTAGGAGGATCATGAGTTCAAAGCCAGCCTCAGCAAGGCACTAAGCAACTCAGTGAGACCCTGTCTCTAAATAAAAAAAAAATAAGACTGGGGGTGTGAGGGCTGGGGATAAAGCTCAGTTGGTACAGTGCTTGCCTTGCAAGCACAAGGCCCTGGGTTCAATCCTCAGTACCGCAAAAAAAAAAAAAGAAAAGACTGGGGATGTGGCTCAGTGGTTGAATGCTCCTGAGTTCAATCCCAGATACTCAAAAAAAAAAAAATAAAGTAAAAAATAAAAAATAATTTTAGAAAAGGGAAGAGAATGTAACTCAGTAGTAAAGTGCCCCAGTATTAAACTCCCAATACTGCAAAAATCAAGCAATCATTTAAGAAAGAAATTCTAGCTGGACACATGCCTGCAATCCCAGTTACTTGCGAGACAAGCAAGATGATCCAAGTTTGAGGCCAGTCCAGGCAGCATAGTAAGACCCTTCCTCAAAATAAAAGTTAAGCTGGGAATGGTGGCACACACCTGTAATCTCAACAACTTGGGAGGCTGAGGCAAGAGGATCACAAGTTCAAAGCCAGCCTCAACAACTTAGTTAAGATCCTATGCAATTGAGAGAGACCCTGTCTCAAAATAAAAAGAGTAAGGGTTGCGGGATGTAGTTCAGTGGTAAGCCCCCCCATACCAAAATAAATAAAAACTTTAAAAGGTATGGGGGCACAGTTCAGTGGTAGAGTACTTGCAAGGCCATGGGTTCAATCCCCAGCACCATAAGGAAAAAAAAAAAAAAAACTTAAGAAACAATGTAGAAATGTCATGGTAGCTGCCACTAACACAGGCCAACAGGCCATCAGACCTCTTTGAAATCTGCCTACTAATTTTTTTTTTCACTTTGCTCAAGTATCAGCATTATATTTAAGTTTGGTCACAGAATATCTCTTATCTTATTTTGGGAGCTTGGAAAATTTGTTCATGGTCATGTTTCATCAACAAATACAATGATGGTATCCAGTATTGGCAGGTACTTGCGCAGATCAATGGTGAGTCAGGACAGCTTCAGCAGAACAGCCCCATGTATATGTTACTAAGAAAAGTCTCCTCACCTGACCTCATGGTTTGGGGCACTCTCTGTGAACACCAGAATGATGTATGATGTGAGACTGTGGTTTTAGGGAACCTGTAAAAATGGCTTATTCCTAAAAGTGACTACACTTCCAAAATGCTGACCACTTGGTGGCATTTTCCTTGCAGTACAATTAAGTAGCAAAACTCTGCCCTATTTAAAAGGGAATACATTTCAGAAACTAAAAAAAAAAAAAAAAAAAAATCACATCGTGACAAATTACAATGTCTTCTCAGTACTACCTATACAGTAGACATGCCAAGGTGTTACCAGGTATTATTTTTAGCACTGGGAATTATGTATCATTTTATTCACTGGAATTTTCCCTCTTTCTATTTTCATTCCCATAAAAACCACTTCAGCTGGGTGTGGTTGCTGAAGTAATCCCAGAGACTCTTGTGGCTGAGGCAGGAGCATTTCAAGTTCCAGATCAGCCTTAGCAATTCAGCGAGATCCTATTTCAAAATAAAAAATAAAAAGGGCTGGAATGATCCCCAGTGCAAAGAACAAGTAAACACACCTCAGAACAAGCCAGAGGATCTAAGACAAGGAAGACAGTTCTCTGCCCTCAAGGAGTTCCCTCTAATCCAGTAGAGAGATACTGGTCTATACAAGAACATAAATGCTGCCCTATCTATGCAACAGACAGGTGTGTTTCAGACTCACTTGACCATAACCAGAGTCAAAATGCAACCCAGTACACAAATTTACATCAAGTAACCACAACCGGTTTCATAAATCTGTCCTGCCCCATGCTCCCTGGGAAACAGTGATGGCCTCTATTCTTTGTTTGGCTTAGACCTGGTCAAGCCACTAGACCCCCAGGTCTGTTTTCACAATGAGTGAGAGCAAAAGGGTGACCAAGAGAGGGCGAAGAGACACAGAACTCAACCTACCAAGTGTAACCTCAGCCCTCCCAGCCACTCAAGCAGGGATTTACTAATGATCACTTCCCCACAATAATGATGGATCAGGTCTGGGGTTGTGGCTCAGTGGTAGAGTGCTTGCCTAGCACATGTGAGGCATTGGGTTCAATCCTCAGCACCACATAAAAATAAATAAATAAAGTAAAGCTATTGTGTCCATCTACAATTTTAAAATATTTTGTAAACATATATATATGTATAATTTTTTTAAGTTGCCAAGGGATCTTTTGTTCATTTTTTTTTTTTTTTTTTTTTTTTTGG
>JAJEJO010000316.1:343927-367351 GCA_020662805.1 Glaucomys volans
AGGCAGGCACTCTGTCAATTGAGCTATATCCCCAGCTCCTCAATTTTTATTTTTATCTATATGTGGTGCTGAGTATCAAACTCAGGGCCTCACACGTGCCAGGCAAGCACTGAGCCACAACTCCAGCCCCAACAATTTTAAAACATTTTTTAAAAATATTTTAAATTTTTAAAAATATTTTTAAAAATTTTTTTTAAACATTTAGAATTTTTTTTTTTTTTTTTTTTTTGAACCAGGGATTGAACTCAGGGACACTCGGCCACTGAACCACATCCCCAGTCCTATTTTGTATTTTCTTTAGAGACAGGGTCTCACTGAGTTGCTTAGTGCCTCGCTGAGTTGCTGAGGCTGGCTTTGAAGTCACGATCCTCCTGACTCAGCCTCCCAAATTGCTTGGATTACAGGCATGTGCCACCACGCCCAGCTTAGAATATTTTTTAAAAATAAAATAAAATAATGATGGATCACCAAATGTGCCAAGCAGACAACTAGCAGAGAACAAAGTTCCTGCTTGGTGGAATGGACAACCAAAGGACAGAGATAAGCACACAAATTAACTATGACACAATGTTACACAGGGGGTGAAGTGTCCTGAAAAAATAAGCAGGTTGATGTGTTAACAAATGGGAAGCAATCTTTTAATCATGGTGGTGAGGGGCAATCTCAGTAATGGGAGGAATGTCAAAACAGAGATATACAGTGAAATGGGTGAGGACCATGTGGCCTCTATGAGAAGAAGGACCAGCAAGTGCAAAGACCCTGGGGTGGAACTCTGCTATACACATTCTGAGGCACAGCAAGTCAGTCAGAGGGCTGAAGTGGAGAAGGTGGGAACACACTTCGTTTCTCTACACTCTCACACAACACTTCTGATGCCGACTCCAATAAAAACAGTTTTCTCTCTCAGCAAAGAACACTCCTGAGACCAGATGTCGGAGTGGGGCGGGGGAAGGTTTCCACAGCAAGCAATTCTCCAACTCTAAGAACAGCAGATAGAGGTCCTAAAACCTAGAGTTAGCGTTAGATCCACAAGTTAAGGGTTCAATCCCACAAGACAGTCCACCACATAAGATGCCAATCACATGTCTGGCTTCTGATACTTCTGACCAACCAGCTATAAATCAGGGGTCCCTGCAACCCTCTCCTCACTTTCAATTAATTTGGTGAAGTAGCTAATGGAACAAAGGAAGGCACTTTACTATTACTAGTTTATTATAAAAGTTATAACTCTGTAACAATCAGATAGAAGAGACGCCCAGGACCAGGCACAGGAGAGGTGGTACATGATGCCAGGTCCTCTCAATTACTTTCTGGTGACCAGTGCCATCGTGGATCAGCCAGGGACTATACCCTAAGTCACCTCATTGGCATGAACTCAGAAGTATCCAAAAAGGGATTCCATGTGAATAACAAGACTTCCTATCACTCCTGTGGGGGATGCAAAGATCCAATGTATTTCAAGTACATCACAAAGAGCAAGAGGGTCTTGGTAGCAGGTGGGGGCGGGTCACAGGTCTTAAGAGCCACAGTGAGGAGAGAAGTCTACACTAACTATATCCAGTTGCAATGGGAAGCCACTGGAATGTTCTGGACAAAGGAATAACAGGGAATAACAGGGTCTGATAATCACAACTACTTAGAAGGCTGAGGCAGAAGGATCAAAAGTTCAAGGCCAGCTTAAGCAACTTAGCAAGACCCTACCTCAAAATAAAAAATAAAAGGGCTGGGAGGCTGAGAGCTGGGGGCTGGGAATGTAGGCCAGTAGTATTGTACTTACCTAACATGAGGCCCTGGTTTATTCCCCAGAAAGGAAAAAATACAAAAACAAGGTGCTAAGCAACTCAGTGAGACCCTGTCTCTAAATAAAATACAAAATAGGGCTGGGGATGTGGCTCAGTGGTCAAGTGCTCCCGAGTTCAATCCCCAGTACCAAAAAAAAAAAAAAAAAGAAAGAAAAAGAAAGACCAGTATAAGCAACATAGCAAGATCCCATCTCAAAAATGAATCCATAAATTTTTTTTTTTTAATAACCAAGTCTTGCAATATAGGCAAAATTTCAGGCCCAACTGTATCCCCTTGGATCAGGGGGGAAACCAGGGAGACTCTGGAAGGAACAGAAGAATTTTTTCCAGAGAGGTTAAATCAGTGCCCCAAAAATCAGAGTGTAGAGTTCTGGTTCCAGGGTCTGAGTAATTCAGGCTGAGGATCAAAAGGGACAAGGAAGAGAGACCTGCAGAACTGAAAGGGTGAGAAGTACAAGTAAAGAGGAGCACTCCACAGGCAGGAGTGTCCTGGGGATGTTCCAGGGAGGTAGGCAGGGCTGCAGGATACCCTGAGGTCTCAGTTGTGATCAGCACAGCACTCAGCCTTCATGAACTTGGATTCAACTCCCAGCACACAGTGAGATCATCCACCATGCCACTTTACTGGGGCTTTCAGGGCAAGCCAGGATGGTGCACATCAGATGCTCCGCCCCCAAGTCGCCCACTGTCATCAAGTGAGGCAGTAACTGCCATTCAACCACCTGCTTCCTGAGCTAGCAGAGCATGACTAGCTGGCAAAAGGAGATCTTAACACCCCAAAAAGTCATAATTAAAAACAGTCCCATTCTGGGCTGGGGGTATAGCTCAGTTGGTGGAGTGCCTGCCTTGCAAGCACAAGTCCCTGGGTTCAATCCCCAGCACCGCCAAAAACAACAACAACAAAAAAAAAAACAGTCCCATTCCCCTTTCTCTCTCTCTCTCTCTCTCTCTCTCACACACACACACACACACACACACACACACGACTGGTGAATGCAAGAAGCAAAACCCCACAGTTTCTAAGGAAAAGTATCCTCTGTAAACTGGGTGCAGTGGCGTACACCTGTAATCCCAGCACTTGGGAGGCTGAGGCAGGAGGATCGCGAGTTCAAAGCCAGCCTCAGCAATGAAGCGAGGCCCTAAGCAACTCAGTGAGATCCTGTCTCTAAATAAAATACAAAATAGGGATGGGGATGTGGCTCAGTGGTGGAGTGCCCCTGGGTTCAATCCCCAGTACCAAAAAAAAAAAAAGTATCCCCTGTAAAACTGAAGATATTTAGTAACCAGCCTGGGGAATCAAAGGACAGGAAGGGGCCAGGGCTAGCTTATGTCTGCTAACATCTACTTGTTTCCTTTGATGGAAAAAAAAAAAAAAAAAAGACCCTTTCCCAAGGGAAACAGGTGCCATCTCCTTCCTTCACTCTGCCCTTGTGTCTCCCAACAAATCCAGCTACACCTTGGCTTCCCCCTCAAGATCCTCTCCCATACTGGAAGAGGAGTGGAGGGGAAGTGGAAGATGGAGTTCACATACCAGTTCAATCCAGATCCTGAAAAATTAGTATCAGCAGCATGCAGTTAACATTAACAGGTTACCCGAGGAAATCACTGGTCATATTAATGAGCCTAATATTTGACTGACAGCAACTACAGCTCAATTCAGTCTCAGCCTTAATTCTTATTATGCTCTCTCTCATTCACTCCCAATATTTCAGGCAAATGTTACTTTCCTTTTGGAGGTTTTGCACATTCCTTTTATTCTGATTTTTTAGAAATTTCAAGTCTCTCAAGTGTTCCAACACTACACACAGGTTATAAGAAAAAATGTAAAATGAAAAACTATTCACATTTTTTTTTTAACATTCCCTTTTTTTTTTTAACATTCACTTTTTTTTTTTTTTTAAATTTTGAGACACAGTTTCACTAAGCTGCTTAGGGTCTCACTAAATTGCTCTCACTAAATTGCTGAGGCTGGTTTCAAACTTATAACTCAGTCTCCCAAGTCTCCAGGACTACAGGTATGCACCACAACATCCAGCTGTTCAATATCTTTTAAAAAGCCACACAACCAAACAAATCCCTTTCTTTCCAAAGCCTACGGTAAAATCACAAAGCAAAATTTTTTAAAAAATTTAAGGACAAAACGGAGTTGATTTATTGGCAACAACCTTGAAAACACACGTATCAGAACCAATACAACAGAGCAAGAATATATTATCTACCTCATCCTACCAGACTGTTGTAGGAACCCTAATACATGATAATAGCCATCAACTGTTTTTACTTATTTATTTATTTATTTATTCATTCATTCATTTATTTATTTATTTAGTGGTGCCTAGGATCAGACCCAGAGCTTGGCTGGGAATGGTGACACACACTTGTAATCTCAGCAGCTCTGGAGGCTGAGGCAGGAGAATCCTGAGTTCAAAGCCAACCTCAGCAACTTAGCAATGCCCTAAGCAACTCAGCCAGACCTTGCCTCTAAATAAAATATTTTAAAAAGGGCTAAGGATGTGGCTCAGTGGTTAAGCACTCCTGGATTCAATCCCCAGCACCAAAAAAAGAAAAAAAAAAAAAAAACACCACCCACCCCAGGACCTCAGGCATGCTAGGCAAGGGCTCTATCACTGAACTGCACCCTTGGGCCACAACCCATTGTCTAGTATAATGTGATAGGCACTGTTCTAAGTACTTGACAGTTGTCATTTTGTGATTCAGTCCCTGCAACAATCCTACAAGCTGGTACTATTACTGTCCCCCTTTGCAAATAAAGACCTGTATGTAAGCATACCAAAACAGAGCTGTTGTCTGCCTGTTCCCCACTGAATCTCCAGCAGTGCCTGGTGGCAGGCACTCAATTCACATTTGTTCACCACATGAATAGGGAATGAGTGGCTGGGTCATTTCTTGCACTACTCCAGGGGGCACCAATCATGATGAGTTCTATCTTTCATCAATGTGAATGGGTTCCTCTGTGCCATGGCAGCCCCAGTGACCAGGCCAAAAACAGCTGGCACAGGGACTGTCATCCTCATTTCTCTGAGGTACCAAATGTGAAATTTGCAGGGCCAGGAGTAAAACCCAGCTGATTGACTTGAAAGCCTCTAGAGAAAAAAATGCCCCTGGAGTTTGTTTTCTTCACTAGTAGAATGATTTCAGCAGACATTCATCAAAACACCTAGTCCCTCTAATCCCCAGCACCGCAAAAACAAAACAAAACAAAACACCTAGTCCCCTCCTGCTCTCCCAGATTCAATAAAAGGCTAAGACAAAGAATGACTATGTCTATGGTTACCTCCAATGTTTTCAGGATCCATGAGGAGTGGCAAAAGTATGCAAATAATCCATAAATAAATATGCATATATGTTGGGTACTTTTCAAGGACAGAAAAAGTCTGGAGACAACTACACCACCCTACACCACAGTTCTGATGATATTACCTCCCTGCTCAAAACCTGCAAAATCAGTGTCTCCTAAAGGGCTGGATGCCTAGGCAGTTGTGATGGCACTTGACTGTAATCACAGCTGCTAAGGAAGTAGAGGCAGGAGGATCTCAAATTCAAGGTCAGCCTCAGAAACTTAGCAAGACCCTGTTTCAAGATGAAAAATAAAAAGGGCTGGAGGCCAGGCATGGTGGTGCAAGTCTGTAATTCCAGTGACTAGGGAGGCTGAGGCAGGAGGATCGCAAGTTCAAAGCCAGCCTCAGTAACTTAGCGAGGCCCTAAGCAACTCAGGGAGACCCTGTCTCTAAATAAAATACAAAATAGGGCTGGGGATGTGGCTCAGTGGCCAAGTGTCCCTGAGTTCAATCCCTGGTTCCAAAAAAAAAGGGGGGGGGGGGCGGCTGGAGATGTAGCTCAGTGGAAAAGCACCCTGGGTTCAATCCCTAGAAAAGCAGAAGGTGTGGGAGACTGGGCACATAATGATTTTGATAGCATAAAGAGGAACATCTATTATTTTCTTAATTAAGTATGCATTGATTTTAAATAAAATTTAAAAATTTTAAAAACATGTCATAGCTGAGCGCAGTGGCGCACGCCTGTAATCCGAGCACTTGGGAGGCTAAGGCAGGAAGATCGCGAGTTCAAAGTCAGACTCGGCAACTTAGCGAGGCCCTAAGCAACTCAGTGAGACCCTGTCTCTAAATAAAATACAAAATAGGGCTGAGAATGTGGCTCAGTGGTGGAGTGTCCCTGCGTTCTATATCCAGTACCAAAAAAAAAAAAAAAAAAAAAAATGTGTCATATATATTTGTGTAATACACACACACACACACACACACACACAGAGAGAGAGTCTACAGCACATCAAATCAAACTTGGGTGTTCTGGGATATAAGATAACTAAATTATGGGGGGATTCGTTTTTTTAAATAGTTGATTTACAGTAAGGGAAGAATAGAGGTTCATTGGATTAGACAAAGGAGAATGAAGGGAAGGGAGAAGGCATGGGAAAAGGAAAGACAGTAAAATGATCAGACATAACTTTCCTATGTTCATATAGGAATACATGACCAGTGAAACTCCACATCATATACAACCACAAGAATGGGATCCTAATTAGAATAAGTATACTCAGTGGATGTATAAAATGTCAAAATACACTCTATTAAAAAGAAATTTAAAAATGCTCTAGAACTAGAAAGTAAAAATAAATAAATAGTTGGTTTAAGCTAGGAATGTAGCTCACATGTAGAGCATATGACTTAGGATGTATGAGGGCCTGGCTCTGATCCCCAGCACCCAAAGGAAAAAAAAAAAAGATTTACAACATAATAAATAAAATAAATAATACTACCTCTAAAAATGGGAGTGCTCACTATGTGCCAGGTGCTGCCATGTATTAAGCACCTCATTCAACCCTAACAACCACCATTTGAGGTGGGACCCTGGTCATACCTGTTTCACAAGTGGGGGAACAACTGGTGAGTACCTTTCTCGAGGTCAAGCTAGGACTTAGCTGGCGTGAATCAAAGAGGTCTGATTCCTCACCACTATCCTACAGAAACCACTACCCCACACTTCACCTAAGGAAACAAAGGCCTGCAAACTTCCAAAGCTGCAACAAAGCTGGGGGTGTAGCTCAATGGTGGCATGGGAGCTTCTCCTAGTACTGGAGAGATCCTGGGATCAACCCCAGTAACACACACATATTCCTAGCAACTAACATTTATAGGATATTAATTTTGTGCCAAGCACTTTACATACTCAGTTGATCCCCCCAAGGACCTTCTTTGTTCATTCCACATGTGTTTGCTTAGGGCCTACTATGTGCCAGATCCAGAGTACACTGCAGCAAACCAGGAAGACATAGGCCATCTTCTGATAGCACTAAGAACGACAGCCACAAAAGAACGAACCACAGAAATGGGGAGTTTAGGAGAGGGGAACAGCAACTGGTAAAAAGGGGTCAGGGAAAGTCAAAAGATAAGCCTGGACATCTCCCTAATTTTGAATGAAGGTCTCCTCTTTCATGCAGTCTTTCTGATCCCTGGTTCCAGTGTCTCCCCTGCACATTCACTGCAGCCCTTTCACAGTGCTGGTTGTGATGACTAAATGAGAGGCAAAGAGAGTTTGTTCCCTTATTTCAGAAGGTCCCCCTATAAGACTGGAGAGGCTCCTCAGGGAGCCAACCTCCAACCGTGTGACTCTCAGGATTTGAGTAATTTGCTGAACAATGAGAGGAGATCCTATCAGTCAAAAACAACGAGTTCCACTTGCCAGGAACCCTTAAACAGGCTTTCACCAACTCTATGTCTGAGAAGAAACCCCTTTAGCAAAGAGGTTCGGAGAGATTCAGCCACTTGCCTAAGGTCACACAGCTAAATGACCAACAGTGTCAGGAGTCAAACTCCAATCCAGTCTGTCAGCTGAAACCCAAAAGTTGTTTCAAATTCCTCGGAAGTGGCTCTTCCTCTCATTCCCTGTCTACTTTCCCTAAGAGTCACTGGAAAAAACATTAAAAATAAAGAGTGGCATCTCCGGACTAGCACGTAACATTACCCTGAAAGAACCAGGTTTAAAATAAAAGCCTTAATCTGGAAAATCAATTGCGAGGGAGGGAAAAAGACGCAAAAGAAAAACAATGCTTTCAACAGCAGTCGCCTCCCTCCATCCTCCCCCATTTGCCGCGAATCCCCCCTCACTTTGGAGCCAACATTTTAAAGTCACTGCCTGCAAGGAACTGGGAAAGTTATTTATCTCTCCTTGAAAATCTGGAACGATGCAATTTTTAATAAAATTTTAGTTCTAGTGACCCATGCGGGCCACTAATGTTTATGTTCAGGTGACGCTGGACACATCTGAGGTGTCTGCTACCGAGCCCCGACTGCAGCCTTGCCAAAAATGCAACATTCGGGTCGGACTCATTACAACGTAGACAGAAAAGCCCCGACGCCTGGCCATTGTTGAAGCCTCGGCCACAGAGACTGCGAATGAGAGGCCGGGACCCTGGATCACCGAGGGGGGGCGAGCTTTGTCCGGAGACCCCGGCGAGAGCGCGCGCGGGGGACGCGCGGCCTCCACGCGGCCCGGGCCCCCCCACCCCACTGGCCCGCGGATACTGTAGCCGTCGCGGCCTCGCTACACTGTGGCCTTCCCCGCGCGCGCGACTGCTGGCCCGGCTTCTTGACCCTCGGGCGCCGCCGTACCCCAGCCCCGCTCCGGGCGCCGGCGGCCCCCTCCCCCCTCGGAGCCCCGGCTCCATTCAAACCGTCCTCCCAAGCCCCGTGCCGCGCTGCGCTCGCAGCCCGTGTTCCTTACCAGGAGCTGCCGGCGCCGTCGCCTTCCCGGCACCGCCCCCAACCCTCCGCGCGGGGCCAGGGACAGATTGGGCGTCTCGCCTCTCTTCACGAAACAAAGAAGCCGCCGCCGCGGAGCGAGGGGAAGGCTCGCGCGCGCGCCCGCCTCGGCCGCCCCCCCACACCGCCCGCGTCCCCGCTGCGCGCGCACCCGCCGCTTCCCCTCCCCCACAGGCGGACGCTTCAGCTTCCGCCGCCCGCCCGGCCCCGTGCACGCGCCTGCTCGCCCTTCCGCTCGCTGCGCGCGTGCGCACCCGCTCCTGGGCTGGGAAAACTGGGCGGAACCCAGAGAAAGCACGCGCTCCCGGCGTACCTCCCACCTCGAGCCCGGACGGCCGTGCGCCTGCGCAAAGTGGCCTTCGTCCTCCTCACGCTGCGCGTCCCCACGCAGCCGAGCATGCGCGGAGAGGGCATCACTGCGGCGGCGCCGGGGAGTTGGGGGAGGGGACCCGGGCCGTCCTAGAACCTTCAGGTAGTGATGGCCTAGGGTCTGAAAGCTCGGGAATAAGGACTATGGGTTGTGCATGAAGCTAAGCGATGATTAGACTGGACCAAGATCAGAGTTGGTCTGCAGACCAAGGGCGG
This sequence comes from Glaucomys volans, assembly GCA_020662805.1. Taxonomy (NCBI): domain Eukaryota; kingdom Metazoa; phylum Chordata; class Mammalia; order Rodentia; family Sciuridae; genus Glaucomys; species Glaucomys volans. Next base: position 353,115 of record JAJEJO010000316.1, read on the forward strand.
ACCTACGAACCGCTTTGATCCTTGGCCTGGGGCGGCAAGGCCTGTTCTATGAGGCCAGGTGGGGCCCTAGTGTGGCAGCCTTTTTGCAGAACCTTCTTTGTGCTGTTAATTAGCTTAGCAAATATTTATCGACCTGCCACTTTGTCCCTGCAGACGTCGAGCTCAGGATTTATAAGAAGCAAGATAAAATAAGTAAAATGCGCAGCGCATGAAGTAGACACTAGGAGGGTCATGGGAATTTTAAATAGGGCAGCCTGGAAAGGCCTCAAGGCGAAGAAGATATGTGAGTATAGACCTGAAAGTGGAGAGGAACAGAACCTTGTTCAAGAGTGAAGACTTAACGACTGTGTAGACCTCTCATCTGGTCACCCAACTGAACAAGCACTGCCAAAGCAGCCTTAAAGCCTGTAGCTTTTCAGCCCCTAATGTCCCTACCCCAGCTTCCTTTCCCTCATGGTTTGTTTTGCTGCTTTTTTTTTTTTTTTTTTTTTTGGTACTGGGATGGTACCCCAGGGAACCCAGGGGTGCTTTACACTGAGCCACATCCCCAGCCCATTTTATTTTGAGACATGGTTGCTGAGGCTGGCCTCAAACTTGGGATCCGCCACCACACCTGACTCTTTCTAGGTTTTTTTCAGGTCTTAGCTGACACCATCTCAGCCTTGCCAACTGGTTGATCACCACCTTCTTTTCTCTGCCTCCATATTGCCCAAAATAATAATAATAATAATAATAATAATAATAAGGTATGTCTCCCTCACCCCAGTATAAGTGGCAAATACCTTACAGATTTTAGTCCCTAGGGAATATCCAGCATTTAGCACAGTAACCCTCTCTGCCACATACTAGATAATTTTAAAAACTGTATTGAGCCAGGTATGTCCACCTTGTAATCCCAGTGGGATTGGGAGGCTAAGGTAGAAGGTTCACAAATTCAAGGCCAGCTTATGCAACCTAGCAAGATCCTGTTCCAAAAAAGAAAAAGGTGGGGGTGTAGCTCAGTCATGGACCATTCCTGAGTTCAATCCCCAGTATTGATAAACTGTTGAAAAAAACAAGAGACCACTTGCCTAATATGTGTTTTTATGCCAAACATTGTACCTGCATCAGCAAGTTGGAGCTTTTCATTCCATTTCCATTTCCATTGTTTGTAGCATAGAGCAGAAATCAGATCTTATGCAGGTGTCAGAAGGGGTTTAAAGGGCTGGGGATGTAGCTCAGTTGGTAGAGTGCTTGCCTTGTAAGCACAAGGCCCTGGGTTCAATCCCCAGCACTGCGGGGGGCGGGGGGAGAATGGGTTTAAAACCTGACTTCCAGGCCAGGGGTTGTGGCTCAGTAGTGGAGTGCTGGCCTAGTATGCACGAGGCCCTGTGTTCAATTCTCAACACCACATAAAAATAAAGGTATTGTGTCCACCTACAACTAAAAATATTAAAAAAAAAAAAAAACGGATTTCCATTGTTAGCAGCTGGATAATGCCAAGCAAGTTTTTTGGATCCAGCCTATGCCTCACTGTTTCCACCTGTAAAATGGAAACAATAATGGTATGTATTTGCACAGGAAATTGGTGAAAGCAGGCCACCTGGTAGCTCTCTGAACCTGAGATAGTAGCATTGAGGGCAAGTGGGTTCTGCACCTTGGTGTCCTCACTCTGTTTAAGTTCCTTCCACATGCGAATAAGGTGGATGTGGTGGTGCACACCTATAATCCCAGCAGCTCAGGAGGCTAAGGCAGAAGGATCACAAGTTTGAGACCATTCTTAGCAACTTAGTGAGACTGTGCCTCAAAATAAAAAATAAAAAGGGCTGGGGATACAGCTCAGTGGTAAAGTGCCGCTGGGTATCCCCAATACCAAAAACATGCCAATAAACTCTGAACTAGTAACAGACCCATAGCAATGCACCAAGGAAGCAGGGGTGCTGCCCACAGAGAGAACAGTCCATGTGACTAAATGACTGTTTTCCATCTGATAACCCTAACACATCATAACATGAAGAAAACCTCACGGTAGGGCTGGGGATATGGCTCAGTTGTTAGAGTGCTCGCCTTGCAAGCACAAGGCCCTGGGTTCAATCCCCAGCACTGCAAAAAGAAAAACCCACAGTGGAATGAGATCATAATATGGAGCCTTCCTGAGACTGAGTTGTTGGGTAGGCCTCTGCAGTGATTTGGATGTGGTTTGAGTGTGTATTCCACAGATTCACATGTTGGAAGCTTTGTCCCCTATGAGGTGGGACCTAATGCAAGGTAATAAGATCACTGGGGGTGCTGCCCTCACAAGGGATTAACATAGCCAGGCTTGGTGGCACATGCATGTAATCCCAGTGACATGGAAGGCAGAAGCAGGAGGATTGAAAGCTTGAGGCCAGCATGGACAATTTAGTGAGACTCAGTCTCAAAAATAAAAAAAGGGCCGAGGATGTAGCTCAGTGATAGAGTGCCCCTGTGTTTAACCCCCAGTACTGGGGGGAAGAAACAAAAACAAAGGAAGGGGTTAATATGGCTCTCTTGGTGAGTTCCCACAAAAGCAGGTTATTAAAGAGCTGCGTGTAGTGGAACACACATATAATACCAGCAATTCTGGAGGCTGAGGCAGAAAGTTTGCAAGTTTGAGGCCAGCCATAGGAATTTTGTGAGACTCTGTCTCAAAGTTTAAAAAAAGAAAATGATAAAAGGACTGGGGATGCATCTTCGTGGTAGAGAAGCACTGGGTACCTGGGGATTGAACCCAGGGATGCTCCATCACTGAGCTACATCCCCAGCCCTTTTAATTTTTTAATTTTGAGATAGGGTCTGGCTAAATTGCCCAGGTTGATCTTGAACTTGTGATCCTCCTGACTTAGTCTCTTGAGCCACTGAGATTTGGGGGATGTGCCACCACACCCAGTTCCTCAGTCACATCTTTAAAAGTATTTTCAACAGCAACATTCAGACTGGTGTTTAACAAATTACTGGGTGCCATTACTGAGTCAAATTGGTGCATAAAATGAACCATCTTAGTGGAGAACGAAGTCCTCTTGATGACTCAACATTGAGAGCTTGAAATTAAAAGCTCATATAAATCCAGTACCTGAAAATATAAATTGCATTCTCTTCTGTTAAGATGAATAATTTTTCAATAATATTTTCAGATCTTCACCAGCATCCCTGGGGAATTGAACCACATCTCCCGCCTTTTTTTTTTTTTTTTTTTTTTGTATTTTACTTAGAGACAGGATCTCGCTGAGTTACTTAGGGCCACGCTAAGTTGCTGAGGCTGACTTTGAACTCATGATCCTCCTGCCTAAGCCCCCCAAGCCGCAGGGATTACAGGTGTGTACCACCAGGACTGGCAAAAAGAGTGAAATTTAGATGGGTATAAGAAGACACAACTATAATTTCAGCTACTAGGGAGGGTGAGGCAGGAGCATCACAAATTTGAGACCAGGCGGGGCAATTTAGCAAGATCATGTCTCAAAATAAAAAGCAAATAAAAAGGGCTGGTTGGGGCTGGGGATATAGCTCAGTTGGCAGAGTGCTTGCCTTGCAAGCACAAGGCCCAGGGTTCAATCCGCAGCACCCCCCCCCCAAAAAAAATGGGCTGGGTTTGCAGTTCTATGTTAGAGTACCCCTGGATTCCATCCCCAGTCCTGAAAAATAAATGAAAATTTAAAACAACAGGTTTTCTATATAATAAGTATTTTATAAATAAAAATATACATAGTAACCAAACATACACTTTGCCTAGACTATATATTTAGGCATTTAACCAAAAAGGATAGACAGATGGCAAATAAGTACATAAAATGATGTTCAGCATCATCAGCCATTGGGAAATGCAAATTAAACCACAATGAGCCCAGAGAGGTGGTCCACACAGTACTCCTAGCTATTCAGGAGACTGAGGCAGAAGGATTAAAAATTCAAGGTCAGGCCGGGCGCAGTGGCACATGCCTGTAATCCAAGCGACTTGGGAGGCTGAGTCAGGAGGATCGCGACTTCAAAGCCAGCCTCAGCAACTCAGCGAGGCCCTAAGCAACTCAGTGAGACACTGTCTCTAAATAAAATACAAAAAAAAAAAAAGTAGGCCTGGGGATGTGGCTCAGTGGCCGAGTATCCCTGAGTTCAATCCCTGGTTCCAAAAAAAAAATTCAAGGTCAGCCTCAGCAACTTAGCAAGATCTATCTCAAATAAAAAACAACATTAAAAAGAAAAAGTAGACCCTGTCTCAAAATAAAATATTAAAAGGGTTGGACTGTAGCTCAGCAGTTGAGTACTTGCCCTGTATATGAAAAGCCTTAGGTTTGACCCACAGTACTGCAAAAAACAAACCAAAACAAAATAAAATACAATGAGGTATCACTACACACCAATTGGAAGGGCTAATCCTCACAACTTCAGAGGCAGAGACAGGAAGATCACTTGAATACAGGAGTTCGAGGCCAGCATGGGCAACATAGTGAAGCCCTGGCACCAAACCAAACCAAATCAACAAACAAACACAACACCACCAAATACTGGTGAGAATGTGGGGAAATGAACAAAAATGGAATACAAGCCAGGCGTGGTGGCACCCTCCTGTAATCCCAGCGACTCGGGAGACTGAGGCAGGAGGATTGCGAATTCAAAGCCAGCCTCAGCACAGGCAAGACGCTAAGCAACTCAGTGAGACCCTGTCTCTAAATAAAATACAAAATAGGGCTGGGAATGTGGCTCAGTGGCTGAGTGTCCCTGAGTTCAATCCCTGGTTCCAAAAAAATAAAAATAAAAATGGAATACATTGGGAGATTATAAATGGTACAGTCACTCTGGAAAATACTCTATACTCTAGTATTTTCTGGGAAAAAGAAACTAAGTCACAATTATAGGAGGATATAGCAATTGCACTCATGGGCATTTATCCTTTTTGTTTTGTTTGTTTTGTTTTGTTTTGTTTTGTTTTGTTTTGTTTTGTTTTGTTTGTACCAGGGACTGAAGCTAGGGGTGCTTAATCACAGAGCTCTCTTTAATTTTGAAACAGGGTCTTGCTAGGTTGCTGAGGCTGGTCTTGAACTTATGATCCTCCTATCTCAGCCTCCAAAGTTGCTGGGATTATAGACATCACCACACCTAGAAGAAAACGGAAAACTTAATGTTTACACAGAAACCTACATATGAATATCTGCAGTAGCTTTATCTGAAATAGTCAAACCCTGAAATGAATCCAGGTATCCTTTAGTAGGTGAGTGGTTCAACAAATCAAGATCTATACATTCCAAAATAAAAGGGGATATTGACACACACACACAGCAGCCCAGGTAAATTAACTGCTGTGGAATTTTGCAGAGGAGGAAAAACAAATAATCCCTAAAGGGTTACATACTATCTGACTGCATCCATATAACATTTTTGAAACAGTAACATTTTCAAAACAAGGACAGAGCAAGGCGTGGGTGGTACATGCCTGTAATCCCAGCAATTTGGGAGGCTGAGGCAGAAGGATCCTGAGTTCAAAGCCAGCCTCAGGAACTTAGTGAGGTCCTAAGCAACTTAGGGAGACCCTGTCTCAAATTAAAAAATAAAAAAGATCTAAATAGAATAAGTTATACTTTATACACATACATTCTACCAAAGTACATTCTACTGTCATGTATAACTAAAAATTTTAAAAAATTAAAACTTAAAAAATTAAAAATAAAAAGGGCTGGGGATGTGGCTCAGTGGTTAAGCACCCCTGGGTTCAAAATCCTGTAAACAACACCACACACACACACAAAAAAGGACAGACTAGGAATTGTCAGGAGGGAAGTGGGCATAGTCATGAAAAGGCAGGAAAGTGATCCTTTTTTTATTTTTCTATTATGTATTTATTTATTTTTACTGGGAGTTGAACCCAGGGGTGCTTCACCACAGTTAGATCTACAGTTCTTTTTTTTTTTTTTTTTTTCTTTTTTTGAGAACAGGTTTTGCTAAGTTTCTTGGGGCCTCGCTAAATTACTGAGGCAGGCTTTGAAATTGTGATCCTTTCTGTCTCAGCCTCCTGAGTTGTTGGGATTACAGGAATGTGACACCATGCCTGGCAGGAGAGTGATTCTTGAGGGGTTGGGACTGTGGTATGTTGAGTGTGATGGTGGATATGCAAACTTACACAGGTGATTAGATTATATAGAAGTTTACACATACATAAACACACAAATGAGAAGTAAAAATGAAAATATCTGAACAATATCAGTGAATTATATCAATATTCCAACTCTAACATTATACTTTCATTTTGCAAATGATCACCACTGTTGGCTGGAACACATAACTGTACATGTTAGGTAAGATATGGAAGAAGCACACATCTATAAACCTAGCTACTCAGGAGGCTGAGGCAGGAGGATCACAAGTTTGAGACCTGGGCAACGTAACAGGACCCTGTCTTAAAATAAAAATTAAAAAGAGCTGAAGGGGCTGTGATTGTAGCTCAGTGGTAGAGCAGTTGCCCATCATGTGTGAGGCATTGGGTTTGATCCTCAGCACTGCATAAAAATAAATAAAAGAGCCTGGCGCAGTGGTGCATGCCTGTAATCCCAGCACTTGGGAGGCTGTTCAAAGCCAGCCTCAGCAACTAAGTGAGGCCCTAAGCAACTCAGTGAAACCCTGTCTCTAAATAAAATACAAAATAGGGCTGGGGATGTGGCTCAGTGGTGGAGTGCCCCTGGGTTCAATGCCCGGTACCAAAAGAATGAATGAATGAATGAATGAATGAATGAATAAATAAATAAATAAAAATAGAGATATTCTGTCCATCTACAATTAAAATATTTTAAAATAAATAAATAAATAAATAAATGGGAGGCTAGAGATGTGGCTCAGCAGTAAGGTGTCCCTAGGTTCCATCCCCAGAACCAAAAAATAAAAAATAAAAAGGAAGCCATCCATGTGGCCACTAAAGGATGACTGGATAAATGCCAAGTGGGAATAAAACTCAGCATGAAAAAGGAAGGAAATAGAATGGGCTTTCTTCAATTGATACATAATTATCATACATATTCATGGGGTACAATGTGTATACAATATATAGTGAAAAAATCAGTTTAATTAGCATATCCCCCATCTCAAAAAGTTTATAATTTCTTTGTGCTGGGCATATTCAAAATCCTTTCTTCTAGCGGTTTTGAAATATATAATAGGCTGGGGAGCAGCTCAGTGGTAGACCATGTGCTTAGCATGAACCAGATGGTGGGTTCAGTTCCCAGCACCAAACAAAACAAAACAAAACAAAACAAAACAAGAAAAGAATGTAGCAGAGTATAATCTGAAACACCTATAAATGTAGCTTTTCTCCCATTCTCTGTTGAGAAAATACTTAGGAGGTGTGAATCAGATTTGACCCAAACTGCCTGAGTCATTATTCCAAGGGTTGGGTCTGAGAGGATCTAAGGCCAAGGGTTTTCTCCCATATCTTTTATTGATACATTATAGTTGCACATTATGGTATTTGTGCAACACATTTACACATGTATACAACATAACAATATATTTGGTAAGGTCAGGGTTCTTAACCTCAATACTATTATTAGCACAAAAGGACCCGGCCAGACACAAACTTCACGGACTATCTAAGCCTTTTATTCAAGAAACAAAGTTTCATACAGGAAAGGGGTGGGCAGGAACTGGTAACACCCTTGGACCCACTTTCCTCATGGAGAATGAGCTGCTGAACACAGGAGGAGAGTGGGCTTATGTAGGTTGTACTGAGAGGTGACTTAATTAATGAGTGTGTCAGCTTGGGCACCCAGGAATTTGGGGTCTATTTTACTGGGTGAAATGGGAGGGAGTCTCTGGGATATATCTTACTGGGCCGGATGGAGGGCCTGGGGTCAGTGGTTGGTATCTGGAAAGGATTAGTTTAGGGAAGGATCGATGCTTTGGCCTCTCCCCAGAGAATGCCTTTCTAGGTTTGATGGACACTCCTCCCAGGGTTTGTTTTATCCCTGGGAAAGAATGTACTGGGAAAGGGTCAATGCTCTCAGTGTACGGCTTTCTTTCTCACTCCTATTTTCCCAGCTCTCACTATTTTAGGGGTTTGTCATTTTCCATATCTAATATTGACAATTGGGGACAGATAATTTGGTCTTGTAGGCTCTCCTGGTCATTGTAGGCTGCTAAGTGACCAGATTGACCTCAACCCCTCAAAGGACAGAAACTCCATCCTTCCTCCAAAAAATGTCATGTAGTTTGGATATGATTTGAGTGTGTACCCAAAGGTTTCGAGTGTTGGGTGTTTGATCCTTAGTGTGACATTAAGATGTCCTCTGCGTGGCAGAACTTTAAGAGCCATGGCTTAATGGGAGGTCCTTAGGTTATTGCTGTTGTGCCCTAGGAAGTCATTAATGTAGTTTTCATGGCACCTTGGCAGTCCCTGGTGTCATGCTCTGGCTTCCTGTCTTGCCCATGTGATCTCTCCTCCTTCCATGTGCTCCTACTATTGTGCATCCACCTGCTGTGAGATCCTCACCGGAGCTAAGCTGAACTGATAAGACACTGTGTCTTTGGACCTTTAGAACTGTGAGCCAAATAAACCTCTTTTCCTCATAAAGCACCAAGTACTTCATTATAGTAACAGAAAGTAGACTACTATAGGTTGTGACAATCAAAAATATCTCCACACATAACCAGAAATCTCCAGGAGGGCAAAATCAGTCAATCATGATTTAAGTTATTTTCTAATCAGTCTACTACTTTACCCATTTCTGGGAAGGTCACAGCAAGAATGACTCATCACCCAGCCCAAGGTATGAATGGACCCACACACCTGTGGCAAACGGATCCTGAAGTAGGGCCTGGGCATGATAGAACCCAGTTGGGGTCCTACCCTTTCTCTCTACCTCCTCTTTAGTCTCTCCTTGTACATTCTCCTTCCTTTCTTCCTCTGACCTCACTCTGAAGCACAAGTTAAGCGAGTCTGGTGGATGGCTTCTTTGAGATTGTGGTAGAACAGGTTGTTCAACCCTGAACTGGAGTAACCAGAAGTTGTCTCCAGCCAAGGTGGGGTTCTGTATACATCACCTTTAGATCTGCTCCCTTCAGAGGGGGGAACACAGACAGTCTGGGCCTCAGTGTTTCTGTTGGTCCCAGAGGAAGTTATCACGTTCTGGTCTCATCTGGTTGTTACTTTCCCCTGGGCCTGATCACCAAATTTTCTATTGACTTTACAGACATGAGATACACTTCTATGAAGGCAGAAGCAGCCTCCTAAAACTCATGCGCATCTTCCAACTCACACCCCTTGGGATGCCACTATTAAAAGTAGAAAAGTGTCTGTGGTGCAGCTCCTCAGGAGGCTGAGGCAGGAGGATGACAAGCCTGAGATCAGCCTGGGCAATTTAGTGAAACCCAGTCTCAAAATAAATAAAAAGGGCTGGGGAATGTGATGCTGATGATTAAGCACCTCTGGATTCAGTCTCCAGTACCACAAGAAAAGAAAAAAGGGAAGGAAAGAGAAAAGCCAGGTGCTGTAGCACATGCCTATAATTCCAGTTACTTGGGAGGCTGAGGCTGAAGGATAGCAAATTTGAGGACAGCTTGGATCATTTAGCAAGTCACTGTCTCAAAATTTAAAAAAAGCAAAAAAACGTCTTGAACAGCAATCAATCCAGACCATTTTAATTTCCACTGAGTGTTGCTTAAATCCTCACCACCAAACCCAGATGCCAACTGAGAAATGGGACTAATCTCCAAATGGGCATAATCCACCAAAGATTATAGAAAATTGTTCATCTGACCGCCTCAGAAAATGTGGAAAACTGTTGTGTGTGTGTGTGTGTGTGTGTGTGTGTGTGTGTGTGTGTGTTGGTTTTTAATTTATTTTTGTACTGGAGATTGAACCCAGGAGCGCTATGAGCCACACCCCAGTCTTTTTTTTTTTTTTTTTCTTTTTTTCCCCCCCCGGTGCTGGGGATTGAACTCAGGGCCTTCAGCTTGCGAGGCAGCCTCTCTTTTATTTATTTATTTATTTATTTATTTATTTATTTATTTATTTATTTTTTCTGAAACGGCATCCTTCAATTGTTAAGGCTGGTTCCGAACTTGAGATCCTGGTGGCTGAGCTCCGAGTCACTGAGGTTACAGGCGTGTACCACCGCGCCATTCTCGGGAGTTTTCAATTGTTCAAGATCCCGACATCAGTATTTATGGGCTGTTTCAAAATCGAGGGGTTAGGGAGATCAACATAGGGGCTTTCTCCCGGTTAGCCCTTCGAGGTCAGTTCCGGGTTCCATGTGACAGAATGAAGTCAGGACAGCGCCAGTCAGGGAGTAGCCAGGGCGCATGCGTGTTCATCCCTGGTCGGACAGCTGCTCTTTCAGCCGTTCAAAGGTTGCTTTCCGTTTAAGGATCATCTGCTGGTCTCTTTGTTGTGGTGGAATCGAATATCACAGAACTGCCTGCCAGACTCCCTTAGAAACCCGGATTTAGATTTTTCTTTCAACTTAAAATTTCCAATAGAGTGGAAAGCAGAAGTGGAAGAAAAAAAAATACATGTATGCGTGTGTATCTTGTATATATGTGTAATAATTATTTTTGCAAAAACATTTCTTGCTTCTAAAATCAGAGCCTCTATGCTGGCGCAGTGGCACACGCCCGTAATCCCAGCCACTCAGGAGGCTGAGGAAGAAAACAAGTTGGAGGCCAGCCTTAGCAATTTGGTGAGATCCTCAGCAACTTAGCAAAACTCTGTCCCAAAATAAAAAGGATTGGGGTTCAGCAACTTAGCCAGACCCTAAGCAACTCAGTGAGGCCCTGTCTCTAAATAAAATGTAAAGGGGATGTTGCTCAGCGGTTGGGTGCCCCGAGTTCAATCTCTGGTACCAAAAAAAAAAAAAAAAAAAAAAGGATTGGGGATGGAGGTCAAAGATAATGCACCCCTGGGTTCAATGCTCAGTACCACCACCACCAAAAAAAAACAAAAAACAAAAGGCTTTATTGCAAGTAGTCTTCCACTTGCCATCTTCCCTCACCAAATAGCTACACCTGTGCACAGGTGTCCAAAGCCCAGTGCTAGTTCTACCACACATGGTTGGTGCTGCGTGCATTTAAGTCTCTCATTTGGTCTTTGGATTTCTATTTGTTTTTGTGGTGCTGGGGATGAAACCCAGGACATTGTGCATGCTAGACAAACATTCTACCACTAGGACATATCCCCAGCCCCTTTTTCTGTCCTCCCACTCCCATTTTTATTGATGCTTTATAGTTTGTATATAATGAAGGGATTTGTTATTGTACATTTATACATGCACACAATATAACAATGAAATTTGGCCAGTATCGCTCTCCTGCATTCCCCCCTCCCTTCCTTCCCCCCACCCTTTGAGTTCTTTTGTTTTTTGTCTTTAAGAAGAAAGAAGTCATGCCTCAAGGAGTACAGATGGATAAGCAGCAATGTGAGCATCATCTTTGAAGACAACATGTAACTGTCTATTACATGACTTTGGAGACTTCTCTGTAGTCTCAAAAGAATGTTCAATTTAAGAATATTTTCTCGCTGGGCATTGTGGTCCTGAGACTCAGGAGGCTGAAGCAGGAAGATTGCAAGTTCAAAGCAAGCCTCAGCAACTCAGTGCTATAACATAGCAAGACCCTGTGTAAAAACAAAAAATTAAAAGGACTGGGGATGTGGTGCAGTGGTAAAGCAACCCTGGGCTCAACCTCCAGTACAAACCTGAAAACCAAAAACAAAACCTGATTATCTGCATTGCAGTACCTTGGTGGACAAGAGAGGGTGAAGGCAATGATGAGTACTGTTCAGGTGGCTGTGTACACTTGTGTCTGAAGCTGCCTGGGGAGCCCTACACATACACTGCAGGAAGTTCTGTCTTCAGCTGGCGACAATTGCTCAACACATCACTGGATAGGGATACATCATCTTGACGTGGGTCCCTCAGACTAAAGTGAGAAAGGATGTTCCCTAGGTCCTATGGTTTAGATATGGTTTGAGTATGTGTCTTCCAAGGTTTCACATGTTGGAAGCTTAGTCTTCAGGGTGATGATGCTGAGGGGTGGTGGGACTAGTGAGAGGTTGTTAGGTCATTAGGATGCAGGCCTCAGAAGGGACTGTGGGATCCCAGTTTCCCTCTGGCTTCCTGTATTGACATACGATCTCTCTCTCTCTCTCTCTCTCTCTCTCTCTCTCTTGCACATGCTTCCACCATGATGCAATCCAGCCAAGGAGGTCATAACCAGAGGCTGAATTGATGGGGTCACCTGATCCTGGATCTTGGCCTTGAAAACTGTGAGCTAAACTTATTGCTTTTTAAAATTTTTGGTACTAGAGATTGAACCCATCGGCGCTCTACCACTGAGCAATATCCCCAACCCTTTTTATTTTTTATTTTGAGGCAGGGTCTTGCTGAGTCACTTAGGGCCACACTAAGTTGTCGAGAATGGCCTTAAACTTGTGATCCTCCTTCACCAGTCCCCAAGTTGCTGGCATTACTGGCTTGCACCACAATGCCCAGCTAAATCTCTTTTCTTGGGTCTGGGGTTGTGGCTCAGTGGTAGAGTACTTGCCTCTCATGCATGGGGCACTGGGTTCAATCCTCAGCACCACATAAACAAATAAAATAAAGGCATTGTGCCCATCTACAACTAAAAAAGTTTAAAAAAATCTCTTTTCTTTATAAAGTTTTCAGCCTCAGGTATTTCATTACAATAATGGAAAATGAACTAATACACCAAGTGATTCCACTTTGTACTGAGCCCCCTGGGTTCTCATCCAACCAGTCCAACCATGCCTCAGCAAGGGGCTGCCTGGCATTACCTTCTGAGTAAATCAGGACTTGGGGCAGCTTTTTCTCCTTGTTGTACCCACTCTCATCTCTATAGCTAAACAGTCCAGCTGGCATTTCAGTTAGCTTCTTTGGGGGCAAGATACTAGTCTAGACAAGCCCCATAAATGATAAGAAACTGTAGTCAGTCTCAAGGAAACATCTAGTCATGAAACCCTGGTATTTACATCAAAGAAAGTTCAACTTATCTTTTTCCCACAAATGTCTAGCTCAGGGCAACCCTAGTTCAGGGCAAATACCAGATCAAGTCTAGTCCAGCAAGAAATGGCTTACATTTGCCAGTGGCGCCCGCCTATAATCCCAGCAACTCAGGAAGCTGAGGCAGGAGGATCACGAGTTCAAAGCCAGCTTCAGCAATGGGGAGGCGCTAAGCAACTCAGTGTCACCCTGTCTCTAAATAGAACAAAAAATAGGACTAGGGATGTGGTTCAGTGGTTTAGTGCCCCTGAATTCAATCCCCTGTACCATCCCCCCCCCCCCCCCCCCCCCCCTGCCCCCCCCCCCCAGGAAAAAAAAGAAATGGCAGCATCTACCAGGGTAGAGAGAATGGGGGACTCTGTCGCCCTCTGATGGTCACTACATGCTATAGGCCCAGCTGGCTGTACCCTTTAACCTCCATCTGCCAAAACACCACCAAGTCAGCTCCAAAGTAGCCAAGATGGCCTTTCATATGTGAATGAGTAAACAAACTGTGAAACATCCAGACAATGGAATATATCCCAAAGTAAAAATAAATGAACAATAAAGCCACAAAAAGACACGGTGGAACCTAAATGCCATTTTGCTAAGTGCAAGCAGCCAATCTGAAGTATGTATTGTATAATTCAAATTATCTGACATTCTGGAAAACACAAACTGTAGTGAGAATAAAATGATCAGTGGTTTCTGGAGGGGAAGGAGGGAAGTATTACTAGGTGATACACAGAGAATCTTAGGGCAGTGAAACTTATTATTTTATTATTTACTATTTATTGTCATGGATATCTAAAGTTATACATTTGGCAAAATCCAAATAATATAAAACACCTAGAGTGAACTCTAACATAAACCTTGGACTTTGGATGTGATGCTGTGTCAATCAATACTGACTTATCAATTTTAACAAATACTCCCCAAGTGTTAATAGGGGAAACTAGGCTTCAGTTGTAGTTCAGCGGTAACATGAGCTCACTTGCCCAGCATGCATTCAATCCTGAGCACCACCACACAAAATTAGAGGTGGGGGGGTGGTAGAAAAAGGAGGAGGAGGAGGAAGGCAGGAAGAGGGGAGGAAAGAAAGGAAAAAGGGGAAATTGTGGGAACTAGGGAAGTATGTGTATGTGGATTCCATATTGTTTTCTCAGTGTTTTGTAAACCTAAAATCTAATAAGAAACATGTTTGGACTGAAAGTGTGGCTCCATGGTGAAGCATCTGCCTAGCAAATGTGAGGCCTTGGGTTCCATCTC
>JAJEJO010000317.1:0-56794 GCA_020662805.1 Glaucomys volans
GTAAGAAATCCTGGTTGCATCCTTCTTTGGCACTGCAGTGAGTTCAGACCATGCAAGCCCTGTTGAGAATCCCACCCCTAATCACAATAGAAGTAGAACCAGTTTCCTTTCCTGCTATCTCAAGCCATTCTTGGACCTGTTTGGAGCCACCCTGCTCTCCCCAGAAAGCCTCATTATGTGAAATAAACCTTTTTGTACATTCTTGGGATGTATGTGCAACAGCATAAGTTTCCATGCCCAAACAAAGCTGGTGGTTGGAGAAGGATCCATCTCACTCTGTGTGGTAGCTACAACAATCCTACTTTTCAAAACATTGTACATGATTATAGTTAAATATTGGACCATTTCTATTGGTCCAGTTAATATTGGACCAGTTAAAATTGGACCATTTCTCTTAATCTATAGTCTATGTTCATCATTCATTATAGATAGAGTAAGTAGTAAGGCACAAAGTTTACAAAGTCTGGAAAATGCCTTTAACATAGTGACTTGTGCCTTTATCCTCAGTATCTTGTGATCATTTTTAAAATATAAAAATTTTACTGGGAAGAAAATGCTGCTAGACAGATGGGATAATCCTGCCTATCACATGCAAACCTGAGAAACGTTCACCATAGTAGCTGCATCCTCAAGAGCTCTAGCATAGGCTAAAGAGAGCTGTATTCCTTACCCCTCCCAGGCCAGAATTTTCTCAGATCCTTTACATCTTCCCCATCCCTCCTCTCTCAAAGATCCCAGAAAGAAATATGTTGCCATAACAAAAATTCTATCTTACTAAAAATACTACCATTGATATCATTATGTTAAACAATCTGAATAAGCCAAAATACAGCAACAAATACTTTTAAATGTAAATGCTAAGAAGAAGGAAAAAATAGAAACTTCTGTGGCCTCTTCTTTAATTTCTTGGCTCCAAGTAGAGAAAAAATCAAATCATGCCATGGTAAGATTTGATCATTTTAGCCTCCATTCCGGTTTTGTCTTGATTTTCTTAAATCCGGGCCACAGATTTTTTTTTTTTTTTTTTGGTACTGGCACTGAACCCAAGGGTGCTCTACTGCTAAGCCACATCCACAACCCTTTTCATTTGTTATTTTGAGACAGGGTACCCTGAGTTGCTAAGGCTGGCCTCAAACTTGAGATCCTCTGCTTCGGCCTTCTGAGTTGCTGGGCTTACCGGTATGTGCCACTATGCCCAGCGTTGGGCCACAGATTTTTTTTAAGCCAAGTAATAGATAGTGAAAGGAATGTGTAGAGCTAGTAGGAAACCAGCATAGCTGTAGGTGTAGCAGAAATCTGGCGTAGCTGTAGATGTGTAGCATAGCGAGTAGGTGCTAGGCTCCCTGGGCAGCCTCTCCCCAGGCTTTTTTAACTCCACCTTCCCAGGGCTCAGGACATCTGAAAGTTTTGCTCCTTAAAGGCAAGAGTTTAAATTGGCAATGTTTGTCCACAAAATGGAAGACTGCTTTAAAATAAGGTTTCTGTTGTTCAGCAATGGTTTCAAGGTCAGAGAAATCAAATGGTAGTTTATTTAAATAGAAAACAGATGAAAGATCTGCAATTTATACACTGTTCTTTGTGAGTTGGGTTTTAATATCCTGAAGTCTCAGTATTTTAATAATTTGTGTTCTTTGAGTTTCAGAAAATGACCTGTACTAGTTTTGACAAACACCAAAGTACAAATGAACTGGAAGGATCTGGGCTTCTCTTGGAGCAAGTACAAGGCAGGATCAGAAAGTTACATCTATAAGACTCATCTCCTGTAACTGCCTCTCCAGGCCTTTTTTTTTTTTTTTTTTTACTGTACTGGGGATTGGATCCTGGGGTGCTTTACCACTGAGCCACATGCCCAGCCCTTTTTAAATTTTGAACCAGGGTTTTGCTAAGTTGCTGAGGCTGGTCTCAAACATGGGATTTTCTGGCCACAGCTTCCCAAGTCACTGGGATTCCAGGCATGCACCACCTGGCTCCTGATCCTTTTAGAACAAGAATCTGATAAGCTGGGATCAGGGTTCACCCTTTGACCAATTACCTGGGGCCTCTGGACAAGCCTGTAGGACTGGCCCAGCTATCAGTAGTTCCTGGAAGGAGAGGCATGATTTCGACAAGGGCATCTAAGGGCCCAGCAGACACATGTCACAGCACTTCCACTTTTTCCTAACATTCTTTCTCACAGTATGGGTGAACACTGTTTCTCAAATCCAAAGTTCCCTAATTTAATTGTCAGGATCAATTCAGTTAGTAGAACTGAATGCCTATAAAACTACATATAAACAAATTTTTAAAGACAGAAAAAGTATTCCCTTGGCATACTCTAACTTTCAAAAAGAATTCTGTGCTTTGTATGTAGTTTCATACTGACTTCTTAATGAAAAGATCTATTTTCCTGACATGACGGACTGTGCCAGCACTTAATGTCTAGAATCTTTCATTAGCACATCCCTCCAAAAGTCTTGCTTATCCAGAATTTCAGCATAGGACCTTATTTGGAAACAGGATTACAAATATAATTAAGGTAAAGAGGGAGATGAGATCATATTAGATTTGAATGGGTCCTAAATCCAAGAAAGTGGCCTTGTAAGAGACTGCAAGAATGAACACAGATACAGAGATGAGGCAGAGACTGGAGCAATGGGCCAACAAGGCCAGGAAGGTTAAGGATTGCTGGAAATCTCCAAAAGCTAGGGAAGAAACCTGAGCCCTTTGCCCCTGAGAGTCTCCATCAAGGAAACAACCCTGCTGACACCTTGATTTTGGAATTCTGGTCTCCTGAGCTAAGAAAACAAATTTCTATTGGTTTAAGCCACCCAGTTTGTGGCCATTTGTTATGACAGTGGTATCAAGTGTTTGCCCAAAGTTACGCAGCGGATACATCAGTGACTTCTAATTGCCTACTCTCTATCTAACCTCTCCTTCTTCCTTGCTAACAAGGGGAAGTTTATGTGTCTTTAGCAATCTGCCCACCTCCATGCTACATTTCTCAGCCTAGGGATGGGCAGTGAGAGAGAAGCAGACATTACTGGGGGGACTCTACAGAGGAAAGTGAGTCTTTCCTCCTGCCAGCAACACAGCCAGGTAAACACTTGAGAGTGTTAAACATCCTTAAGGAGCATGGAGCAAATAGATGGGAGCAGCATGGGTTCTTCTTTATGGTTGTCCTATCAGCCCTGGCCTCTTTATCATAAAAGAATAATAAAAATAGAACTGAGTCATGTTTACATAATGGCATCTGATTGTAACCTGGTCCAAACTGCAACAGCTGCTAGGTTCCAGAACAGGACTTTGAATCCAGGGTTGGGGATGTAGCTCAGTGGTAGAGTGTGTACTTAGCATGTGCCAGGCCTTGGATTCCCCAGCACCATCATCACACACACACACACACACACACACACACACACACACTCCAAACATTTATGATTCCAATATCTCACATTCATTCTATTACCTCATGTGCTTCCCTGACAAAAGATGCAGGAAGTCTGGAACAGCCCTGGTTCAGACACTAACATACACGATGATATATGTTAAATACAATATGTAGGAGTCATGTGCTATTCTAAGTGCAGGGATATAGCACTGAACAAAACAGACAAGAACCCCTAGGAGCTTACAATTCTAATGGGGAGCAACATGTAATTTTTTAAGAATGTCAATGTTGGCCAGGCACGGTGGCACAGGCCTGTAATCCTAGCAGCTCAGGAGCCGGAGGGAGGAGGATCACAAGTTCAAAGCCAGCCTCAGCAAAAGCGAGGCACTAAGCAACTCAGGGATTGAGTGCTCCTGAGTCCAATCCCCAAAAAGAATATCAATGTTACAAAGCAAAATAATGCAGGAAGTGTGGACAGGGAGTGCTAGGAAGAAGGGTTTCAGGTTTTTGTTTTTGTTCTTTTGAGATGGAGTCACACTCTGTTGCCCATGCTGGCTTCTAACTCCTGGGCTCAAGTGATCCTCCTGTCTGTCTTCCAAGTAGCTGGGACTAAAGTGTGTGCCACTGTGCCTGGCTAGTTTCAGTTTTCTTTAGGTGGTCAAGTAAACCCTCACTATTCTTGGAAGTTGACATCTGAGAACACACCTGAAGAAGGCAAATGGGTTATCAGGTAAAGAGCTTTCCAATTTACATGACCTTTATCAAACTCCATCTCCCAATCTGTGGAATGAGACAGTTGGACAAAATGATTTCTAACGTTCCTTAGAAATTTGATCACTACTGTGGGAGCAAGTACTCACTTGCAAATACCTCCCACCTGTAAGGGAGTCCCCACTCCAGGATACACTTGATCTTAGACCGAAGGGATGTTTTTAGGTATTTTGAAAAGAGAAGAGAGAGGAGATAGATTGTTCTGAGGTCAAATGAGTTTTGAAAACTGACTTCAAAAAGTTAAACAATATTGGGCTGGGGTTTTGGCTCAATGGTGGAGCACTTACCTAGCACATGTGAGGCACTGGATTTGATTCTCAGCATCATATAAATAAATAAAAGGTATTGTGTCCATCCACAACTAAAAAAGAAAAAGTTAAACAATATTGATTTATAGCAGGGCTTCTCAGGTCCATTAGAAAGCCAGTGCGGACAATGATATACACAGACTCTGTCAAACTTATGTGACTATGGAAGCCTTTTCTATGCAGAGTACCTGGTGGCATCATTCCATAGAACACAGTTTGGGAACCAGTATTCTATATCAAGAACTGGTAAATCTTCTGTAAAGGACCAAATAGTAAATACTTTAGGCTCTGGGCCCAAATGGTCTGTTGCAATTATTCAATTCTATCCTTCTGACTTGAAAGCAGCCATAGACAATACATAAATGGATAGGTTTGGCTGTATTCTAATAAAACTTTAATACTCATGGCTACTCACATTTGAATGTAATACAGTTTTACATGTCATAAAGGGTTATTTTTCTTTTAATTTTTTCCCAGCCATTTAAAAATGTAAAAACCAAATAAAATAAAATGTAAAACCAAACTAGGGATGGAACTCAGTTCTAATGCTTGCACCAGGTCTTGGATTCAATCCCTAGCAATCCAAAAAATAAAAGTAAGGGCTGGGAATGAAGCTCAGTGATAGAGACTGTGCTGGCATGCCTGAGGCCCTGAGTTAGACCCCCAGAACTGCCCCCACCAAGAGGAATCTGCTAAAATAAACTGGCAATAGATTAACAAGAAACAAGGCATATAAATGTATTAATGTACATATGTACAGGAGACATACAAAATATGAAACCGATGACAGATGAGTGAAGTTCTTATACTGTGCAGGAAGGAATAAGGGCCCGAGGCTCCCGGAGGGGGGGGTGGTGACAAGTCATAGGAGGTTGTGCTCTGAGAACAAAGGTTGTGGTCTCCTTCTACCATGAAATCTCTCACGTGATAGCTCTTAGAAGAATATATGACATCCTGTGGCAATCTCTGGGCCTGGTGGAGATATGACCTTTCCTAGGTCCAGGTAAAGCAAGGTAAAGGTCCAGGGGGCCTCAGAAAAAGCCTGTTAGCATTTGCTTTTGACTCCTCTAATGTAGATGTCTTGTACAGATGCAAATCTCCCCCACAAAAGGATAGCCTTTCAGAGCTATTCTCAGTCTGAAGCCCCTCTGAACACAACCATCTTGAAATATGTTAAAGAAGTACAGTTTGGGGTGTATTTTAATTCCCCAAACTCCTTTACAATCACTTCTATATTCTAATTCTATTTTGAGAACAGAACCATTCAAAAATTTGTGGCATACATTTCTTAGAATTAGTTTTATTTTTCTCTATAATTTTTTTAAAAATCTGACTGGTCTTAGTGTTGCATGCCTGATGTCCCAGCACTTGGAGTCTGAGGCAGGAGGATCACTTGAGTCCAGGAGTTGATCAGCAGGGCAAACTAGCAGACCCCATTAAAAAAACAAAAAAATGAATTATTCTTTCTCTAAAAGGCACTCAACAAATGCTTGATGAATGAATGTATTATCACCTCTATTAAAAATAAAACACTTGGGGTTAGGGTATAGCTTAGCAGTAGGTTGCTAGCTTAGTCAGATCCTGATTCCACCACCAGCACAAAAAAAAGAAGAAAAAAAAATTGCATTTAGCCTGGGCTTAGGTAAAATTGTAAAGAAAATTATCTTGAACATGCTCAGGCTGAATTTTGTCTTCTCTAACATGGTACATCTACTATTTTTATTCTTTTTAAACCAACCTTTTTACTTTCTTCTCCTTCCAATATCTTCAATGTTCTTATGCCCATGTTCTCTTGCACATTTTATTAAAACCTGAGCTCAGAATAAATAAGAGCCACATTCTCACCATGATGTGAATGACTTAAGACAGAAAATTGTTTTACTACTGTGTGGGATTCATTTGTATTTGAACAGGAAGAATAAAGCTTGGCATCTGGCTTTGATCCTCAAGGACCAGCAGGTAATGAAAGCATTTCTTACAGGACTCTCAAACTCCCACTCCAGAAATTATATCCCATAGGAAGTCTCCCACTCACGGGGACAGACAAGGGTCCTGTCACTGGTAGGATGGTCCCAGTGTGCCTGTAGTGGAATCCTTCCTAATCCTGGGCATAGTCGAGCCTGTTCTCTATTACATATCCGGGGCAGGTTGGGGCAAATAGCAGTCTCGAAGAAGATCACACTGCACTTTGGAAATACCCACACATTGAGACCTATTTTGGAACAAACAAACAAAAAAACAGTGTCTGAACTGGAATACTTAGATACCTCAAACCAAAACACACTCCTAGTTGAGATTTTAACCACATAAAGGAAGAGGCTTAAGTTCTTGACTAGCAATTGACAAATCATGTAGAACATTGACTATTTTTAGTCATCAAGATTTATATTGCCTTCCTTTCCTTAGTATATAAAATATACAGATGTGTCTTCAGTCTAGCAAGAAATGGTAACTCTGTATACCATCATTGGCTTCAGATCATTGCATGAATTTAGCAACATAATAATTTAGAACACAGACTCTCAGACTCACCAGGGAATATGAAAATCCTATCCAAGTGCAATTGGGATAACCTAGAATATAAAATTCTTATCCAAGGACAGTGGACCTGTTTGCAAAATACAATGGAGCACAGGCGTTTCATTGCATCTTCTTTTACCCTTATGTTCATTTGCTCCCCACTAGGGGATGTGATCTCTGAAACTGCTCTTTATGCGGATGGTTTACAGAGGACGAGGGTTAAGAGCTGAAAGAGAAACAAGACCTTCACGTTCTCATGTTACATTATACTTTCCAACCTTTTGAAGTTAGCATAACCTTTCACTAAGTACTTGGCAAACTTGAAACTATACATCTGTGAAACTGGGGCTTCCCCCCTCCTTCACATTACCTTTCACCTACTTTAAAATAAACCACTCATTGTTTGAGAGGGAGAAATCAAATTTGTTCTACCAAAGTAATCTATAATGGAGTAAAACATTGCTGGAAGGTTTACAATTAACTAATTTACTGTGCACTAAATCTCAGAGGGAATGTAGTTAATGAGGGAATCATTTTTCAACTTCAATATTTAGGCTCTATTTGCTTTTCTAAATTAACAAAACATAAACTCTTTTTAAATTAAAAAAGTATATGAACCTGATTTTTTTAAATGTTTAAACCATACAGAAACATAAAATTAAAGGGAAAAAGTAATATCCTATTTTCTTCTGGATCTGGATTTGTTTGAGTACTAAAATAATGGAAAAAAACATGAGGAAATATAAGAAGTTTGCTTTATTAGACATAACTTTGGTTTTACCTTTATTTTCCCCAGATTTTATCACTTAAAGATGACAAAAACTATTTTTAAAATCATTTAAGAGGTGGGGGTGTAGCTCAGTAGCACAGCACTTACCAAGCATGTGTAAGATGCGGGTTTGATTCCTAGTTCCACAAAAAAATTAAAAATCATTAAAATAAAAAAGAAAGGGGACTGGGGTTGTGGCTCAGCGGCAGAGCACTTGCCTAGCATGTGTGAGGCACTGGGTTCTACTCTCAGCACCACATAAATAAATAAAGGCATTGAGTCCATCCACAACTAAAAAAAAAAAAAAAGAAAGAAAAGAAAAGAAAAAAAGACTACTAGGTACCAGTCATGGTGCTAGATGCTAGCAAATCCTTAACTCTATAATAAATATCTGTGTATAATAAAATTCAAATTCCTTACCAAGGCTATTAAGGCCTTCCATGATCTGATTTTGCCTGGTTCCCACTGCTTTATCATACTGCCTTGCCCTGGCACCATCAAAATTATTTCCAATTCTTCAGACATGCTCGTTTTTCCTCTGATTTTATACCTTGGTGGATACTTGTCACTTGTAATGAATGTCCTTTCCTTCCTGGAACATATGGTGAAGTTCCAGTCATCCTTCATGTGTCAAAACAAATATCACCTTCTCTTTGATTACTTCTACATCCCCTGGTTAAGGAAAAGTTAGCTAGCTACCCTTTTGTCGTTGGAGCTACAGCACCCTAAATACATATAAGTGAAGTGTCTCTCACAGTGGTTTGTAATTACGGATTTCTGTTTCAGTCTACAGTAAGCTCTTTGAGAGTAAGGATGGGAATTTGTCTTCTTGATAGTCCCATTGATTATCCAACATTCCTAGCTCCTGAAGGGCAATATAAAAGGGCTACAGAAACCAAGTTTAATGGCACATGCCTGCAATCCCAGTGACTCAGGAAGCTGAGGCAGAATTACAAATTTAAGTTCCAGGCCAGTCGCAGCAACTAGTGATTCTCTGTCTCAGAATAAACTTTTATAAGGACTGGGATTATAACTTGGTGGTAGAGCACTTGCATAATAGGCACAAGGCCCTGGATTCAGTCACAATGGACAAGAATGAAGGAGGAAAAGGAGGAAGAAGAAAATGAGGAGGAAAAGAGGAAGGGGAGGAGAAAGAGGAATGTGAGTTGGCATAGAATTAAATAAGTTTTTAAAAATGGGTTGTAACAAGACTGGAAAATCCTATATGACATCACAGAGTGTGGCTGCAGTGTGGTGGACATGTGGTGAACATCACCAGATGTAGGGAGAACCACTAGGAGAACATTCTCATATTTGGTTAAGATAGATCACAGCCTAGACTGATATCATATCAATGGGGATGGAGAAAAACATTAAGATTAAAGAAATACTTAGTGAATAGAATTGAGACTTGATTTGATACAGGATTTGGGGTAGGGTATTAAATCCTGAGTCATATGATGAGGTTTAGACTTCAGAAACATCACTGGCCACTGCTATATAGAGCAGATGGGCTCAGGGTACAAACAGTGAAGGAAGGCCACTTGGCATAGCCCTCGTGCCAACCCTACTTCAGACACCTTGTTGAATAGACTTTGGGGAAGGAGGCGGCTGGTTCATTCAACTTTCACTTACTACATTGTTTTGTGGAAAAAGTGATTTGAATGCTAGACCATTTGTAGGTTAGGACAGGCTATTCTGAGAGGTATGACACAAAAAGCCAGGACTTGAAGCAACTCAAATATCAATCTTGGTAAACTTCACAATAAGGACAAAGAAGCAATATTGTATACCTAAAGAAATGACCACTGTATTGCATCAAATAAAATCTGTACTTCTCCACTTCTATTTAGTGATTACTAACAATTTGCTAGTTAGTAGGAACAGAGATCAACTTTCACAATGCTTTCTTTGCCTGCCAATAAGTCCAGGAGCTATCCATTTCTAGTAAATAATAATAAAGTATATGATGCCAGGAAACCACAGAATTCATAATGTGAAAACAAATGATGATAAGGAAAATGGAAATCAGATATAAGCAGGTAAAAATAGAGGTAACTCCTTGAAAGAAATGCCTCCCATTGCCTTTAGGTTAAACAAAGAAGAAGAATATTTGTCATCACTGCACAAAACAGTCTCAGAAAGTATAATTATACACACTTTTCATAGTTAAAAGCTTCAGTGTTCTCTGGGAGATAGATCTTGGCTAATCATATGATAATATATACTCAGAACTTTTTACATGCAGCAAAATATCCTGCCCCACCCCAAGATCAGTCCCTACAGAATCTTTTGGCCTCAAGGCTAATAACTAGGGTAAGTTACAATATAACTCAGATGGAGTCATGCTGGACTGATAAGGAAGGAAATGAACCTCTACAAAGAAATGGCAGGTTCTAGCCAGCATGTGCTGGCAGGGGCCCCGAGACTATGTTTAGAATTAGATGAAGGAGATTGGAACATAAGGATGAGGGAGAGTTTACCAACTTGGAGCAGAATAAAGATTTTAACACTCTGGAAAAGATGACAGGAGATATTGCTGATATGCTGCTGGGATGGCTCCTAGAAGCAGGAAAAACTATGTATTAGTCAACTTTCTGTCATTGTGACAAATACCTGAGATAAATCAACTTCAAAAGGAAAAAACCTTATTTTGGCTCACAGTTTCCAAGATTTCAGTCCATAGTTGCTTGGCCCTCTTGCTTTGGACCTGTGGCAGTACAGCATGTATGTGAGCCTTCCTTGTGGAGGAAAAGGCCTGTTCACCTGTGACTACTGGGAAGCAAAGAGAGAAAGAAGAAGGTGCCAGGGTCCCAATATCCCTTCCACAGGCATACCCCCAACGACCTAACACCCTTCCATGAGTCTCTACCTCTTAAGGGTTCCACCACCTCTCTTCAGTGCCACAGACTGAGGACCAAGTTTTCAACACATGGGCTATTGGAGGATATTGAAGATATAAACTATAGCAAAGTGAAAGCCCACACTAAGGGAGGTAGACATGTGGGGAAAGGGAGGAAGGAATTTAAAGGCTCAGAGAAATGGGCATGCTAGTAAGGTCATGGCTAGAAAGGCTGAAAATCTTATCACAGGACTATATTTCATGGAAGGACTATTTGCCAAATGGATATATCATTTACCAAAGCAATAAGGAACCTGCTGGTGAGAGGGGGTCCAGCATCACTGATGTGGATTGAATATGTCCCTTTCAGGGCCTTTAAGAGGTGATGAGGCCATGATGGCTCCTTCCATGTGAATGGGATAAAAGACACTTCACCTCTGCTGGATTGCCCTTACATCTTCTGCCATGTGAAGACACAACTTTCCTCCCTGCTGGAGGAGTACCAGTCAACCAAACTTGCCTGTAGTGTCTGGATCTTGGACTTCCTAGCCTCCAAAACTGTGAGAAATAAATACCTGCTTTAAAAAAAAAAAAAAAATCCATTCTCAGGCATTTTTTTGTAGCTGCACAAATGGACTAAGACAATCATTCATAAATTCAGCAATGGCTCTACTCTCTAGGCCATGGGTGATGGTAAGAGATTTTATTACAGAACAGAGATCACTAATAACTGTGGGAATATTAGGACCCTGAAAGAAGAGGTGGAAGGGCTTAGCTATTAAAAGGCAGAAGCATATGATTATTGTCATGAGTAGTAAGGTCAGAGGGACAGTCAGAGAAGCCTAATCCACAGAGTTCTAGAAATGGTGAAGAGAACACACAGCCTCCCCAGAGGCAAAATAGATGGGCAATCGACAAGGGTAAACTCCAGCTATATAATCCACAGAAATCGAGGATGGATAAACAGGAAGCTAAAGGCAGTCACAATAAAAAGTCACAATCCTTTTCCAAGTTCGAACCTGAGCCAAGTTTTCAACATGGCGCATACTGACTAAAACAAGAATATGTCTTCAAGAGGAAGGACTCTGAAAAACCCTGGTAAGTACACATGGTGAAGATTCTCCCAGTGCAAGAGACCACTGGTCATTACTTAAGTAGCAGTGCACTACTGCCCTACTACAGACAGTGGACACTGTCTGATTTGAAATTGATACTCAGAGACCTGAAGTGAGATCATGGGTCTCCTTAGAGTGAGGCAGACATGGATGGAGTAATGAGTGCAGTTCAATTCACAGTGGATCCACTGGCTCCACAGGCCCATTCCAGTGTCCACTCTGCTAGTCTCCAAACGTATCACTAGAGTAGACATTCTTGGGCAGAAACCTATATTAGGTCCTTACTGGTCTAGTAGAAAGCCCTGAAACTGCCTTTCTCTCACTGCTAGTCAAGATACCAAGCCAAAAATAAAATCTCATCCACAGAAAAATGGCCAAAGTTAGCAACACTCTCTGTGACAGACAGAGAAGAGTGCTACAGAGAACAATAAATCAGGAAAGGCTGATGGGTAGAATTTGCAGGAAGTTGTAATTTAAATATAGTAGTTAGCAAGAGCTCACTGAGAAGATGACATTTGAGCAAAAACATGAAGAATGTCAAATGAAGAAATTCAAGATTGACTCCAAGGGTTTTTGGTTTTCAGATCTTACTGAGGTAAGAAAAGAGACAGTTTTGGAGAACAGCGAGGTGTAGAAGTCTGAGTTCAAAGGAAATTTCTGGGGCTGAGATTGTGGCTCAGTGGTAAAGCACTTGCCCAGCATGTGTAAGGCCCTGGGTTCAATCCCCAGTACTGCAAAATAATAATAACAATAATAATAATCATTTTTAAAAAGAGTGTGCTGGGCCAGAGATATGTTAGGTGTATCAGCATATACTAGTAAGTAAACTTAAAGTCATGAGACTTGATGATACTGTAGGAGTAGAAAAAGGACTGATCGCCTTCCTGTCCATTGTAAGATGTCATGTCTGGCACTCCTGTACCAAAAGTAAAGGGAAAAGCTTAACGAGTTTACTTGATCATTGTTTTACATAACACAGGAGCCTGCCTTCAGATGGAAAAGCCAAAACCCCAGGGTGAACTATCTACTCTATGCATGTAAAGCAGGCACAGCCATGTAGAAATATGACTGGACAAAAAGAATGTGATCTGCAGGAAACAGGCTGAGTGGGGAAACCCAGCAAGGCCTGTGTGTTTGGATTCTTCTTGGCCTCTCTGGGCAGCATTCGTTCTCCTGAGTTGGGGGGGCAGGACCTTTTCTAAAATTAAGGTCTTATGATCTCCCATCAGACAAGATAGGTCAGAGGATTTCTTTATGGCCAGCTATAACATAGAAAGGCAGGGAAGGATTAGTGTTTTTAGGCTTTATGGCCTGCTTTGGGGAAAGGGGTTCTAGTTTCTGACTTGCCTTGGAGTAAAGAAATTGAAGTATCTGTCATTTTCCTTAGGGCAGGAGGGGAGCAGGAGTAGCAGGGCAGATCAGTGAGAAACTTTCTTAAGCTCTTGCTTTAGATTATCATTTTTTGAGCCCAAACAATATTAAGGAGAAATTGACAAGAAGAACACGGAGCCTTGGGAATGGGAGAAATGTGACTGTAACCAAAAAAAGTCAACAGAATATCTTTATTATGCCAGAAGTAATGTTGTTTGTGATGGAAACAGTCCTGTAAAGAGAGAAAAAGAAGGTGCAAATGAGAAGGGGAAATTGATGGAGTGATGCCCCTGAGTGGCCGAGGGGAGGTTTTTGCCTCAGTGGACAGTTCATGCAATGGAAGCACAGGCAAAGCAGAGCGTGTGGGCACCAATGCAGGCAGCTGGGTACTCCTGATAACAAGATGATGCAGACACTCTCTTCTGGTTGCTTCTACTTATTCAGTGAAAGAGGAAGAAATGCTATCACTCAAGAGTGCAGAGATGTTTAGGTTTAATCCTCTGTGGTATTGGGAACCACTGAAGCATTTTGAGCAGGCATATAATGTGATCAAATATGGACTAAATCAGACTTGACATCTTGAAGGTAGTGAGACTGCTGGCAGGATCCAGACAGGGTATGATGAAGTATCTTGATATTGGCTGTGGGGTAGAAAGATGCAGTGTGGAGACTTTCAGAAGATTAGATTAACAGACAAGGTCAGGCTTCCTAAAATAACCCCACCTTCTTACCCTGCTTTTCTCTTCTGTATATCTCTTCTCCATATCTGACAGCATAATCTGTACTTGTTTGTGAATTGACTATGTCCCTCACTGGAATGAGATAGAATGTGAGTCGTGTTTGGGTAGAGACTTTGTTTTGCTCACTGTTTTATCCTCCACATCTAGAACAGTGCTTGGCATTTATTTGAGCCTTAATGAATACATGTTGGGGTTAGGGTTATAGCTTAGCATGTGTGAAACCCAGAGATGGATCCACAGGATGGGAAAAAAAAGAGTTGTGCAAAATGCATATTAAAAGAATGACTGCATGTAAGGGACAAGGTGGATGTGAGTCTAGGATAATTTCAGAATTCTGGCTTGGGTCATTTGGAAGTGATAGTGTGTAGTAAACACTATGGTAAATTCTAGAAGTCCATTAACTGCCTTAAAATTAGACATAACTGAACTTGAAACAATCATGAGTCCCTGCAATCCTTATGTGCACATCTGGCTTCCCTTTTGCAACTGTACACTCTCCCTAGGAAGTTTCATTTTCTTACTTGCCTATAATATAGTACTACTTAGCACTAAGTAGTATCACTAGATAAATACAATAATATCTACCATAATGAGAATTATAACTATGCTTGAGGCACTAATTTATATTCATTTAATAACAATATTTCAGTTAAAAAAAACCTGAGATAGGTATCATTTCTTAATTTTCAAAAGATAAAAAGAGGTCAGGAGGCTTAGTGGCAGAGACATGATTTAAGTCTGTGCCTTCTGATTCAAGAACCCAAGCTCAATCTCTATGCTATACTTAAGACTTAAGACTACCATAAGGACTCCTAATCTATGGTAGTCACCTTAAGACTACCATAGAAGGACTCCTAATCTATCTCTAAAGCAGATATATTATCTTTTCCTAAGTAATTAGCCCTAAATTGTGGCCTAAAACTATGTTTATTATCTCACACAGTTTCTACAGAAACATAAAAGTTTCTATGTCCATACACATTGAGATACTGGGAGTAGCTTGGTTGGATGGTACTGCCTTGGGGTTGCAGCCAAGACTACATCTGGGTTACTGTCATAGAAAGCTTCCCTAGGACTGGAGGATCTGCTTCCAAGGTGGCTCTTTCACATGCCTGCCAGGTCAAGTCAATGTCATTTGTTAGCAAGAAGCCCTAGTTCCCTGCTATCTAGAATTCTCCTTAGAGCTGCTTGAGTGTCCTCACAGCATGGCAACTGGCTTCCCCCAAAGTGAGTGATCAAGGAGCAAGGCAGAAGCCACAATTATCTACTAACATCTTGCCTTGGAAGACAAACTCCATCATTTATGCAACATCCTTATGGGTTACATGGGTCAGCCTGATTCATTGTGAGAGGGAAATACATAAGAACATGAATCATGAGGTAAGAATCATTTTGGAGGATGGCCACCATAATAGAAGTTGTTCTGGGTTTATGCCTATTTGAATTTCCAAACGTAGATCATTCATGTGTTCAACTTGGGCTCTTGATTCAAACTTACTTCTTCTTTTGTATTCTGTAATCTGCTTCTAGTCACCAAATCTAGGAATCTGAAAACCACCTTATCCTCAAACTACATTGTTTTCTTCTTGCCCAACTCCCTATCAGATCACTTGCTAAATCTGTTAACTCTGTAATTTACATGACTTTGCATTTGAATGATATTCTGAAGTTCATATGTGCTATAGACTGAAATGTATCTCCTTCAATTCCACAAGTTGAAGTCCTAACCTCCAACGTGACTGTATTCAGAGATAGGGCCTCCAAGGAATTTAATGGTTTAATGAGGTCCTAAGGATGCGGACCTGATATCTGATCTAATAGAATTATTGTCTTCACAAAAAAAGACACAGAAGAGTACTTTTTCTCTCTCTCTGTACCATGTAAGGACACAGTGAGAAGGCAACTGTCTGCAAACCAGGAAGACTCATCAGAGACCAACCATGTTGGCACCATGATCTTGGACTTCCAACCTTCAGAACTGTGAGGAAATAAACTGTTGTTGCTTAAGTCAGCTAGTCACATGGCAGGCATAGTAGATTATTACAACATAAAACCAGAAAATGTAGTTTATAGTCATTACTATGATATTTTTATTCCTACGTGTGAACAACACTAGTTACACCTCCTTCCAGGCCCAGTCTGAGAAGTTTCTCTGCATGCATGCCAATTTTTGTTAGTATAGGTAGTCCCCAACTTATCATCAATAGATGATTTTTCCACTTCATGATGGTGTGAAAGCAATACACATTTAGTAGAAACCGTACTTTGAATTGTGACTTTTTCCTGGGCCAGCAACATACAGTACAGTACTCTCTCACAATGCGGGGCAGTTGGCAGTCAGCTGTAGTTCCCAGTCAGCCACAGTCACGAGGGTAGGCAACTGACACTCTACAGTGTATTGTGTTGCTAAGCTAGAATGTTGAGTGCATTAGGTGTCTTTAGTGCATTTTATTTCTTTATTTCCCCCAACTCACTTTGACTAAGTGCATTTTCAACTTATGATGGATTTACCAGGACATAAATCCAGCATAAGTCAAGGAGCATCTCTATGGCTCCTGGGTGATGTATTCCTTAAATAGTTTTTCTGTATGTCAGTCAGTTATCTCCAACTAAGTCATCATGTCCTTGAGGAAAAGGAATATTTTTAATTTTTTCTTTTTAACCTTCATAACACTGTTGAAAGAACCACTAAACAAAAAGCTGAACTTAGGGCTGGGGATCTAGCTCACTTGGTAGAGTGCCTGCCTCGCAAGCACAAGGCCCTGGGTTCAATCCCCAGCACCACAAAAAAAAAAAAAAAAAAAAAAAAAAGGCTGAACTTATACCTTACTAAGCAAGAGAAAGCTGTGTGGTGTCTCTGAGCAAAGCAGAGAGCTATTCTTAGGTAGGGCTTGGGA
The DNA here is from genome assembly GCA_020662805.1 of Glaucomys volans. Lineage (NCBI taxonomy): Eukaryota > Metazoa > Chordata > Mammalia > Rodentia > Sciuridae > Glaucomys > Glaucomys volans. The sequence continues at coordinate 16,701 of JAJEJO010000317.1, forward strand.
AATAATGAATGTCAGTGAATTTCAGAAGTGGAAATCTAGAGGGGTTGACTGACCTTTAGTTGTAAAAGTACGGTTACTCCAGTGAGCCCAAGCTGATCGGCTGACTCTCACAAGGGCCAACTTATGGTTACTGATGTTGTCATTGATCAGTTGGGATAAGTTTAACACTGGTTCTGGCAGATATTCTGCTATGACCAAAGAACAATTGGTCCTTTCCTTGAAACCTTTTAATCTATGCCTAGCAATTCATCTTATTCAGATAGCATTTGTTGAGTGAATGAATGAATAAAATTATTATTTTTTCCTCCCACTCATCCTAAGCCCATAAAAAAGCCTAAAAAGTTCATAAAAACAATATCTTATAAAGACAAATACAATAAATTAAAAGCTACTACATGACCAAAGTAAGAAAACTATGACTCATTCATGCACTTGATTATTTTGTACTCTCTGAAAAGGATGGTTATTAAGACCTTATTACAACATGGAAACATGTTCTTACTATAACAATGAGCAAAAACAACATGATTCAAAATTTATAATACCTTGGCATGGCGGGTGCACACCTATAATCCCAGAGACTTTGGGAGGCTGAGGGGAGAGAATTGCAAGCTAAAGGCCATCCTTGACAATTTAGTGAGACACTATCTCAAAACTAAAAATAAAAAGGGCTGAAGATGGAGCTGAGTGGAGAGTGCACCTGGGTTCAATTCCAGTACCACCAGAGAGAGAGAGAGAGAGAGAGAACACAAGGAGAGTTATTAGAAAATTGATTCCTTTGGTGACAAAGAATTTAGAATACACTGATATTCAACACAGAATATCTAGACATCTCAAACCCCTTTTGAAACAAGACGAAAGATTAATAAGTACAGAAAATAGTGGGAGTGCTTCAGGAGGAGAGTTACTTAAAGATTTTAATTACATGCTATGCCTTTAAACATAAGGATTTGATGTTTATAGCTCTGATCTCCAGAACCCTTCCAGAGCCAGGAAACTTCCAGATTTAGTCAAACTCTCTGTCATGAGTGAGCTATGCCATTAGCAAGTTTGTATCTTTCCACAAGTCAGAATTTGTTGAGTAACAATGAACTCACAGGTGGGCTGGGGATGTGGCTTAGAGGTACAGCACTTGCCTGGCATGCATGGGTCCCTGGGTTCAAACCCCAGCACCAGAGAGAGAGAGAGAGATGATAAATATATTTTATATCAGCAGTTGCAATTCATAGAATACTCATGGGTCACCAGATAGTCATAAACCAGGCAATCACAAATTCTTTTATTCTTTTCCAACCTTAATCTTGAATATCTATAACACACAAGTGGCACATTATATCTCACATGTTATATATAGGTCACAGAAAAACTAAGAAAGCACTAAGGTGCTGCAGGGTTATAGGATGTTGTGCTAAGAGCACAGGCAAAGAGCAGATACAAATGCAAAGGTCAAAGAGTTACTGTAGGTGCTCAGATAAGAGTTTTAATGGACCAGTGCCCCAGAGTTGTCAAGGCAGAGGGTCCAGCAGACAGCAGTTTTAGAATGTCAGCTCTAAGTGTCAGCTTGAGGTGTCAGTCTGGAGTGAGCACTGTGTTGTTATCACAGGGAGGAGAAACAACAGCAGTCCAGGGAGGAATGGGAGATTCGTTACTGTGGCTATTTTCCTAGGCAAGGCTTGTGACATGTGAGCAGGTGATGGGGTCAAGGTGCAGTTGTGTCTAGTCTTGGGGAGTTCCTCTGGGTGTTCCTCCATTTATGGATCTTAGATGAGGGGGCTACATCTGGTGAAGCTGATAATGTCCTGTGTCTGGGGTTTCTTTTTCCTTTGGTACTGGAGATTGAACCAGGGGTGTTTTACCACTGAGCTACATCTCCAACCTTTTCTGTTTTTGAGATAGGGTCTCATTAAGTTGCTTGGAGCCTCGCTAAGAGGCTGAAACCGACCTCAAACCTGTGATCCTTTTGCCTTCGCCTCCTGAGTTACTGGGATCATAGGCCTGTGGCACCACACCCAGCCCATTTGTCTGGAATTTCTGATTTGATTTGAGATATCCATGCATCCAGATGCTCCTGATTTAGTTTAAGTTAGCACAAATAAATTATCAATTTTTGCCTTGTGGTCATGCTAGGCAAACAGTGGTTGTATACATGTACAACAAGGTATAGTCATTTTACCTTTGCACTTATACTGAAAATGGAGTGACTCATGGCAAACTATGACTTATAAAATGAAGTAGCACAGAGCTAGGCACAGTCTGAAAACTACTATTCTATACTTCATAGAGTAACTCAGCAGGGCACAGCCTGCTTTCCAGATTCTCTCATTTTATAACTAATCTTCAGAGAATGAAAGGAGTAATCCCAAATGACTAAATAAATTAGGAGCAGCTTGGGCCAAATTCCATATCTGCACTCTGCCCTTTATCATCAAAGAAAGAAAAAGAGGGAAGAAGGGGGAGGGGAGGGGAAGGAAGGAAGGAAGGAAGGAAGGAAGGAAGGAAGGGAGGGAGGGAGGGAGGGTAGGGACTGGGGGGTGGGGAGAAGGAAGGAGTTGGTGTGGAAAAGACTCTTTCTCTTAACTTCCCTACCTGGAAGAACTTTGAGGGGGAGTCAACCAACTCAACCCCCAGCCACCCAGTCATCCTCTATGCAAGGCTGAAACCTGAAGCCTGCACTGAGCACATCAGAGATTATATCACTGATCATTGGATTTAAATGGGGATGACAACATGGTTATTAGCTAATCCTGTGAACTTCTGTTTCAAAAGCAATGTTTAGGGGGAATCACTAAAATAAAAACATAACCAACTCACCTATCACCAGACAGGAAACAAAGGGAGAGGACCAGCTCCACTAACTAGTTTAGGGCTTTTAATCCCCAAGCCAGCCTGCAAGTTTGAGCCTGAAGCCTCAGCCCTGCCCAACTCCACCTTATTTGGCTGCTTCTCCAGAACATCTTTAGGGAGAGGCTGGTCTTATGCAAGTCTGATAACACTTTTCATTGCTTCCTGGCTTCTAGATCCCAGCAGCAAGGCAAGGTGAGAGAGCAAGTTTACAAAGAGGCAGCTGAATAGTTGAAGTATAAGTTTTTTGGTTTTTGTTTTTTTTTTTTCAACGGAGTACTAAAATTTGTTTTGGAATTAAGTTTAGTTCATAGAGAGAATATTAAAACCTAACTTAATCCTAGTTGTAGGGAAAGAACTAACAGATCAGTCAATTCTGAGAATTCAGAATTATATGGCCTAACCAGAAAAATTCCCAATTGTTCTTTATATTCCAGAGGAATTATTCATTTGATCCTCAAATGAAACTCTAATGGTGAGGAACTTACAAGCTAAATTGTGCCTTGCATCTACGTGACTTCTATCGAAAATCTCAATCAGATCATGTCATTCTTTTGCTAAAAATACTTCAATGGTTTCTCTCTGCTTAAAGATAAACATCTGGGGGCGATGGGAGGAGTTCAGTGGTAAAAAGTACTTGGCACACTAATGCACAAAGCCCGGGGGTTCAATCCCCAACAACCCACCCCCAAAAAAAAAAAAAAAAAAAAAAAAAAAAAAAAGAGAGAAAAAAAAAAAAAAAAAAAGGCACTTTCGGGCTGTAATCAGAGCTATGCGCAGGACCCAGAGGCAGAAGCATTGCAAGTTTGAGGCCAGCCTCAGCAATTAAGCAAGACCCGGTCTCAAAATTAAAAATAAAAAGGTCTGGGCATTTAGCCAGTGGTGGAGTGCCCCTGGGTTCATTTCCCAACCTCCAGTACCGCAAAATAAAAATAAAAAATAAAAATCTGTAGCCACTAAAATTTTATAATTTTGGGAATTCCATTATCTGGCACTGATTTTTACAACATGACTTTCCAGCCAGACAATAATATTTCTAGCTTCCCTGGTCCTGCTCTTGTCCCATCTCTGATCTCTAACTGCATTCTTCTCTCCCTTCACAGCGTCCTCTGCTTGCATGTCCATCACCTTCGGACTCTGACCCTCCAGAGGAGGCCTCCCCAGACATCTTGAGCGAGTCTTTCGGGCCTCTCTCAGGTGCTTTCAGAGCACCAATGCTGCCATGGCAGCAATTCCCACTGCCTGCTTACTTGTTCTTCGCCAATGCACAGTAAATTTCTTGGGTTATTTTGCCATTAAATCCTCAATGCAAGAAACTAACTAGTAGACCCTTATCAGCAATCGGTTGAATCAAACTGAATTTGGAAAGGAAAAGGAAACTAACATAACGAGTGTTGTTCGAAGCTGGGTACAACAATATTGTAGATAAATCATTCTCTTAATCATCGAACAGCTGTAAAAGCTAAGGATCATTAACCCAATTTTGTATATAAGGAAATTCAATCTCTGGAATTTGTTCAGTCACTTGAGCAAAATACACAGCTGGCCTTGGTACAAAATCGTCGCCAGGGTGGTATGAGGCCCTCCTTAGTAGCAGAGCAGCAGAGCTTCCAGCCTGCTGGCCTCGCCACGAGGCCGCGATCCAGGCACCAGCCGAGGCATCTTAGTACGCAGTCCTCACGCGTCCCGCCCACTGCGACCAGGATGTACCGCCCCTCCCGTGACGCCCCGCCCCCGCCAGACTGTCCCGCACACCTCGCGGCCCCCTCCGGATGCCCCGCCCACTCCGCGCGCCGCCTAGGTGGAAGGAACCCAGAGGCAAAACAGGGCTTGCCCGGGCACTCTGGAAATGCCGAGGAAAACCACGCGTTTTGGTTATAGGGATCCTAGGGGCTTGGCAAACCAGAATCTGGCGGGGGAGTTCCCTGCAGAGCGGTCGCCCACAAATTCAAGAACCACCGTTCACCTCCACCCCCGCAGATACCAGTCAGGCCGTTGGAAGTTTCTCAAAACTCGCCTCTCGCTTTTTAGACCGAGGGTGGTTATAAACTCCAGCAGTCACAGCAAGGATTTGTTTTTGTTTTTCCCCAGACTATTCCAATTTTGCCAGGCTGTAAACAACGACTTTGCCTTACAAGTTACAATGGAAGAGGAAGAGCTTGGAAGAGCCTTTTTAATTGAATTGCCAAGTCGGAGCTTTTGAAGCTTCTCCGAAACTTACTTGAATTGTGGCCCGAACTGCATCTTTTCCACAGCGCTGGGCATATTTCAGTAATCTGGTGCTTCTTTGAGCAATGTTTTCCTCCCCCTGATGGAAGCTGTGCTTCACCCCCTTTTCTCATTCCTCTGGATTGACAGTAATCCGTGGTCAGGCAGATGTCTGCCCAAAGGAGAACAAGTCCGATCTGGGCACCCACCTGGGAATTTTTTTATTTTGTACTGGGGATTGAACTCGAGGGTGCTTTACCACTGAACTACATCCCCAGCCCTTTTTATTTTTTGAGATAGTGTCTCGGTAAGTTGCTTAAGGCCACGCCAAATTGCTGAGTCTGGCCTGGAACTTGCAATTCTCTTGGCCTCCCCAAGACGCTGAGATTACAGGTGTGCATCACTATGCCCTGCCGCCATGGGCATTTTGGACACCGAGCCCTTGGTTCGGGATCTGATCTGCTCCAAGATACCCTGCACATCAGCCTTGGAGAGAGAGCTCACCATTTAAAATTTATCTGTCAGTCTCCCCACCTAGACTATGAACTCCTAGAGCAAAAACATTCTATCAGTACCTGACACTGAGATGTGGTGGAATGAGTAGGCTCCTTTAGCAGTAAATGAAGGGACACTTCCCAAGAGTGTGAGTTGTCACCTTAGTTTATGGAGGGCTGCTACAGAATGCTAATCCAGATAAAGTCCGAGGCATTGGAAACAAGTAGGTAGCATTTTAAAAATTTGATCAGCAGTTGGATTTTGAGGCAAAATAACAACAAAGTACTGCATTTTATATCTACCATCTCCCCTCATTTCTCACCACACATATGTAGATATAATTTACTCTGGAAACTGGAACTGCTAAATTGTTCATATTCAATTAAAAGGCCTTTATCATAACCCTCCTCCACTTATTTCCATGCAGAAAAAAGTATTGAGTAAAATAGGAATTACTTTTAATGATCAAAGAGTTGTGCATATGCCTTTTCATTTTACAAAGGAAGGAATTCATGCTCAACCTCATCTCTGACATTCAGTTACTGATAATTTTTAAATTTTAATTGAGTGCTGTGCAGGGTGAGGTGGCACACACCTGTAATCCCAGCGACTTGGGAGGCTGAGGCAGGAGGATGGAGAATTCAAAGCCAGCCTCAGCAAGAGCAAGGCGCTAAGCAACTCAGTGAGACCCTGTCTCTAAATAAAATACAAAATAGGGATGGGATGTGGCTCAGTGGCCAAGTGCCCCTGAGTTCAAGCCTGGTTTCCAAAAAAAAAAAAAAAAGAAAAGAAAAGAAGTTGAGTGCTGCCTGTTCTTATTATATGTTTAACAATGCTGCCTACCATTTCTCAAGACATTTTTTAACATATTCAAGGCTATAAGAAAAGCAGATTGGCTGGGCGCAGTGGCACAGGCCTGTAATCCCAGTGGCTCAGGAGGCTGAGAAAGGAGGATCACAAGTTCAAGGCCAGCCTCAGCAATTCAGTGAGACCTAAGCAATTTGGTGAGAATCTGTCTCAAAATATAAAAATAAATAAATAAAAAGAGCTAGGGATGTGACTCAGTGGTAAATTGCCCCTGGGTTAAATCCTCAGTACAAACCCCCTGCCAAAAAAAAAGAACAGCAGATTTTTTTTTTTTTTTTTAATCACACCATCTCAAATACCTCAGAATTCTGAAGGCAAAATAAGTGGTCACGCCAAATGTAGCCTTAGGGTCTGTTTTAGTCAGCTTTTTCACCACTGTGACAAACAGACTCAACCAGCACAGTTGTAGGGGAGTTTATTTGGAGGCTTACCGTTTCAGAGGTCTTAGTCCATAGAAGGATGGTTTCATTCCTCTGGACTCGAGGTGAGGCTGAACATCATGGTAGGAGAGTGTGACAGGGAAGCAGCTCACACCATCATTAGGAAGCAGAGAGAGAGGGACTCCACTTGCCAGATACAAATGTATACCCAAAGCAATGCCCCAATACCCACCTCCTCCAGCCACACACTACCACTTCAGTTAGGACTCAGTTAATCCCTATCCGGGGATTAAATCACTGATTGGTTATTAAGACTCTTACAACCCAATCATTTCTCCTTTGAACCTTCTTGCATTGTTTCATACATGAGCTCTGGGGGACACCTCACATCTAAACCATAACAGGGTCCCTACTCTGCTTTCCCCTTCCAAGTTTTTAAAATTCACAATTAGTGTTCTTTCAACATGATCTGATTAAAATAGCTTCATTTTCTGAAACAAAAAGGAACATGATTTATTGACCTTATTTAACCAGAGGAAACACATGGTGTCATTTAACACTAACTCCAGATTTGGCCAAATTTTTAGAATGAGCAATGCTTCTGATTGAACTAAACATCTCCGGCAGGAAGGAGTCATGCAAAGCTTCATTTGCTCAACTGAGAACAGAGCAGGTCAAGTTTAAAATTATATTCCCTTGAATACACGAGAATACCAGAGTAACTCCTCATCATGTACAAACACAAGAATGGGATCCTAAATAGAATAAGTTATACTTTATGTATGTATAGTTTGCCAAAATACATTTTACTGTCATGTATAAAAAGAACACAATTTTAAAAATCTAAAATAAATAAAATGATTGATAGGTGCTGGGGTCGTAGCTCAGTGGTAGAGTGCTTGCCTCACATGTGTAAGGCACTGGGTTGAATCCTCAGCACCACATAAAAATAAATAGATAAAATGTCAGAAACAGAAAGACAAACACCTCATGTTCTCACATGTGGAAGCTAAAAAAGATCTCTTAGGCAGGGGTTATAGCTCAGTGGAAGACCACTCATGTGAGGCCCTGGATTTCATTCCCAGCAATGAAGGCATAAAAATGGGGAAAGGGGACGGGGAGTTGATCTAACAGAATAAAAAGTACAAAACTGGTTACAAGAGTCTGGGAGGGGTGGAGACTGGGTGGAGAGAGGATGATTAATGAGTATGGAAGTGCATTTGGATAGGAGGAATAGCTTCTCTTTTTTCTTTCTTTTTTTTTTTTTTTTCTTTTATTGTGGTGCTGGGGACCAAACAGGGCCACCATAGAATAATTTCTGTAGTACAGAAAGATAACTATGGCTGATAATAACAATTGTATATTTCAAAATGGAAGCATTTCTAATATTCTATAGCACAGAAGAAAAACCATGGTTGATAATGATTAATTGTATATTTCAAAATAGCTACTACAGAAGAATTTGAATGTCCCCAAAGAAATGATCACTGTAATGGGGAAGATGAGCAGAGTAGAAAAAAGAGATAGGAAGGGAGAAAAAGGGGGAAAATGCAGAATTAATTTAACAAAATCATGTCATGTGCATATATAAATATATCACAGGGAATTTCACCCTTACGTGTGTGGAAGGCACCCATTACGGTTGGATAAATGAATGAGTAAAGGGATGATCAGTGCAATGGACCAGGTACAGGGGGAGGGAGGGAAGAATGGGGGAGGAACCATGACTAAAATGGAGTGGGTCAGATTCCACACATATATGATTTTGTCAGGGTGAACCCATCTACTATGTCTTAATTATAATGCTCTCATAAAATAAATAAATAAAAAGAAATAACCATTGTTCAACATAATGGATTTGCCCTTTATCCTGATATGATCATACACATTTCACTATGTATTGAAATATCAGACTGTACCCCATAAATATGTCAACTAAAATTTTAAAAAATATGCTACAACAAAGATCACCTCCTTTTTTAAGCTACATTTGAGGACTTGAGGACTGCAAGAAGAGCACCAAACTGTTATAAACTTTCTTCTTCTTCTTTTTTTTTTTTTCAGTCCTAGCGATTGAACACAGAGGTGCTTTACCACTCAGCTACATCCTAGTTCATTTTATTTTATTTTAAGACAGGGTTTCACTAATTTGTCCAGGCTGACTTCCAGCTTGTGATCCTCCTGCCTCAGCTTCCCAAGTCACTGGGCTTCCAGGTGTGCATAACTATGCCAGGCTTTCTATTTTTTTAAATTGTCTCATAGACTTCAGTATGGTGCATTAAGCCCGTGGTCTTAGTGCTGTTTTTCTTAAACTAATGGTCCTTTTTCTGAGGGTTCTAATTCCCAACATTCATCCCAGTTTCTCCCATTCTCAATCCATACCTCTGTTCACATTAACTCCTGTGCAATTACTTCTTCCAATTTGTTTCTAAGAATGTCTGCCTACTTTACAATAGAGACAATAGGTAAATGTAGGAGCTGTTTCCTGCTAAAATCTGATATGCCACTGTTGTTTTTTTTTCACATCGACTAGAGGTAAACATAGCTGATTATTTCATTTTATGTAATTTATAAACATGTGTCTTAAATTTTTCCCATTATTTCAGTTTCTCCAGTTTTTGCATAATAATTGAATAAAACCTCTAAAATGAAACTTCCTAAAATCAAAAAAACATGCTAAAAAATGCTTGGAAAATAAATACAGGTAATATTCTGAATGATGGATTTATTTTAAAGATACTGTCAACCTAACAACTCTCTCTCCCCTCACCTTCCAGCCAATGGGATAGAGCCAGACAGGAAGGAAATGATTAGAGCCCGCTGAGAGAGAAAAAAAAGACACTTATTTACAGACTTCTCATTATCCTCTAGGGAATCAAAAGGCCAACTGCAGGAAGAGAACAGGACAGGGTGAAGAGACCCAACTTTGGAACAGATTTATACCCCCTCATCCACTGAAGATATTTATGAGGAACCTGCAGGCAGGCTGGTAGAGAGGACAGAGAAGATGTGACTATGGATTTGATTCTAAACCCTGTCATTAAGTATAGCACAAATTATGTTTCCTATCCAAGCAAACAGTAACTTAATGCTGGGTCTTGAGAGGTGTGCAATTAACTCATACCAGCACTGGGCAGAAGTTTTAAATTAGACAGATGTGATGTATATTAATATGGCCTAATGTGACATCAAAGGAGCAGTTTGGAAATGTTTTCTTTCTTTCTTCAAATGGGCTTTGATCTGGTGTGCTCTCTCATCTTGCCAGGATTAGTATGATGACTAGAGACCCTGTGTTAGAAATGGGCTGCTACTTAAGGACTTGCTATGCAGCTGCAGCTGCCCTTCACTGAAATCAATTTCCTGCATAGAGACAGGACCATCATTGGTTCTACTTATGACAAAGCAAAATGAACACAGGGAATTTTAGTACATTTGACCAACATCAAGAATAAGCTTGGGGGCTGGGTATATAGCTTAGTTGGTAGACTCCTTACCTTGCAAGCACAAGGACCTGGGTTTAATCCCCAGCACCACACACACACACACACACACACACACACACACACACAAAATAATAAGCTTGGTATGGTGGCGCACTCCTGTAATCTCAGCTACTCAGAAGGCTGAGGCAGGAAGATCACAAGTTTGAGGCTCGCCTAGGCAACCTATCGAGACCCTGTCTCAATTTTTTTTTTTTTTTGGTACCAGGGATTGAACCCAGGGGTGCTCAACCACAAAACCATATCTCCAGCCCTTTTTATTTATTTATTTTTATTTTGAGATAGAGTCTTACTAAATTGCCTAGTGCCTCACTAAGTTACTAAGGCTTGCTTTGAATTTTCAATCGTCCTGCCTCAGCCTCCTGAGCTGCTGAAATAGGTGTGTGCCACTGTGCCCAGCTCAAAATAAATTTTAAAAGGACTGAGGATACAGCTCAATGGTAGCATGCTTGAGGCTCTGGGTTTGATCCATAATACAAGAAAGAAAGAAAAAGGAAGGAAGGAAGGAAGGAAGGAAGGAAGGAAGGAAGGAAGGAAGGAAGGAAGGAAGGAAGGAAGGAAGAGAGGGAGGAAGGATGGATAAAACCCTGGGGCTGAGAGTGTAGCTCAGTAGTAGAGCATTTGCTTAGTATGTACTGGATACTGGGTTCAATCTCCAGCATCAAAAAGAAAAAGAAATCCTTTAAAATACGGTTTTTACAAATTATTTTATTGAGTGGCTCTGCTATTTTTCAAACATTTTATCATATAAGATAAATTTTTATAATTTATATATATATAAATCTAACACTTGAATATTGAATAAGTTCAGGATATAATCGGTGAAATGCAAAGACAAAGCAAAATATAACTATTTGATTTTTATTGTCTTTGTTGTGTGTGTGAGTTTGTGTGTGTGGTGCTGGAGCTGCAACCCAGAGTCTCACACATGCTAGACAAGTGCTCTACCACTGAGCTATACCCTCCACCCTATATTATTTTGAAAATCCTCATGTCTTCTACTAACCAACTTGATGCAAATAAGGGAAGAGGAGCAAAAATACACTCTATTCCAGGAAATAAAATGGAGATCTCAAATGCCCCTTTTTAATGTTGGTGAGTTCAAAAGTAATATATCTTATTTTTGTGAATATCAATTTATCTTGTGACCCAAAGTGGACATTTGTCATCCTTTTTGTCTTTCCAGCATCCAACCACTACTTCCTACATTTGATAAAGCTCACAACATCACTACAGAAGCTAGAAATGCTGAATAGTTCCTTCCCAGGTTACTTTCCATCTAGAGCAAAAGCATGTCACCAAGGTTCCCTCTGTCAGATGCACCTCTTATTGAACTGGGAGACACTGACTCAAAGAAGCAGGGACATACTGACTCTATTCTGACACAGGTTGTTACCATGGTAGCTCCAGTCACTACCTCCAAGAAGCAGTGAGAACAGACATCTCCTGCCCTTGACAGAGACTGATGTTAGTGATGCATGTGGCAATGTGTATGCCCAGGGAACTCCCTGTGTAACACAAGTTTGGATCTGGTTTCCAGATCCTCTGTGGCCTCTAAATGTGATTCTCTAGCCTCCTGACAAATCTATGATCTATCTAGGTGTGTGTGTGTGAATTTTTAAATGAATTTGTTTTCTGCTTAAAATGGCTAGAGTTAATTTCTATTGCTCATAACAAAAACCTCATATAGAAATCAGTGATAGGAGTAACTACAGGCAACAACCTCTCAACAAATAATCTGGGGTTGGTTGTTTGGACTTCTTATGACAGCAGATCCATGAAGTACTAAAAGAGCCCATGCCATACCCAGGCACCAAGAGAGCATCTGGGGTTCTCCTAAAGGCAAAGCTTTGGAGAAACACTCGGTGGGGGGGGGCCGGGGGAAGTGATACTGAAACCAAAAAACCGGAAGGGGGGGAAGGGAAAAAAAAAAAAAAAAAGGCAGAATGGTCAGTTCAGAGTCCTAAATTTTTGGTCAATGATCAGCTAAAAACAGAAAAGACCTTCTATGATAGTACTTAAAGGAAATTTATTGCTCACAGAGTCTGACCTAAGGTAGGTAAAACCAAATTCAACATTGGATCTCATTGACTGCAAAATTATCATATTAGTTAAGTTCACAACTTTCCCAGCTATAAAAAGTGAAAATTAGGCCAGGTGCAGTGCTGCACACCTGTAAACCCAGCAACTCGGGAGGCCTGAGGCAGGAGGATTGCAAGTTCAAAACCAGCCTCAGCAATTTAGTGAAGCCCTAAGCAACTCAGTGAGACCCTGTCTCTAAATAAAATACAAAATAGGGTGGGGATGTGGCTCAGTGACTGAATGCCCCTGAGTTCAATTCCTGGTTACAAAAAAAAAAAAAAAAAAAAAAGTGAAAATTAGACCTGGCTGGCAAAGAAGTTTCCCAGAGACTTGATTAGGTCATATCTGAAACCCCCAACATGTTCTGAGCCTCCCTTGCTTGTGAATGGAAGCTGCTCTACTTCCCTCCATGTGATTTTTACCTTGCTTTACTTGAAGAGCTTGCAACACACATCTTGACCTGCTTGTAAGGAGAAATTCATTCTTCACTTACCCTTCCATCCATTGTTCCTAAGTCATAACCAGAATCAGAACCCTGCATACCTATTACAAAATGAGACTGAGAGAGGGATCATTTTGACAGTTTATTGGGAGAAAAAAAGAAAAAGAATACATAAAAGTGGTACTCTGCAGGTGCTAGATTAAGTAGAAAAGGTTAAAATTTTAGATTAGACTGAAATTGTCAATATGGGTAAAATTATCAGAGATTCTGAAATCACTGGTCTAGATCAAATAGATGAAGCAATTCCACTTGTGTGCTCCATTTTTTATTATAAGTTGTGCCCACTATCTGCTATGAAGCCTCAACTAGGACTGATGATACAGAAAGCCATAAAAGAGGTAGGGAGACTGGGGCTATAGCTCAGTTGGTAGAGTGCTTGCCTCACATGCACAAGGCCCTGGGTTCAATCTCCAACACCACCACCACCAAAAAAAAAGGAGATTATATATCTGCAGTAGAGTAAGAAATTCTTCCTTTATGTATGGTGGGCTCTTGAACGATGATACAACTTCCCTTCTTTCAGCCTAAAGTGATACTGAAGGCAGCTGGTTGTGTTTCTGACCTTCACTGACCTGATGAATGCACCATTCTCTGAGGGCTGTTGAGACCACCAACTTAGGGTACACCTCTGTGATTAATAGTGGAGATCCTCAAGTGCTTGTTTACTTACACCAACCTTACTCATATGTGACTATTTTAAAGCAATTGTAAAACCAAATGAGAGAAGTCTTAGCTAAGTCTCGAGTTGTCATTCTCACCAATACACAACATGAGTGAGCCTTTGTAGTCTGCCCTAGCTTATCCGTGCTAACTGAAGTTCAGATGCCAGAAATTCCTAGATATAATATAAAGAAAATAATTAAAAGACTTAGGGAACTAGGAATGTTGAAGCAGATTTGTAATGGGTGAACTGCTCACTCATCTCCTATGTCCCTTATAGGAACACACTGTTTATTGAACTCTTGAGAAACACTGGGAAAAGTAGCACTAGCATTTTGGCTATTGCATCATGGCTGTCAGGAAATACGCCAACTGAAATGCATGCTCTGATTTCTAAGGGATAAAACCCATGATCCAGGGGTAGCAGAGCTTAGGTGGCAAGATAGGTGTCATTATAAACAAAGGCATCAAGGACTGGGGCTAGGGCTCAATGGTAGCGCACTGGCCTAGCACGCGTGAGGCCCTGGGTTCGATCCTCAGCACAACAGAAAAATAAAGGTATTGTGTCCACCTAAGACTAAAAAACCTATAAACAAACAAACAAACAAATAAATAAATAAAGGCATCAAGGTCAGAGTCATTTTCAGAATTATCTGACCTGCAGGACCTGTCACTGACGAAACAATTATGGGTTCTGTACAAACAAATTATAGGGCAGCCCATGAAGGTCCTCCCTGTTCTATATAACAAAGAGAATCTCTAGGATTAGTGAATAGAAAGGCTCTATTTGAGTCTCCCTGATGGTGATTTATAGATTCACAACTGATAAGACCTGCCAAGCAGGAAACAGTAAATGAACAAGATGACTTAGTAAACACCTGCATCCTAGAAGAGAAAGTAAATCCCATAAACACAAGATGCTTTTAAGGTCTAGAGCCTGTTGTGATATTATCTTATAAGTAAAGGTTAAAATGACTAATAACCGAAACTATTACAAAGAATTTACCTATTGCTAGGTGTGGTGGTGCATGCCGATAATCCCAGTGGCTCATGAGACTGAGGCAGGAGGATTACAAACTCAAGGCTAGCCTCAGCAATTTACCAAGGCCCCAAGCAACTCAGTGAGACCCTGTCTCAAAATTTAAAAAAAGGCTGGGGTTGTAGATCAGTGTAAACTTTCTGAGTTAAATCTTCAGGGAATTCTCCCCAGCAAAAAAATTAATCTGTCAACAAAATATCTATAATTAGTACTGCAACTAGAGAGCTAATCTCCCATAAAGAGCTTCTTTATATTTATGAGAAAATCCAGCAACTCAGCAGTAAAATAAGGAAATGACCAGGATGGATAATTCATGGTAAAGAAATATAAACTTTTATTGGTAAGAAATGGTATCTTGCAGCGGGGCGTGGTAGCACACGCCTGTAATCCAGCGACTTGGGAGGCTGAGTCAGGAGGATCGAGAGTTCAAAGCCAGCCTCAGCAACTTAACGAGGCCCTTAGCAACTCAGTGAGACCCTGTCTCTAAATAAAATACAAAATAGGGCTGGGGATGTGACTCAGTGGCCGTGTGTCCCTGAGTTCAATTCCTGGTTCAAAAAAAAAAAAAAAAAAGAAAAGAGATGGTATCTTGCTAGATGTGGTGGTGCATACCTGTAATTCAGTGACTTGGGATGCTGAGGCAGGAAGATCACAAGTTCAAAGTGAGGCTCAGCAACTTGAGGCCCTAAGCAACTTAGCAAGGCCTTGTCTCAAAATGAAACATAAAAAGGGCTGGGATGGGGATGTGGCTAGGTGATTAAGTGCCCCTGGGTTTAATCCCCCATACAAAAAAAAAGAGGTATCTTAGGCCTGGTGCAGTAGTACATTAGTATATGCCTAACATTCCAGTTACCCAGGAGGCTAAAGCAGAAAGATTGCAAATTTGAAGCAAGTTAGCAAGATTCTGTCTCAAAAAGGAAAAAAAATATATATATATATATATTTATGTGTATATATATATATTTAAATTATATATAATTATGTTTTATATATATATATGGGGCTGGGGATACAGCCCAGTGGTAAAGCACCAAAATTCCAAATATATGAAAGATGCAAATTAAAACTACTAAGAAAGATACCATTTCTTTTTTTTTTTTTTTTTTTCAGTGCTGGGTATTGAGCCCCTGGGTGTTCTACTGGAGAACAACATCCCCAGCCCTTTTTATTTTGAGACAAGGTCTTGCTAATTTGCCTAGGATAGGCTTAAATTTAAATTTGAGATCTTTCTGCCTCAGCCTCCCAAATTGCTGGGGTTACAGGCATGCACCATCACACAGAGCCAAACCCCCCATTTAATCTTACCTCCAATGGACAAGGCTCAAGCTTTGCCCCCTGCTCCCAACACTCACATTGTCTTTTCCCTCACTCTCTTTCATATGTCCTCCTCTATCTTGTTCCATTTTCCACATATAAGCGTCCTCAGTATCTTTTGGAAGTTCCTGTATAGAAATATAAGCAAATATAAACAAATATTCTTATCCTTTCCATCTTCCCTACACAAATAATAGCACATTTTATATACTTTTCTATGTCATGCTCTTTCAGTTACCAAGACCTTCAGCAACTTAGTGAGACCCTATCTCAAAATGAAAAATAAGAAGGACTTGGGATGTAGCTCAGTGATAGAGCACCCCTGGGTTCATATCCCCCGTACCAAAAAAGAAGGGAAGTGAAAGGAAGGGAAACCAAATATGTTTTTTTTTCCTCTAATCCATTTGTCTGAATATATTAGATTATTGATTTGACTGTGAAACAGATAACTCAAATTATCAATGCCTTAAACAAGTTATAAATGTATTTCATTCTCACAAGACATTCCAGTGGAAAGTAGCCTAAGCCTGTCAGGACAGTCCTGCTGCAGAGAGTATCCAGGACCCAAGTTCCATCTATCATGTTGCTCTGCTATGCCTGAGATATTGTTCTTGCTCATGTGATTTATTTAGCATGGTAGGCTGGGTAGTCATGTACCTAGCTAAAATTCTAAGTTTTAAATTCAGATTTAAAATACTATGGAAAAAAGAGAGAATAGATATTTTAGGACAACCACTGCAGTCTTGGTCATGCTGAGTGATCTGAAAGGCTATAAACTGTAAGGGAACCAGGCATCAGAAGAGTCTCAGCTTGTTCAGGTTACAGTGCAAGCAATATCTGCCACTTGATCCTTATGAGCCAGTGGATCCAATGGTGCTCAGAGTGTCTGTGATCCATCAGGAATCTGTGATAAGTCTCAATAGGTGAATCACAGAGAAGAGCCCTAGCAAAGACATAATCTTTTCAATAAAAGACTAATGTTTTGAGAAACATATATTTTTTTACTACTGGTAAATAAATGCCATATCACAGAATACTAGGAACACTAGCAATGAGCTGTTCATCAGGAAGTGGGTACTATATGTCCAGCACAATGATGCACTGTAATTCTATGGCAATTTAGCAAGACCCTGTCTCAAAATTAAAAATAAAAGGATTAGGGATGTAGTTCATTGATAGAGCACCCCTGAGTTTAATTCCTAGTACCACAATATAAAGAAAAGAAAAGAAAAAGTGCTATCTGACCCTCTAAGCCATGTGGTTGGGCTTGTCCAGTAAGATTCTATCATTAAGAGGAAGTAGGATGTGCAAGACCAGGCATGAGCAGGCCCTGAAGACCTGAGCAAGATATGTAGATAAGTCAGACTTCCATCATCATCATTTCTGTCCCAAACACATGCCTATTCATCTGTCAACCCATTGTAGAAGGCAGAATAGACAGGCACAAAATGGAACCAAATATATATTTGTACTTAGGATTGAACCCAGGGAAGCTTAACCACTGAGCCACATTTCCAGATCTTTATATTTTTTAATTTTGAGACATGGTCCAGAGACTTGCTAAGTTGCTGAGGCTGTCTTTGAACTTACAATCCACTATGCCTGACCCTGGAACTATAGGTCTGAACAGCCAGCACAGGTGCTTGTAAAAGGGAGTTATAGATGCTTTCATATCTAAACTCTTTTACAGAGGGGATCAGCAAAGGCGAAGATGCTTAGTGATTGCTAGGTCAAAGACAATGACTTATTCCTAAAGATGTCTAACAGAGAAAGCAGGGTATCAGAGAGCAGCCTGGAATAATTCTCTCAGAGTGGACCAAGGACCAGGGAATTAATTAAATGATCTCCTAAAAATTAGAGAAAGAATCATTGTAATCAAAATACTTCCCTTTAATTGCTGGAGTGGCCATATTAAATGATGCAGAATGTTTAAAGAGATTTGAGAGCAAAAGATCAAGGAGATAAATGTAGTATACTTGAGAAATTACTAGGGAAATTTAATTGTACATACAGTCATTTTAAATAGGTTCAAGGCATTGTACTGAGGAAACCTGTGAGCTCTTAGGGGAAGACTCTGTATGATGAGACATGCCAATGAAAAGTATGAAGGACAATGATCCCTTGCACCCATTTCTGAATCAGATGATGGGCTAATGGAAAAAAATGCTTCCTAGAACTGGGTGTGGTGGCACACCCCTGTAATCCCAGTGGTTTGGGAGACTGAGGAAGGAGGATCATGAGTTCAAAGCCAGCCTCAGCAATTTAGGAAGGCCTTTAGCAACTTAGTGAGATCCTATCTCTAAATGAAATACAAAAAAGGGTTGGGAATGTGACTCAGTATTTAAGTGCCCCTGAGTTCAGTACCTTCCCCCAAAAAAAAAATGCTCCCAGAGAGAATTATTCAACAAGATATATTTGAACAATGGATTTTGTTTTTTTGCAGACCAAGAAATTGCTAAGTTTATATCTCTCACCATAGAACATTTCATCAGATAAACATAGATGATGAATGTGTTGATAAACAAATATCTGGGCAAAGAAAAAAAGGAATTTTAGATACTGGAAACATAATTTTTTCTGGGATGACCAATTTAGGAACTGGAGATGATTTTTCCCCTAAATTTGGTGGGTCTAGGACCAGTGCTGTGACTATCTTGTTTGTATGTTAATTGTTAGACTCTTTGAAAAGGGATGTTCATAAAAGACTTGTACTGCAAAAACAGGCATGAAGACCAATGTAACGGAATAGAAGACACAGAGACAAAGCCATATATACAGTTATCTCATACTAGACAAATGCACCATAAACATACATTGGAGAAAAGATAGCTTCTTCAACAAATGGTGCTGGGAAAACTGGAAATCTACATAGTAGAAGGAAAGTTAACCCCTATCTCTCACCCTGCACAAAAATCAACTCAAAGGGGATCAAGGACCTAAGCATTAAACCAGAGACCCAGCACCTATTAGAAGAAAATGTAGGCCAAACTCTCCATCATGTCAGCTTAGAAACTGACTTCCTCAATAAGATTCCTAAAGCACAAGAAGTAAAATTAAGAATCAATAAATGGAGCCAAATGTGGAGGTCCACGCCTGTAATCCCAGTGGCTCAGGAAGCTGAGGCAGGAGTTTAAAGCCAGCCTCAGCAACTTAGTGAGGCTCTAAGCAACTTAGCAAGACACTGTCTCTAACTAAAATTTTAAAAGGGCTGGGGATGTGGCTCAGAAGTTGAGTGCACCTGGTTTTAATCCATAGTACCAAAAAAGAAAAAAAGAATCAATAAATGGGACAGTATTAAATTAAAAACTTTCTTCAGAGCAAAGAAAACAAGCAGGAACGTGAAGAGAGAGCCTACAGAATGGGAGAAAATCTTTGTCACCTGCACTTCAGATAGAGCATTAATCTCCAGGATATATAAAGAACTCAAAAAACTTAACACCGAAAAAAAAAAAAATAACCCAACCAATAAATGGACAAAGGAACCAAACAGGCACTTCAGAGAAGAAGAAATACAATGGTCAATTATACGAAAAAATGTTCAACCTCTCTAGCAATTAGAGAAATGCAAATCAAAACTATACTGAGATTTGATCTCACTCCAGTCAGAATGGCAATTATCAAGAATACAAGCAACAATAAATGTTGGTGAGGATGTGGGGAAAAAGGTTCACTCATACATTGCTGGTGGGACTGCAAATTGGTACAACCACCATAGAAAGCAGTACGGAGATTCCTCAGAAAACTTCGAATGGAACCACCATTTGACCCAGACACCCACTCCTTGATTTATACCCAAAGGACTTAAAATCAGCATTAAAGTGCACATATATCACATTAGTGCATATAGTAGCGCAATTCACAATAATTAAGCAATGTGCCCTTCAACAGATGAATGGATAAAGAAAATGTGGTATATATACACAATAGAGTATTACTCAGCTATAAAGAAGAATGAAACTATGGCATTTGCTGGTAAATGGATGGAACTGGAGACTATCATGCTAAGTGGAATAAGCCAGTCCCAAAAAACCAAAATCCAAATGTTCTCTCATATGTGGATTCTAGCACACAAGAAGGTTGGGCACAGGGGCTGATGGAAGAATAGAAGTTCATTGGATTAGACAAAGGGGAATGAAGGGAAGAGACTGGGGATAGGAATAGGAAAGACAGGAGAATGTATTGGACATAACTTTCCTGTGTATACATGTGAATACACAATGAGTTAAACTCCACATCATGTACAACCACAAAAATGGGATCCTAATTAGAATAAGTTATACTCCATGTATGTATAATATATCAAAATATACTCTACTATCATGTATATCTAAAAAGGAAAAACAAAGACTTGGTGCTGAACTAATGCATCTTCTGAGATGAAAGGATAATGCACTTTACTAAAAAGGCAATTCAGGAGCTGGGCGTGGTGGCGCATGCCTGTAATCCAAGCAACTTGGGAGGCTGAGGCAGGAGGTTCACGAGTTCAAAGCCAGCCTCAGCAACTTAGCGAGGCCCTAAGCAACTCAGAGAGACCCTGTCTCTAAATAAAATACAAAATAGGGTTGAGGATGTGACTCAGTGGCCATGTGTCCCTGACTGAGTTCAATCCCTGGTTCAAAAAAAAAAAAAAAAGGCAATTCAGGCTTTCAGAAGAAAACTTGACTCCCACTCATTGAGAAGCCTGTAACTGAGGTTAAGCCAAACAAGCAGTTGAACATTTAAATCATAATTTGTTTTAGACTTTTAAATTTCTTTGGATTTTAATGCTATTGAATTTTAGCATGCAAGGGAATTCAGTTTTTAGACTTTACTATTTTTTTCCTTTGGGATTTCATATTGAGAGAAGTTTAATATACATACTTGGAACATTTTTAATACTTTGGGCCTTTTATTACTGGAGTATATTTACACATAGTACTATCTGAGAATCATCATTTCAAAATGTAATGTCATTAATGTGGACTTAATTTATCTGCAGTGCTGGGGATAGAACCCAGGCCTTCACACATGCGAGGCAGGACTCTAGCACTGACCTACAAGTCCAGCCCCTTGTTGCATTAACTTCTAAAATGCTATCTTTGACAACATGGCTGGGTATATTTTGGAGTGAATTTTTAGCCTTAAGAGTGAATTTAGTGAACTCAGACCATTTGGACTCCTTTTAGTGCCCTTGGGTTTAACATTTACATGCTGGCTTTCCAGTGATTTCCAGTGACAGTCCAATGTCAGGGGTGAGCAGTTCCTAGAGCCTCACTTCTGTGAATGGTGAAACGGAAGGTGTTAGAAACAAAGAGCTGGGAGGAAGTTAGGTGGGAAAAATTCCCAGTCCTCATTACCAGAAGTGGTGGGGGGAAGAGGGGGCTGGGGATGATGATGATTTGTAATCTACAAATCCAGGAAGAACATACTGGGCCTGGAAGGCTGGGTAACTTTCTCTGTGCTTTCCCTCTGTGCCCTCTAAGCCCAAGTCCTACCTTGAGTAGCCCCTTCATGAGGAAGTGTGCTTTGGCCCAGAGCCACCTGCAGCTGGGTGTGGAAGTCTACATAGTTAGGTCAGTAAAGCCCATTTGTCTTTCTCTCTCTCAATGTTATGTTCTGCAAGTTAGCCTTTAGTGGAAACAAGGGTGATATTCTGGCATTGATACAACTCCCTTGTCTTATTTGTCAGGTTTTTCAAAACTGAATTGGGAAAGAGAGGTGTTATTTATTGACCTCTCCCCTTGAAAACCACAAATTGTCTTATCATTCCTTTCTGGGTACCTGACAGAGAGAGTCTGTGCAACATTTGTTATTCTTGTTTGAATTAAAAGAATATCAGGCTGGTGGTTTAAGTCAGTGGTAGAGTTCTTGCTTAACATGAAGCATGCACAAGGCCCTGGGTTTGATCCGTAACACTGCAAAAATAGAAAAAAAGAACAAGAAAATTACCAAAAGAGGGGGTGGTGCACATTGTTATTGCATAAGTAAATGAGAGTGGCATTTATATTTTAAATCTCCATTTCTTTTTTTTTTTTTTTTTTTGGTCCTGGGGATTGAACCCAGTGGCACTCCACCACTGAGCTACATCCCCAGCCCTATGTATTTGATTTGTATTTGATTTAGAGACAGGGTCTCACTGAGTTGCTCAGGGCCTCGCTAAGTTGCTGAGGCTGGCTTTGAACTTGCCATCCTCCTGCCTCAGCCTCTCAAGTGCTGGGATTACAGGCGTGTGCCACTGCACTGGCTAAATCTCCATTTCTTTAGAAATTATAGAAATTAGGAGAGGTTCCTGGGGTCTTACCTATTGTCATCAAGAACTGGGGGGGTGTGGGACACGGGGGGGGGATTTCCACTGAACAGTTCGTTTTGGTCCTGACATCCCCTCATAATGGTCAGTAGTAGGAAGTGAAGAATTCAGTGGTATTTTAGCACAGAAGGAAGAAGGCTGAGTCAGGATGAAGGCAGGAGAATGAGGTGTGTGCTCCTCCCTCCCCCTCCTCTTACAGAGCCAGAGACAGCAGTTGAGTTTTATTCCTCAGTTGTCTCACTTTTCATGCACTATTCAACCTACTGTGATCTGGTTTCCACCTATAGCAAAGCTGCTTTTAACAAGTTTTCAGTGATTTCCTAACTGCAAAATGCATTGGACAGTCTTCAGCCTTGATGCTACTTGACCTATTGGCCTTATTTTATTTTTAGATGTAGATAGACCTTTATTTGATTCATTTATGTATATGTGGTGCTGAGGCTCCAACCCAGTGCCTCACACATGCTAGGCAAGTGCTGTACCCCTGAGCCACAACCCCAGCCCCTGTTGGCCTTATTTTAAACTGCTGATTCACCATCCTCCATGCCAACATCTTTGACATCACTTTCTCCTGGTTCTTCTGCCTTCTGGCTGCTCCTTCGCTGTACTCTGTTTTAGTCAGCATTTTTGCTGCTGTGACTAAAGGACCTCACCAGAACAACTATAGAGGAGAAAAGTTTATTTAAGGGCTCACAGTTTCAGAGCTGTTAGCCCATAGAAGGCTAGCTCCATTCCTCAGGCCTCAAGGTGAGGCAGCACATCCTGGCAGAAGAGTTTGGGGGAGGTAAGTAGCTCACACCTCCTCAGGAAGCGGAGGGAGTCTCCACTTGCCAGATACAAATATATACCCTCAAACCACGCCCCCCAATTCCCACCTCCTCCAGCCATACCCTACCACTTCAGTTACCACTCAGTTAATCCCTATCAGGGCATCAATTCACTGATTGTGTTAAGACTCTTGCAACCCAATCATTTCTCTGAACTTTCTTGCACTGTCTCACACGTGAGCTTTTAGGGGACACCTCACATCCTAACCATAACACCACCCAAGTATGGTACTCTATCAGGTGCTGGAAAAATGTCAGTAAAGAAAGCAAACACGGAGTCTGTCCTTATGGAGAAAGACAGACAGTAAACAAATACCTACACACTTGAGCCTACGAGTTCAAGGCTAGCATGCAGAAACAGTGAGATCCTATCTCTAAAAATAATAGTAGCAATAAAAACATATTTTTAAAAAGGAAAAGCAGTGGGCGTGAGAGCACATACCAGGGGTCTGGTGTACACTGGGGCTCAGTGAAGGCTCCCTGAAGAATGACATCTAAGCTAAGAACTGAAGGATATGTGAACTGGGAGAAGAATCTTCCTGGCAGAGGGAACAGGAGGAGGAAAGGCCCTGACCAGGAACTGAGAGGCCAGCATGGTTGAAAGTAGTGAAGGGAGGGACAAGATTTTACAAAGCCCTATAATCATGTAGGATTTTGGATTGAGTCTTAAAAAGTAAATAGGATCTGCTAAAGGCAGGAAAGTGACACAATCATGTTTGTAATCTAAAAAGATCACTCTATGTCTAAATCTATTTCCCTTAGGTGACACCTCTACTCGTTGAAAACCCAGAATCATTCTAGACAATATCTCCTTTACCTTGCATTTCAATCACCAACTTTGTGAATTTTGCCTACTATTTCTAGATATCCAAGTCCTTTTCACCATCTCTACTACCACTGACTCACTTGGGCCCTTATTATTCTTCTCTTGGTCTATGCAGCAGCCTTTTAACTAATCTGCTTCCAGACTTGCCCCTTCATCAAGTTAACCTGCTCTCTGAAAACTGAGTGCTCCATCTAAATTACACACCTGGCTGTGACCAACTCCCTCACTTCCTGCAAACCTTTCTGAGGCTCCCTGGAACTCTGAAAAACTCTGTACCCTGTCCTGAGGTGTATGAGGCCCTTTGTTTCATGGACCTCTTCTACCTCCATCCATATTGCTGTTTCTAGCCTGATACTGGATAGCCCAGGAAAATTGAAAGGCTTGGGGTTCTTCAAACCAGTCATAGTTTCACCCTGTCCTGTCTTTACTTGCATTTACTTCCTTCTGTCTGGAATTTCCTTCTGGTTGTTCTTCTTGTGACTCTCTCTTACTCAGTTTAACACTGGACTTAGGAGCCTGGTGCCGTGTTGCACCCCTGTAATCCCAGGGACTCAGGAGGTTGAGGCAGGAGGATCAAGAGTTCAAAACCAGCTGCAGCAACTTCCCAGCCACTTAGCAAAGCCATAAGAAACTTAGCAATATCCTGCCTGGTTAAGTGCCCCTGGATTTAATCCCTGGTACTACAACAACAACAACAACAACAACGACAAAAAACTAGACTTGGGTGTTAGTCCATCTTTTATTGATTTTGGGTCCCTCCTGGTAGTTAACAATCAGCATTTCTGATGTTCCAAACACAGGCCTGTCATGCTTCCGAAGTTAGAGTCTCCTCAGGTTGAGAGGATTCCTCAGGTGATCTCTGGGTGGGCCAAAAAGACACAGACCATGTACCTACAGCCTTGTCTATAGGCTACACTTATACACTGGTCCTTTTTTTCTGCTTGGAAATAACACACATCACTTCTGTCCACATTTCATAGGACAAAGTAGGTCACTTGGCCACATCTGATTTCTGAGAACATATAAATTCACTCCTACCTTTGCTGGAAAGGCAAAGGACTAAAAATATTTGGTGCTCAGCACTAATGACCATCACCAAGCTATTTCAAAATCAATAAATGAAAAGAAGTATTAGACCCAAATCCACTTCTACCTATACAGTGACGTACTAGCTATTTATTGAACATTTCCTGCATATCAGGCAATGCCTTGCTTATATGTACCATCAGGATCAGGCATGTTGATTAAAAATTGAAATATTATTGTGTCAATTGAAATATTATTGTATCAATTGGTACAATATAACTTCAACAAGTCATAAAATTAAATAATAATGTTAATTTTAATGCAAACCCTTCCTTTTGAGCTAATTATTTAGAATGTTGCAATAGCGAATGATAAGTAAGCTCCTGTCCAAGGAACATATGAAAAACCAGAACAGTTTATTTTGGAGTACAGTCTGTGTCAAGATAGAAACCACTTTTATTGCATCCTCTACAGTTTGCAACCTGCTTACCAGTTTATAACTGTCTTCAAATGACATAATCATTGTGGCTCCTTTTCTTTCTCTCTCTCCCCTTCCTCATCTTTCTTTTCTTTGGCAGTACTAGGGATTGAGCTTTGGGCTACATCTCCAGATTTTATTTATTTATTTATTTTTAAAGACAGTCTTGCTATGTAGTCTAGGCTGGCTTCAAACTCATGATCATCCTGCTTCAGCCTCTTGAGTCACTGGGATTACAGGCATGTGCCACCAAGCCTGGCTCATTGCTATTTCTTAATAGTTTAGTTTTTATACAAATTTTATTATTAATTCTAGTATAAGTAGTAAGAATGCTTATAATTAGGAATTCAAGGACTTAATATAATGTTAAAAACAAAAAGATGACAAATGTGAATACTTTTCCTTCTTTGCATTTTAAAAGTCATATACATAAATCTTCTGTGAGAGAACAAAGCAAAAGAATATTATAATGAACCATAGCTTAGCTGGGAACTATGGTGCACAACTGTAATTTCAGCATTTTGGGAGGTTGAGGCTGGAGGATCACTGGTTTCAGGCCAGCCTTAGCTATTTAGCAAGCTTCTGCCTCAAAATAAAAAATAAAAAAGGTCTGGAGATGTGGTTTAGTGGCAGGGGACTTCTGGGTTCAATCTCCAGTACTGCCCCCAAACCCATAAATGAAACAAAAACAAACCAACAAACACGCACCTCCCCAAACATGAAAGAACCTTATGTTTGTAATATCTTCTGATTATGCAAATCTCAGGAGGTTTTTTTTTTTTTTTTTTTTTTGGTGGTGCTGGGGATTGAGCCCAGGGCCTCACACATGCTAGTACTCTACCATTGTACTGTACTTCCAGCATCCACCAAGGACTTCTTTTGATTTGGGCAAAATGAAGCAAATAATTTTATTTGGGGAACAGAAATAAATTATTTCAAGAAAAAGAATCAATAATCTAATTTTGAGGCGTGTTGGATGTAAAAAGATCCTCAAGTCTTTCAAAGTTTCAGGTACATCCTTAGATATTTCATTAAAATGGCAACTTTGTCTAGTTAAAGCTCATATTTTAAAATAAAAGCAAGTCAGGTGGAGTGGTGCATGTCTGTAATGTCAGTGATTTGGGAGACTAAGGCAGGAGGTTAGCCAAATTCAAGGCCAACCTGAGTAAGTTAATGAGACTCTCTCAAAACAAAAATAAAAATAAAAATAAAAAGGTTTGGGTATATAGCTCAGTGGTACAGTGCTCCTGGGATGAATCAAAAACAAACAAACAAAAAAATTCAAGAGAAAATAATAAAACAAAATGTCCTTATCACAAGAAAAAAACTGAGGAAACATCATAATCAGTTTTTAAAAATTAAAAGTATTTAAAATAATAAAAATATTTCCAGAAAAAATATTCCAGCAAAGAAGTCAACAAAGCAAAAAGAAAGACACTGAGAAAGTGTCATAAATCTGTTAAATATAGTAGGAAATCTGGAAAACACAAAAAGCAAAACCACTACACTAAACTACAGTAGGTACCCACTATCCATTTTCCTTCCTTGTTCCTTCCTCCTCCCTCCCTCCCTTTCTTCTTTCCTTTCTTGGGATGGAACCCAGGAGTGCTCTACCACTGAGCTACATCCAGAACCCTTTTTATTTTTATTTTGAGATAGGGCCTCACTAAGTTACTGAGGTTGGACTTGAACTTAGGATCCTTCTGTCTCAGCTTCTTGAGTTGCTGGGATTACAGGTATGCAGGTCCCTTTAACTTTCATAAATTAAACTATGTATACTGAAGAGAAAGAAGAGAGCAAAAGAGGAATAATGTTTTCAAAGTGTGGGCAATTCTACTTAACTTCCACTCAATAAGCACAGGCCCCAGCGTAAAATTTAAGTGGTGACTGGACCTGCTCTTCTTTCTGTCAGTCTTAGTCCTTAGAGCACCTATAGACAATGAAAGAGGATTTGAGAGTAATTTTGACTTTCATCAATGAAGTTATAGGATAAATGCACCAAGAATGAAAACTCTAAGGTTCTGTTCTTGGCTTAGCCCCTTATTAGTTGTATGGCTTTGAGTAAGTTACTTTGACTCTGGGTCTTGTCTTTCTCCCTTGAGTTCTTTAATTCTCTGAATTTGAAACCTGGCTGAGCTTCCTTGTCTGCTTGT
This sequence comes from Glaucomys volans, assembly GCA_020662805.1. Lineage (NCBI taxonomy): Eukaryota > Metazoa > Chordata > Mammalia > Rodentia > Sciuridae > Glaucomys > Glaucomys volans. Next base: position 44,185 of record JAJEJO010000317.1, read on the forward strand.
GACCCTGTGGGTCAGGCTCCATAGTCATGACAGTGTGGGTCTCACCCATGACCAGAGTTGGGCGTCAAGGCTCCAGGCCTCCAATACCCATCTGCACCAATAACCCTCCCCACTCCTGAGATGGTGCAGGGCAGTTAATATCAGCCCTGAGTAGTTCTGCAGCCATGTGGTTGAATAAGTGGTTTTGGAAACTGGTTGCCATTTTCACCTTAGCTAAAGGAAAATCACTCCACTGTAGCCAAAGAGAATGGGTAGCACCATAAACAAAAAGTCTCCTCTTTCCTGGTTGCTGGTTTTGGAGAATAAAGGAAACTCTAGGAATCTTGCTCAGGCTTCAGGGAATTTCTTCCTCACTTTAAAAAAAAAAAAAAAAAAAAGAGACTATCTGACTTTTCACTCAATCAGTTTGGTCTTTGCCCCAGTTGTCCTATAGAAGGGAGGTTTTTCAGCCTAGTAACTCATCAGGAACAGCTGGACAGAGGCCAACAATGATAGTCCCCCTCTGCACATGGTAAACAAGGTGTAAAGTGCTAATCAAACACATGTGGCATTTTGGTCAATTTAAAAAGAACAAGAGTCAGAGAAATGAGGTCAATTTCTGGGAGGCATGACATAACAACATTGTCAATATTACCTTATTGCATTTATTTTAAATAAGAATTCTTGGGTAAGACCAATTATAATGGGATTTGACCTGCATTTAAAAATAGTGAAGTCACACATCTTTTAAATTCATGTTTTTCATTTGGGCCTGCTGTATATAGTGAAACAATGCATACGATTTATTTTGGCTTCTCTTGGTTTTGCTCAATTTTTAAGAAATTTGTTCTCATTAGTTATACATGACAGAATGCACTTTGACACATCATAAATAAATGGAGAACTTCTCATTCGTCTGCTTGTACATGATCTAGAATCACACCTGTCATGCAGTCATATGCGCACATAGGGTAATAATGTCTGATTCATTCTACTATCCTTCCTAATCTCTTACACTGTCCCCTCCCTTTACTCCCTTCTGCCTAATCCAAAGTAATTCTCTTCTTCCCTACCCCTCTTCTTTTATTATGAATCAGCATCCACATACATCAGAGAAAACATTCGGCCTTTGGTTTTGTACGATTGGCTTATTTCGCTTAGTATGATATTCTTCAGCTTCATCCATTTGTTGGCAAATGCCATCATTTCATTCTTCTTTAAGGCTAACATTCCATTGTATATATGCCACATTTTTTCCATCCATTCATTTGTAAAAACTCAAAAGCTTAACACTAAAAAACCAAATAACCCAATTAATAAATGGGCTAAGGAACTGAACAGACACTTCACAAAACAACCAATAAATATATGAAAAAATGTTCAACATCTCTAGCAATTAGAGAACTACAAATCCAAACTACCTTAAGATTTCATCTCAGTCAGAATAGCAATTATCAAGAATATAAGCAACAATAAATGTTGGCGAGGATGTGGGGGAAAAGGTACACTCATACATTGCTGGTGGGACTGCAAATTGGTACAACCACTCTGGAAAGCAGTATGGAGATTCCTCAGAAATCTTGAAATGGAACCACCATTTGACCCAGACATCCCACTCCTCGGTTTATACCCAAAGGATTTTAAATCAGCATACTACAGTGACACAGCTACATCAATGTTTACAGCACCTCAATTCACCAGAGCTAAACTAAGGAACCAACCTAGGTGCCCTTCAACAGATGAATGGATAAAGAAAATGTGGTATATATACACAATGGAATATTGCTCTTAATTTTAAAGAGGTCATAGACTGGTCTTGTTATTTGTGGAGTTTCCTGAGTGTGGTTTTAGAATTTAGTACTCTAGGCTTCCCCATAAAGTTCGCCATTTAAATCAGTTGTCCTTCATGGTAACACAGGATCAACAAAGAAGCAAGGTTTTGTGGGCCAGGCAGCAGAGTTCTGTTTTCAGTATTTCAGGGACACATTTTCTGTCTGCAATCTTTAAGCCCAACCCTTGCTCCTGCTCCATTGTTTCCAACAACTTCCTTCTTCCTTATCTGCCACACTGAATCAGTTTCCAGTCTGTTGCTTTTCCCTGCCATCTCCACAGCCAGTGTGAATGCTGGTGCTAGCCACCAGGGTCTCTCCCTCGCACCACTATGGTCAGTTCACCTGGGCCTCCACCATGGTCACCCACCCTGATTCACTGTCACACAGCAGCCAGAGCAACCTTTTAAATACACCGATGTGCCACATCATTCCCCTACTTAAAATTTATCAATGGCCTTCCATTGCTGTTAGGTAGAACCAAATTTCACTCTTGGCTGGGCTGCAAGACCAGCCCAATCTACTTTGTGCGCCTCTCACTGTGCTATGGTCACTCCAGTTTTTTTGTTTTCAGTTTCATAAGGGTTGATAGAAGCTCCTTTCCATTTCGAGGTTACAGGAGATGCTATCCCATCTGCTGCCCAGCCTCCAGCCAGTAATTTCCCCCTCATTCTCTAGATCTTGATTTAAACGTCTTCTTAGAGAAAATTTCCCTTGTATCTCCTTTAAGTTAGGTCTCTCCATGCTCTCGTGGCTTTCAAACTCATTAATGGTACAATGATCATGACTATATAACAAATAACTGGTGGTGCCAGGGATCAAACCCAGGGCCTTGTACTAGTTAAGCAGGTGCTCAGTTACTGAACTATACCTCAATCCCTAGCAGATTTTATCTAGGTGTTTGATACCCACACACACACATTGACTGCTAGAATAGTTTCTTCTATATGGGTCTGTGGAGACCATTAGTGGATCACTTTTACTCTACAAATTCATTTCTTTCTGACCTTATGGACTCTCCCCTTGAAAGGAGGGGCCTGATAGAATTTCTTTAGAACTGATCCCTCTCTGGAGGAATTCATTGTGAAGGGCATTAGTAACTCATCAACTCTGCACTGCTGAGTTCCTGTTCCCACTCTGACTCGTCCCACCCTCAGTAGTATCCGAGAATTTTTTTTTTAGAATAAACTATCTTAATGTTAAGGCACCCCTGAGAGTGTTATTGGTGAGTCTGGTCTTTCTGTCACCACTGGTCTCCAGTGAACCATACAAGGGCAGGATTGCACTGAGGACACTGGCTTGGGCTATCTGCACATCTCCAATCACAGGCAGTGAAAAGTTGAGGGAATTTTTGCATAACGGCATGCAAAGTTCTACTGACCCTTGCCGGACATCTGTTTTCTCACAACTGGAATGTGACTATACCCCAATAAGTGTGATACTTTTAATTCCTTGAGGTCTGTTTTCCCACTGGATAGGAAGCTCCTTGAGTGCAAGGAATCAAACTATTTTGGCATTGTATTTCTAGACCTGGAATGTTAATGTAATAGACATGGAACAGGTGCTCAAGTATTGAAAAGTACCTAGCTCACAGTGACAGAAGAATTTATGTTGGGCAAGGATTCCCTGACTTCAGTTTTGTATTTAGTCTGTTCCTGTTCAGATCTCAAAATGGGTCCAGTGTTCAGCTTTTGTGTAACTACTCTTGGTGACCTCGTGAGTTCAGATCTTTCAGTTTTTCTTTCCTTGAGGTAAATTTCACAAATCACGTATCTCTTTCGGATAACAACTTAAAAAAAATAAATAAAAAGACAAGATCTCACATTGTTACCTGGGCTGGTCTTGAACTTGTGGGCTCAAATGACTCTTCTATATCTTAGCTTTCTGATTAGCTGGGACTACAGGAATAGCATCCTCCTTTTCTAATTTTCATCTCTACAAGATGGAAATATTTTGTACAATATACAAAATACAAAATCTGCAGGTCCTACCACTGGGTAAATGAGTTTGGTTATACTATCAAGGAAACCAATTATCTTCCAAATCATCACCTCCTCTCCTGTGGCTCAGAAATAACAAAAGACTGAGCCATAGTATTATGGGAGCAAATCAGAAATATTATGAGTTTAATGTTAATGTGTGGAAATGGGTATGCAGTCATCTATATTCTTTCCCTATTTGTGTGTTCAGCCCATTTTTGCTACCCTTTTGGGTAAATTCAGTCACCTCAAATTTTAATGGGATTCTGTACATTAGTTTTTAATAAGATTGTCCTCTAATTTAACAGATCTTCAAAGCCCTCCACTACCTACTGGATATTCAAATTTCTCTCCTGGAATTCAAGCAATAGGTAATAGGTCTGTGGCACCAAATTGCTGTAGCAATAATGGAAGATATTATACTAACACACAGAGGTCAGTCATTTTTAAAGACAATCAAATCTGCTTTTTTCCCCTCCCAAATCTTCTTATTCAAGTTTGGGACTTACCACTTAAATTTGTGAATGCTTATTTACAAATCACTAAGCTTACTTTTCACTAATAATTAAGTGTTCTATTTTGGGGGCCATAAGAGAATATCTGGAGAAATAAAACCAAAGGCCATTTTGAAAAATAGTGTCAGGTTCATCTCAGTTTCCTTTGTGTTGCTACAGGTAGTCAAGTCAATTAAGAATGAAGCAGACAGAATTCTGCATAGACCCTACCATGAGGACAGGGATGGCATATATGAAGATTATAGAAAAGATTTCAAAGAATGGTACCTAAATTTTTAAAGTTCCAAAATGCCATGCCTAACTTCAGGAAGCAAACTAACTTTAAACTTAACCTGGCTTCATCTGTCTATCAGTTACTACTATAGTAACCTTTTCTACTGAAAGACTATTAAGCCAAGGAGTTTTGAATATTAGAAACTACTAAAAACAACAAGGAAGAGTTTAAGGAAAGAATATATTTGAACGACAAACAAACAAAAAAGGAATTACATAAGAAAAAAATGTAACAATTTTTGTAAGTACCTAACATGAGCATGCGCTTAACATCTAAAACAAAACAAAAGGTAACATTGGTACATTGGTACTATATATATATATCTGAAAAGTGTGCATTAAAGAAATCTCTAATATAAAACATATAAAACGTGGAGCATACTTGATTTCAAAATACAGAAAACAAATGTTAAGATAGGCGCACCCACAATTCTTACAAAAACATGCTTGCGAAGATAAAATTCATCTGAGCACTCACTTCTCAGATATACAAAAGCTATGAAATTGTTAATCACTGGATATTGCCTCCTGCTTTTGCACTAAGTTTCAACACTGATTGGTATGAATTCTGAATACACAATTACTGTTATTTTTCATCTTTCTGCCATGTTCTATATAGAATGCATTTACCTAATATGAGTAGTACTTAAAACAGCAACACTATTTGTATCACAGTCACTTCCTTATGTTCTTTTTTTAAAAGACACTATGTTTAAAAAATAATTATTACAATGAATAGTGCTTTGGAAGATCTGAAATTCCAAATCAATGTGCTCCATCAATCATAAGAAATCTAAGAAGCCCTAGCTTAAACAAAAAAATGTAAAAAGTTGATGGACTTAAAGATTATAAAATTGGTTTATTGTAAAAGCAATTCAAGAATAACCAGTTAGAACCTTATCCCCATTCTACCCAATACAACCAAGAAGCGTTAAACACTTTTACATTAGGAACAAGAACATAAAACAAGAAAGACCACATCAAAGCTATGATTCAAACTCGAAAAGAGAAAGAACTCTTAAATCTCTTTCAGGTCACTACAAGGGTGTGATAAGATTAAAGCACTATGTCAGGTACACAGTACTGCTACAACACTGAGGTATAACTGGGCAAATTAAATTCGAGGGGAAATGAAGACTATTTTTACTTTGTGGGTGTTCTTAAGTGATTGAAATTTTTAGGAACAATTGCCTTTAATGACAGCAAGATGCAAGACAAGTCTTTATTGAAGAGAAAGTTTATAAAGTTTTCTATCAAGGTCCCACTAACACTTCACAACCCACTCCCACCTTCCCACCCTCCCCCTAAGCTAAAGCTACTCTGCTGATATATAAGATATGATCTTAATTTGTGACTTCCTGGCAAATTATAGGCACTAAGTAGCTCTGATCTGCACATTAAAAACAACATTCTGTCTCATCCATATGCTCAATTATGCATTCTAGGTAGAATTTCATTATTCTAAAACTCAATGCATCTGCACAGTGGTCATCCCCCTCAACCCACTTAATTCAACACTGAATCTTTCTGTTTTTAAAATAAAAGCCTTGAGTCAATTAGTATGAATGACAACCCATGAATCATTATATAAATATAGTGACTGCATTTTTTTGAGCATTGCAAAGTACTTAAAAACTTCTTTCACTTTTGCACTCCTCCAAATTGAAGGGCCAAAATACTTGGATTTTGTAATTAAAAAAAAAAAAAAAATCTACCTTCCCAAGCTGAAGTTTTTCATAGTAGCTGTAGCCAGGAAAACAGATTCTGTCTGTTATAAACCCTTGAAAATAAGGGCTTATTCTAGAAGCACTGAAAGACCCTTTAATCACAGAGATGCTAGCTGGTGCCACTCTAATTCATAACCATTATTTCATAGCTTATATTGAAGAGTTAATTCATGCTTACTTTGTTCGTTAAAAAATACTCTTTGGAAACCATTATTACTCCTGTAGACACATACTCTAGTTATATCTCTTCCTGTAAAAATAGAAGTATAATCATGATTATCTCTACTACTTTGCTAAATTCAACTACCAATATACATTTATTAATCTGATCACTTTACCAGCTAACTCATGACCTTATTGTATTCTATATAGTACCTAGGAGGTTCATTTTTCAGCATATGGAAGTAGGAGCAAGTCTTGTTAAGAACAATCCTGTAGGGGCTGAGAATGTAGCTCAGTGGTAGAGCACATGCCTAGCACAAAGCCCCAGATTTGAGCCCCAGCACTGGGGTGGGGAGTTTGTTCTGTTTACAAGAACAATTTTACAGGAAATATTTCAATTTAGTCTTCAACTTATTCATAACAAATGAGAACTAAAATACCAGAGTTTACTTCCAAAACTAAGGCAAGTGTAAATTTCTAAAGCTGAAGGAAGGTGAGTTGCTGTAAAGCTCACTTCTGTCACGTGCATCATAAACCTACTCAGTGATTTTTAAGACTCAAACTTGTACAAGGGGGAAAATAAAACCATTTCTCATCTGCTCCTTTCCAATTCATTAGATATTTATCACATGCCCAGAGGGCAAAAAGTATTCCCTTAGGCACTATTCATAGTAATAGCCCTTTAGGAAGACTAAACTATCTCAAACACCTGCAGATTGCCCCAACCAGATTAAAACTACTTGTGAGATATGCACTAATAGTCATGTATTCTAAATGTTTACATTCAAAACTACCATTTTAAAAATAAATTGGAAAGTAGGGAAACTTAAAAAAAGATACATTCTGCTATCATGCTATTATAAACACTGTGTGTGTGTGTGTGTTTAGAGAGCAGATAATCAAGATTTAAATAAAATGGCAAAAAAAACCCCAGGAAATGTAAATTTTATCAAAAGAACTACAGTAAATGTCCCAAGCTACAACTATAAACAGATTAAACAGATTCGCTAATATAGTAATTTGCTTAAATTCTAACAAAACCAACCAACCAAAACAAACAAATAAACAAAAAAACCAAACAAGCCAAAAAACAGAAAACCCAAAACATCCACAAAAATATCCACCCAAACCTATACTAGGGTATGTGGCAATAATTAATGTGTTTCTATGGAAATTGTCTCATGCCTTAAGCTCCTAAAATAAAATCAAGGTCACTATGTGACTAATGATAGCACTAGGAGGAAAAAACAAAACACTGAAAATAAAATAGTCATCAGCCTTGGTTTCAGCTACCTCTTCAAATCAAGCATTAAGTACTTAGTATTGGATACATTATTTTTGGCTTATCAGACCAGTAAGACATTTTTCCATTGGCCAAAATACAGCTGAAGAAACAACTGTGTGAACAAACTAAATGCTGTGACATGAAACATCTGATTTCCAAGTCCAAGTCAAATGATTGGTGAGTATCTAACTGGGCAAAAGGAATGACATCCATCATTCAAACAGGCTCACTTCCCCCAGCGCCCCCCAAAAACAGTAGTTACAATAGCAAAAGAAATTTTTTTGTTTTGTTTTGTTTTTGTTTTTTTGTTTTTGTTTTTGTTTTTGTGGGAATTCTTTAGGGCCAACTGTGAAAGAGGTCAGCAATATATTAACAGCAGCAATGGACAAGGAAGAGCAAAATAGTGGATGAAAGAATCTCGCTGGACGTTTTTTGTTCATGTTTTTCTGTATTAGCCAGAAAATTGCAGCTGGCTTATTTAGAAATTTCAGGCACACGTCTTATCTCCTTAGATCCTTCACAGATTTAGAATTCAGTCTACCTGAGGGCTTTATAACCATGTAAGAAAGCTTTCTTTATCTAGCTTGGTGGCAGCCAAAACAGACTCCATGTCATTAAGGATGTCAGAACTCAGGGCTTCCTGCAGACTGGGCATCAATTCCTCTCCTTCTATGTTCATTCCATCTCCTTCCAGTGTTCCAAGGTCCACATTTGTCCCAGGAATGGCTTCAAGGTAGTCTGGGAAACGGTTCTGCTGTGAGGGCAGGGTGCTTTGGTTGATAGTATCACCTAGTTGGATCAGTGAGAGAGATAATAAGATTCTTTTAGAAAGCTAACATCAAAGCTGCGTCTTATGAGCATACAGAAATACACAGGCAAAGAAAAGCATTCCTGACTGGACTGAGGCCCAGAATTTATTTTAGAAAACAACATCAATAACAAAATAACAATGTCAAGTTTATTTGTGCTTCAACATTTGCTCATATATTCAATGGATAGTTTGAATGCTTACCATTAAGGACTGAGCATAGAAAGGGTCAGCATAACAAAAATCCCTTGAAAAATTATATGCAGCAAAGGAAGAAAGAACAAGCACACCACACAACAGTATAACTGCCTACTGTCTTCCAGATATGCACCATCATAGTAAGATTAAATATATGAATGCTATAGACCTGCCTTTCTCTTAAACACACTTTTTTTGGGGCGGGGGGGGGGGGTACTGGGGATTGAACTCAGGGGCACTCAGCCACTGAGCCACATCCCCAGCCCTATTTTGTATTTTATTTAGAGACAGGGTCTCACTGAGTTGCTTAGGGCCTCGCTAAGTTGCTAAGGCTGGCTTTGAACTCGTGAACCTCCTGCCTCAGCCTTCCAACTGCTGGGATTACAGGCATACGCCACCGTGCCCGGCTCTCTTACACATACTTTTAAAAAAGAGGTTTTTAAAAAATATTTTTAGTTGTAGATGAACACAATACCTTTATTTTTTTATGTGGTGGTGAAGTTTGAACCCAGTGCCTCACATATGCTAGGCAAGTGCTTTAACCATTGAGCTACAACTACAGCCCTCTCTTACATATACTTTGAGGAACAATGAAAGCAATGAATACTCTACTCCACTTTTGGAGATTCACATTCATAAAAGCAAAACAAGCTTTCCAGAAGTTCTTGCAAAAATAATTTTTCAGTCTGGCTTCTAGAGTCCCAAATTTACCTGGATACAGACCCTTTTTTTTTTTTTTTTAAACATATGCAACATTAATATTCCTTAGAGCTTATGTAATATATGCTTTTGGAAAAATTAATCCATTAATTAAATTAAATCCATTAAGTACTACAGGGGTCTGAAGAAGAAAAAAATGAAGATGAAAGGAGTAAGGATAGTGCATGAATTGGGTTTGAAGTGGCTACTAAGTATGGTTTAAGATCTAGGTAAGCAGAGAGGAAGGGATACTTTGGATTCTGAAAGTATCAGTCATGAGCTAGATAAGCATAAGCACAAAAGACTTGCACGTTGGCAACCAAAGAGTTAACTAGCTGGGGAATTGCTTCATTTTCTTGCCAATTCCTGTACTCTGACAGTTGTTAAATCCAGGGCAATGGTCACCAGGTAAACCATAGGGAAACAGTTCCTTTACTATCTCTGTGAAACAGCAATTTCTTAGCTCCTGCAAGACCACTACAACTATTCTAACCCTAAGTAGGTGGGCCCCACCATCAAGTCTTTTCCACCCAGCATCCTGGACCCATAACATCTAAGTTGGACCAAAAACCCAGAAGAAAGAGAAAAGCAAACAATGAATCACATATAGAAACTCTCACCAAAATTAAGAACACAAATCTATAATAGGAGAGAATTCTAATAGGGTCCTCAATTACCTCGCCAACTTACGTGTTAAAATAAGTCATGTTATCAGTTTTATTCAAATAGAGCTAAGATATCAATTTGTGACATATAACCAGAAAAATACTTAAATTATAATTCATCACATTTAAAAAAAAGCAGATTCAACTTGAAGTTTAAAGGATTTTAATTGGTTTTCTTCTGAAAAATCTTTGCTCATAATAGCTTATTAAACCTGGTGATAATATGATTATTTGTGACTGACAGTCAGGTTCTTAAGAGGAATAAAGAATACTAACCTGTATCCATTTCATCAACACTGTTCAGGAAGTCATCTGGGGTCCGAGGGACACTGTAGCTGCTCATGCTTAGTCCACTGTCTGTACTCTCATCTCGAGAGTGATAGGTGCCACTATAAAAAAATGACAGTTGAAGACCAATACAAAATTTTTTTAAATCAATTCAAAGCAAAAACAAACATAAAGAATCAAAATGATTCTCAAAGAAGATTAGAAAATTCTTGACCTGAAACAAGAATCCTTCTTCAGGGCCATATATAACCCTTGTCCTATGAAATGTAATAAACAAGTTAATCCTAACTGAAGCTGGCAGCTCTAAGGGGCCAAGATATATCCTATGGTTCTGACTTTGGTGACAATGAGAGAAAAAAAGGGCAGACCTAATTTTTTTAGAGACAGAAAATTCTCTGCACAGGTATTCTCTCTGGACACCAGCTGAATAGAGGAGATATAAAGATGAGGGTAGGGGTGCACACTCCACAAGCTCAATGGTTCCAAGATTTCAATTACCCAAGTGGTGGTAGCAAAGGCAGAGAGGTCAAAAACCAAATTCCAGTGGTGGATGGGTCAGACAGGCCTGCCCTACCTAGACCCATGTTAAATTCCTAGCTCATTTTGCAGAGAACTTAAGCCAAGGAAAAAACGAACCCAAAGTAAAAAACTAGAATTTCTTTTTGAACTGGGCCAAAATAGATGAGTCACTGCTGATAAGGAAAGAATTCCTGTAGTTTGACTTTCTCGCTTCTGTTCAGAGGGGGAAAAACTCAAATACCTCAGCATAAGACAGAAGGCCTTATAGCTCCTATAGGAAAGAACAAAAGAAAACAGTACAAGACACATCCCTTGAGGGAAAAAAATGAGCCAAGTCAGATTTTTTACTTTAGGCTAAAATAAAAGTTTCCCAGATTTATATACAGGAATTGTAAATATCCTCAGAACATTACTTCATAAATACAACATTTTTTCCTACGCTAATAGCACAAAGACATCAGCTGGTATTGACTGTAAAATTCTGAGTCCTTAATCCTAGAAAATCATAGAAAATTGTTATTATTCTTAATGATTTCTGAACAGAAACGTGTACTTTAAATTTTTCCACATCTTAGACATTTAAGCAACTTCTTAAAACACAAAAAAACAACTGAACTTTAAAAAAATCAGGCTTCCACTAGTTTAATACTTCTGCCAGATTTTGACAAGATTCAAAGCCTCACACAGACCCAAGAAAATACAAATTTGCCTCCAAGACTATTTGTAGACACTACAGCCATATATGAGAAGACCTCGGGATGTGGTTTGTTTTCATTTTTAATGCCCTGATTTGGGACAAGGGCGTCTCATCCCAGTCATCACTCTATTCTCACTGCTAAGCATGGGGCAATATCAATACTAGAGTCCATTACAAAACAGATGAATTTACAGTGTTAAATAGTTCATTCTAAACGACAGGGGAGCACATGGTATTCCTGAGAGGAGTTCCCTCCTAAGAACTGCTCCCTGTACAACTCCACCACCTGCAGGTCCCATTCAAAGAATGTTCACTAAGCATCTGCTATTATAGCACAAGCATTAGCTTAGGCTCTGAGGATAGGGGTTAACAACAATAAACCACAATGATGCTATTTTCCCCTGAAGTGCTAGGGATCAAATCCTGGGTTTTGTGCATGCCAAATTTTTTTTTTCCCTTTTTCTTTTTAGTATCAGGGATTGAATGCAGGAATGCTAATCCCTGAACCACATCTCTATCCCTTTTTAATTTTATTTTGAGACAGAGTCTCATTAAGTTGTTTAGGGCCTAAATTGCTGAAGCTGGCTTTGAACTTGCAATCCTCCTGCCTCAGCCTCCCAAGTCGCTGGGATCACAGGTGTGTGCCACCATGCCCAGCGTAAGTGATACTTTTTAAGAACCTCACAAATTCACCAAGAAAGGTGAACAAAGACACTAATGAATTAAGGGCTACATGAACTATGTAAGTAAGGTGCTTTCAGGACAAAAAAGAGGAGGGAGCTTGAAAATTTGTAAAAGTGGAAAGTTTTCATGGAGGGAGACATCTGAACTGGCTTCACAGGATCTTAGAACAAGAGGGAGATAAGAGGATGCTGCACCACTAGTCAATTCCATGGCAAGTTAGGGGAACAAAAGTGTTTAGAGCTTAAGGAATAGGCATAAATCAACTTGTAAGCTATAGAGAAACATCACAAGTTTTTTTTTTTT
>JAJEJO010000317.1:56894-138621 GCA_020662805.1 Glaucomys volans
GTGCTACAGAAAATGAATATATGATTCTGCCCTTAGATTAATCAGACTGATTATCTGCCATTCTGTGATCTTACCAGGAAAGAGAATCTCAAATGGCAGTGCAACTCTCATCAAGTTTTAACAATTTTCACCAATGACTGCCAGAAAGATATACAGTCTGTCCATTTCCACCCCCAACCTTTCAGTACTGGAACTCGACCTCACAACTAGGCAAGTATTCTCCCACTGGGACATCCCTAGTCCTTTTTTTATATTTAATTTTGAGGTAGTGTCTTGCTAAATTGCCCAGGCTGGCTTCAAACTTGCAGTCCTCCTGCCTAGGTTTCCTAAGTAGCTGAGATTTCAGCCATGTGCCACCATGGCTGGCTCCATTAAAAAAAGAAAAAAAAAAAAAAGTTTAATTTTATCCCTGGATCAACAAAGATCATTGGTAAAACTGGTACTATTTTAGCAATAATACTGTTCAAATCAATATATTTTCCTTGTGGAAGAAAAAAAGTTTTGTGCCTGTGACTTTTCCTCATTAGCCTCAGTTTAAGTTCAAATATGTAAACGTGTATAAAATCCAAGATGTACTTAAAATGTTTTAGCCTCTAAAATCAAAGCTCTTGGGTTGGGGATGTAGCTCAGTAGTAGAGCACTTGCCTGGCATGTACAAGATCATGGGTTCAATCCTCAGCACTGCAAAACAAAATAAATCAAACCTAATCAGGTCACCATACAATCTTAAGACTGAGTGAACAATGGGAAATTCCACAGTTCTAAGTATTTCTAGGATAAAACTTTTTTTCCCTACAAATCATGAAGTTTTAAATTCAACTGGTAAGAAATTAAAAGGTAGCATAATAGCTTCCTAAGCCAATATACCTTTAAATATTTTTAAAAGTATGCTGTTTAAAATTGGTTAGGAGGTTAATAAAAACACCACAAATTATTTGTGTATTTTTTAAAAATAAAATCTTCCACAGACATGACCCAGAACAAATTTTAGTCAAGTATCAATTTTAAATGGTTTTTGAGGTAAAAAAAAAAATTGCAATCTGCCTGAAACCCAAGAATTTGAGACCAGACTGAGCAACTTAGTGAGACCCTGTCTCAAAATAAAAAGGGCCGGGGATGTCAGGCACCAGTGCCACACGCCTGTAATAATCCTAGCGGCTCAGGAGGATGAGGAAGAACGATTGAGAGTTCAAAGCCAGCCTCAGCAATTTAGCAAGGCCCTAAAAACTTAGCAAGACCCTGTCTCTAAATAAAATATAAAAAAGGGCTGGGGATGTGGGTCAGTGGATGAGTGTCCCTGGATTCAATCCCCAATACCAAAAGGGGATGGGGTGTGGCTCAGCATCCTTCAAGCTGTTATTTTCAAATATGGTCACTAATCTTAATGCATTTCTTTTGTTTTGGTTGGGGGGGTGGCTTACCAGGGATTGAACCCTGAGGTGCTTAACCACTGAGCCACACCCCACCCCCTTTTGGTATTGGGGATTGAACCCAGGGACACTCATCCACTGACCCACATCCCCAATCCTTTTTTATATTTTATTTAGAGACAGGGTCTTGCTAAGTTTTTAGGGCCTTGCTAAATTGCTGAGGCTGGCTTTGAACTCTCAATCGTCCTTCCTCATCCTCCTGAGCCGCTAGGATTATTACAGGCGTGTGGCACTGGTGCCTGACATCCCCGGCCCTTTTTATTTTGAGACAGGGTCTCACTAAGTTGCTCAGGCTGGTCTCACACTTGTAATCCTCAGCCTTTCAGTTGCTGGAATTACAGGTGTGCACTACGATGCCCAGTTTAATGCTTTTATTCTTTTTTGAAAGAGGCACAACCCTGTATTTTATCTCCTTGAACTACAATGCCTTTAAGAACATGAGGCCAGCCGGGCGTGGTGGCGCACGCCTCTAATTCAAGCGACCCGGAGGCTGAGTCAGGAGGATCACTTCAAAGCCAACCTCAGCAACTTAGCGAGGCCCTAAGCAACTCAGTGAGACCCTGTCTCTAATAAAATACAATAGGGCTGGGGATGTGGCTCAGTGGCCGAGTGCCCCTGAGTTCAATCCCTGGTTCCAAAAAAAAAAAAAAAAAAAAAGAACATGAGGCCTTTACAAGGCTGCTGGATGGAGCCACTCAGGTTGCAGAGCTTGTGGAAAATTCCTCCCAAGAATCCTTACAATGTAATCCTAAGTAGATTTCAGAAGCAGTTCATTTGCTTTCATAGAAAGGAACTCACATGTTCCTTCATGATTAAGTGACTGTTAGTCAACAGTACAGGCAGAAGCAAACACAATGTATCTTTGAATAAGTATCCCACAAGTCTGAACAGCTTACTTCCTCTTATAAGACATGTTTTTTAATCCTCAGTTTCTTTTGTGTTTACCATATATGGAGAGATTCACTTACAGCTATAGTTTTGGCCCCTACAGATGTTCAAAATAGACCACTCTAAGTGTCAGGTAGAATAAATTACATCTATCATTTTCAGATATTGACTATTAGCACTCTCACCAACCTGTTAAGAAAGGGATCTGAGCTATTGGTCGTCATTGTTCTCAATTCCTGAGACATCCCAGGAGAAGATACTGGATTTTGAGTCCCACCATCCTGCTCCAGTGTTGGTAATTGGCTACGAAGAGCTAATTCCTTAAACAAAAACAAGTATAAAGATAATCAATTTACCAATTAACAAAAGTATTGTTAGATTTAAAAGAAATTATATTCACGTTAGAATAACTAGGTACACATAAAACATTTATTTTTTAATTGATATATTACCTAACAAGAATAACCTTACTTTCAAGTGACTGCAAATTCTTCAAAATAAAAGTCTGTTTTATTATATATTATATATTATATATATTAACCCCAAAGCACACATACTTTGCTACTTAGTTTCATTTTGTAACTTTCCTTATTCTAGCTGATACTCTCAAATCCTTACTTGTGGGATAGAATTGTAAGCCTGGTCTTTAAAAAAATTAATTCTTAAAGTATATATTTACTCATCAGTCTTACATGGTTTTGTGTGTTTGGACCAGCACTAAAAATAAAGAAGAAAGAACGTCTGATAATATGAAGACACTAATCTTCCCCTTCACCCCCACCACTGCTATTACATGGCTCCTTTGACTTCATATTTTTCTGTCTTGAGCTGGATAATGTATGTTCTATCTTCTAGGAGGGAAAGAGGAAGGGGGGCGGGAAGACAGGAAGTAAAAACACGAACCCAAAGTTTCTATACCAGAACCACAATTTTTAAAATTAATTCAGGGATATCCAATAATTTTGCTCAGCGTAATTTTGCCTGGAATCTGAGCAAAGGCTATTGGCTGCTACACTAATGATTCCCCAAGAGCCTCCTAACAGGTTTCCTGACATTCTGGGCTTCAGTGTATATGGCCCAGGCCAGTTCATCTCATTATGAGGGACCCCTTCCCTCTTCATTACTATCCTTGTCCTTTTTCTCTCCTTTTCATTCATTCACTGTTCTTTACTCTGGTAAGAATTTTCATTGTGCCTCTCCATCTCTCAAACTGCTAGAGCATCAGTTGCCTCTCCCTCCACTTTTTTGGTTTGATTTGAAATAGGGCTTTTATTTATTTATTTATTTATTTGAATCACAAAGCACCCTGCCCTTCCCCACCCAGCAGCTTTCAAAGTCAAGTCTGTTCCCTGCAGAAATCCCCATCACCCCCAGTTCCTTCATCCCCACACTGACCACAAGGTCAGGAAGTATGGAAATAACCTCCTTGCTCTTCACTGCCACTTATAGATGATTTCTCCCATGCAAAACCCACTTTTTATTCAAGTTTATGCCTTCTGGATATCATCTTTTAAACCTAGGTTTCTTAACCAGAGGACTGTGAAAGAATTCTGAGGTGTGTGATCTTGGATGAGGAAAAAAAATTACACTTTAATTTTTGCTAGATTCTGACAAAATCTGCATTTTCTTCATTTATGAATGTAGAAAATACAACAGTATTCATTTACTTCTGATGTGATATAGATATTTTCATTAATACACTGTAATTGCTGCAAACATCTTAAAATACCATTTAGACTTATTACTATTTCAATGCTATAATATTGGCAAAACATATTTCTAGATCTTGTTATTTTAATCATCAAAAAGAAAACTGTGTTGCCAGGGGGCACACCTGTAATCCCAGCAACTTGGGAGGCAGAGGCAAGAGGATTCCAAGTTCAAGGACAGCCTAGGCAACTGAGTAGGACCCTATCTCAAAAAAATAAAAAGGGCTGGGGAGGTAGTTCAGTGGTAGGGCACCCTTGGGTTCTATTCTCAGTATTGCAAAAATAAAGTTATATCACAACTTTTTACTTAATATTTTGGTAACTATCAATGAAATCCCCCCTCTTTTTAAAATAATCTGTACATTATCATCCTTCCCAAACACTTTAAAAAGTCCAATATTTTGAGAATGGATCCATGGTTCAGCTGAATGCCAAAGTACTACCTGCTCTCTGACAAGGCTAACTGTTTCTTGTACACAATTTACTGAGCTCAAACTATTCTACCTTAGGTATAGAATTTTGAAGGCTGGCTCAGGGACTCTTGCCACTCCAAGTAGACACCATGATTCTTAACATGCTTCAAGTACACCTTCTAGAATGCAATGACCTTCATTTCTACCTATCTCAATCACCCACATGTAGAGCTGGCAAGCTCTTGTTCTTGAAATCAAACTATCTCTAAAATCCAAATCATGTTTGGAATAAGCATCAGTGTTTCACTTTTTCCCAATTACATCTATCATCCTGGAACTGTCAATAACCACATACAAAACTCATAATAACCCACTGTTGAAATTGCAATGATGCTGACCACTTCACTATCATATTTCAAACATAAAATTCCCTCAATAACACCCTGGAACTGCCTTCAAAATTTCTATCCTGGCAAACTTATGTGCACTTTTCCCATTTTCTGACCACATTTTTCTTCCTACCCAGTTCCCTTCCCTACTCAACCAGCAATCCAAACTCACTCTCGAATTTTTCCCCGTTACTATTCCAGTCTGTTGGCTCTCTTTTGGTTCCGTAAGTTTTTCTCCTTCTCTATAAACTTGAACTCATGACTGATCATTTGAGATATACACGAGCACCTTTCAGATTCCTGATGTACATATAATTTTATCCCAGTCTAGCAAATCCCAACGTGAATCAATGCTAAAATGTGCTTGCTTAGTTTTTACACTGAGATTCCTTAGAAATGCTAGGGGGAGAGATCATATGACTATGCAGAATGGAATAATAACAAATTAATGGTCTTTGGCCTTGGCCCTTAGTACTATTTACTGACTTGGGGAGGATTGGGGTAGTCCTTGCTCAGTTCTTTCTCACATTCTCATGGTCAAATGTTCCAAACATGGCATACTCTCAAGCTATTAATGGGTCAAGTTCATTTCCATCTCTTTCTCATTTAAACAACAACACTAAGATTGTGAAGCACAATCTGGGATCTTCTGACTGTTCCTGCCACCTCTTCCTGCTCCCCTCAAAGGTATCTTCATTTGTGTCATCTTTATAACCTTTCTTCCAGTTTCAGAAAATGAGAAGAGTTTGTTGAAGACTAATACACTTTTAGTGCTTCTAGAGATCCCTTCTATTTCTTTTCTTTATATCCTCTCTTTGACCTCTCCTATTCTCATCTTGCAAAGTGAAAAGTCACTTTATAACAATGATAGTAAATCAGAGGTTCAGCACACTTGTAATCCCAGCTGCTGGGGCTGAGGTGGGAGGACTGTCAAGGGCAGCCTGGGCAACACTGTGATACCCAATGTCAAAACAAAACAAACAAACAAACAAAACCCCAAATGATAGTGCACTCTTAATAGACCAGTAAGAAGACAGTTTCTCCTATCACGTCTTTACACATACTGTTCTTGCCTAGAACACAATTTTTCTCCCCTATTAGATAAGACCTTGTAGGGATACCACCTTCTCTAGGTAACTTCCTAAGATGATTCCACCATTAAGATTAGACTGGACACAAAGATCCCATGTCTTTAACATCCTGAGCATATATAACACATTTACAGCACTTATCATGATATGCAATTTCTTCTGTGACCTCTAAAGGTAGGATGAAGCTTAAGGGTCTTTAAAAATATGTAAGCATTTAAAAGGATCTCGAAATCATTTGTTTTAAAAATATTTTTAGTGGTGCTGGCGACTAAACCCAGGGCCTTGTACATATTTGGCAAGCACTCTGCCATGGATGAAGCTATATGCACAACTCCTTATTCTGCATTTTATGTTTGTTTGCCTAGTTTTGAACTTCTTTCAGCACAAAGCAGTAAGTACATGACACCAATCTGTACATTAGTGAAAAATAACTGAATTGGCTGTGATTTCATAACTTTTTATCTTTTTTCTTTTTTCCTTTTTTTTTGGAACCAGGGATTGAACTCAGGGTCACTCAGCCACTGAGTCACATCCCCAGCCCTATTTTGTATTTTATTTAGAGACAGGGTCTCACTGAGTTGCTAAGGGCCTCGCTAAGTTGCTGAGGCTGGCTTTGAACTCGCGATCCTCCTGACTCAGCCTCCCAAGTCGCTTGGATTACAGGTGTGCACCACCACGCCCGGCTATCTTTTTTCTTAAAGTTCCCATTTTTTCAATTATTTTATGAGGTTAAAACTAATAGTTATGTGCAGATTAGACCATCCATGGTTTTGCTGCTTTGAATTTTGCCACTATGCTTGTTCAAAGCTAATGTTTACTTTTTGCTTCATTTAGCAACTGAATTTCTACTGTCAGCAGAAACCACACAACCAACTCTCCCAATTTATAAATAAAGGCAGTTAGAGATGTGATTAAGAAGGCAAATAATGCCAAGTTACCTAAGGAGACAACCCGACTCCAGAAAGATATGGAAATACCTTCTCAATCAAACTAATATGTGAGCCATGAGCAAGAATTCATCTAAATTGAATTTGGGAGGATTAACAAAAGGAGGTTACTTTATTGTTGGTACTGGGTATCAGAATTTCTTGGCATGAAAAAAAATATAATGTGACAAGGCCAATGATACAAATAACATACAGACAGATCATAGACACCACGCTCAAGGCATGAATGTTCAGCTAAGTTTAGAAACTTCTAGTGACAGCAAACCTCACAGGATTGATTAGAAACCTTATGTAATTTTTTTAAATGGATTTACTGAGACATTATTTATGTGTAATAGTTGTATATAAAGTGCTCAATTTTTTGAGTTTTTAAATATGTGCAGATCTCTGAAACTCCAACTATAATCAAGATACCCAAGATACCCCAATTTTCTCCTGATTTTTCTCACCCCCATTTTACCCTCAGAAACTAATGATCTGCTTTTGTCATTACAGATTAGTATTTTATAAGCTTTTCTTTCTTTTTAATTAATTTATTTTTTAATTTTAGGTCACTGTACACGAATGGAGTACAACTATCATTTTTCTGGTTGTACACAAAGTAGAATCATACAATTTTTATATTTATATATATACATATGGTATAGATGTTTGTCTCATTCTATTATCTTTCCTTCCCCGCCTCCTCCCCACCCCTCATTTTCTTCTATACAATCCATCCCTTCTCCATTTTTCCCAAGCCTCCCCAACCCCCAAGCTTTTCTATAAATGGAATCATACAGCATTTTCATTTTCATTTAGTATAACATTTTGAGATTCATGTTATAACTATATACTTCATTCCTTTTTTTATTGCTAACTAACACTACAGTAGGGATATACTACTATCATTTATTCATCTGCTGACAGAAACTTTGGTCGTTTCTGAATTTTGGCTTTGGGTAGATACATGCTTTCATTTATCTTGAACATCTTAGAAATTTAAAAACCTAGAAATATTCTAATGCCTCCAAATTTCAAACCAATTCTATTGCCTTTCTTGTTACTTTTCTAAATGATATACATCAATTTTATAGGAAGTCTAAATATGGTATATATTGTCTTAAAAACCTTTTTTTTTTTTGAGACAGGGTCTCACTATGTTGCTGAGGCTAGCCTTAAACTTGTGATCTCTCTGTTCAGCCTTGTGAGTAACTAGGACCATAGACACAGGCCACCACATCTGTCTTTTAAAGGATTTCTTTTGAGATGTTGGGGATCAAACCCAGAGCTATATTCCCAGCTCTTAATGTCTTTTTTTACTCTATGGGAAATTATATTGTTATTTCAAATGAGAGGAGGCAATAGAAGGGCCAATGGCTTATGGTTTGGTTCTAGATCCATAAAAGTCCACTATATGAAGTAGGCAAACTAGTTTTTTCTTTGTGAGCCACTCTGAGAAGTTCCTTCCAGACCAAGATGAGAACATTGGTTTTACTTATGGTGTTAAGAGCTCCGACTCTAAATGTGTCCCAGATTAGCTAAGATTTATAAGCTCAATGGGAAAAGTCACTACATTTTTATATTATTACAGAAGAAAATGAGCTAAAAATACTTACTTCATTATAAAAAGTCAAATGCTCTAGAAGAACTATTTGACCTTTGAAATACAGAACAGAAACAAGACTAAGTTTTGGCTGAATTTCCTATAACTTGCTTATTTCCCCATGTTTGAAAGATTGTCAAACTATTCTACTTTTGGGAAAAGAGAAGTTTAACCAATTTGTATTTTTAGCTCAGTATTCTAATTATAGGCACTGTGTTCAGGATTAAACAATCTCAAACTTAGAGACAGATGTATAGATGTAACTTACATCTTATATGAAATGCTTCAATTTAAATCAGTTATGTTGATAATCTAATTATGTCTCAAAGCTTATTTTTAAAACATTTATTCTGGATTTACCCAATTACAAAAAAATGTTCATATCCATAAATTTCTTTATTGTAACAGAATAGGCATCATCTACATAGGTATATATAGATACAGACAGGCTGTTTTTTTTCTGTAAAGTGGTACTGGGCATTGAACCCAACAACTGACGTAAGTATGTCCATCCCTTTTCATTTTGAGACAGTTTTCCTAAATTGCCTGTGGAAATAATTCCTAAATTGTTTGAGGGGACTACCAAATCAATCTTAATTATTTTCTTACAGCAATTTTTTCTAAATATATATATGTGTAATATATATCTACAGATATGTAACTCTAAAGATAGTAATATATAATAAATCTAAAGACATCTATTGTATGCAATATACATATTATAAAGAGTCTGTTTCAATGGCTTATGTCAACAATGCTAACAAGAGAAAAAGTCATTTCTTCCAATTGTTCAACACAGGGGCCTTGTTATATCCCGTTTTTAAACACAGTTTTCAATAGTTACGGAATATTCATTATTGCTAAAGTCATTGAAACAGCCATAACGCAATGATTTTTTTTCTTTTTGGTACCCCAATGCTAGGGATTGAATCCAAGGCCTCAGCATGCTAGGTAAGGGTTCTACCACTAAGTTATGTACCTGACCCTGTTAAATTTTGTGTCATTTAAACTTTAGAACAATTTTTTTGACTGGAAAAAAAACAACAACACAGATTTGGGGGCAATTATGAGAACTATATGATAATCGTACACTGTGCAAAGTAACATCCAAAACAGAGGTGCCATTTAGTGTTCCCAGTATTATCCTTAGGTTAAACATGTTTCTGACAGATTTCTGGAATTAAGTCTTTTGTAATCTGTCTTAAAGAAGGTTATCATGGTATTGTTCAAATAACAAAGAAGAGGCAATATCCAGTGTGTAGGGTGTGAAGTTAAATCTTCCTGTTCCTTTTTTATACAAAGTTTCAACCTACCCATCCAAAATAAAATATATGTAATGGAAAACATCTAAACAAATCCATGGTTTATTCAAAATTAGGACTTCAAAGAGAAGAGAGAATGTTGGGAAAACTGTTTAAAGGATCCTGAAATAGCCTTTCTAGTACCTGCTAACATAACAGAGTTTGGAGGGGGAAAAGTCAAATTGTTTTCTATTATTAAATTTAGGGGAAAAGAGATCTCTAACAATTCTTTTGACCTGGCTCTAGACAGTGGTACTACTTGTTTGTTCTATCTGACTAAAACCATGGACATCTGAACCTCTTCACCACTAAGAGGTGAATTCCAATATCCTTAAGAGTAATACTGTGGGTTTTATCACTCATTGAACCTGTGACTGACCCTGATGGTTGAGAGTTTAAGCTTTATCTTACAGGTATAAGGGAACTCCAGATATTAAGAACCACATCCTTCGGTGTAAGAGAAGACAAAAGCGTTCACATTCAGGGTGACTATCTTTCCTTAAACTGCTTAAGACCTTGAAACAGAAGCTGGAATGCGTTCCTAAACTCATTCCCTCCCTAAAAAGGTCTCTCTAATTTACGAAGGAGCATTGACATGTGAGGAAGAGATATGACCAAAAGACTGAGCATTAAATGGTTTCAAAAAGTTTCTTCTAATAGAAATTGCTTTTGAAACATAAAAATTAGAAATAATTGTAATGAAATTAAGATCTTAAGGTCTATATAAACAAATTTTTTCAAGGCCCAGTGATGAATACCTATAATCCCAGGGCCTCAGAAGGATCTCAAGTTCAAGGCCAGCCTGGACAACTAGTGAGATGGTCTCAAAAAAAAAAAAAAAAAAAAAAAAAAAAAAAAAAAAAAAAGAGAGAGAGAGAATAGAAATTCCAAAACATTTTGAGGAGTGGTATTTTCTCACATTCCACAGCATATGAGGAATATAATGGTAAAACAAGCAAACAAAAACTTCAAATAATGCCTGATATTCAGAAATTGAGTTATGCCTTTAATATATTCTGTTCTTTAAGATTGGAAAGTGCTTTCCAGTTTTCTGAATTATGCTGGTAAATCCTGTTAAAGGCATCTTTACCTAAGACATGACTCCTCTTCGCAAAAACGTTCCTGACATTGTTGGAACTTAGAAAAAAATACTCGAAGAAAGCATGATGATTTGACATGCTAAGTACTATGAACTGAAAAACACTGGAAGGGCCACAGAAGTCAAATCTCTTTCTGACCTTCTCCTCTTTTTTTCTCTTATTCTCCCTTTCTCCCCAAGGATAGGCCATAGAAACTAGAATTTCTTTTTCTCAAGTTGAGGCACATCGATCAGAAACCCCTCTATTCCAAAGCAAATCATAAAACCTAGAAATATTAAATCTAATCTTACCCTGACTTTCTGTGTATGACCTCGCTGGACATAGTGGTGTATGCCTGTAATTCCAGCGGATTTGGAAGGTTGAGGCAGGAGGATCACAAGTCTGAGGCTAGCCTCACCAACTTAGTGAAACCTTGTCTCTAAATAAAAAATAAAAAGGGCTGGGGATGTGGTTCAGTGTTTAAATACCCCTGGTTTCAAACCCTGGTACCTCAATCAATCAACCAACTAACCAATCTTGACCTACCTCAGCTGATAGTAGATCATAAAACCTAACCCAGAAGGAATGATGCACAGAGAGACCAAGCTGAATCTAAACAGGCCTTGCTGGGTTTCATCTCTTAGCCTATCACCACTAGGTAATACCCTCTTGTTCGATCAGATTTCTACAGGGCTGTTCATTTTGAACCTTAGCAAAAGACTGATAGCTTTCCCAGGATCTTTGGGTTTTCATATCTGAAGGCTCCTGGGTTTACATAAAACTTTGATTAGGTAATTTAGTATGCTTTTCTCTTGTCACCCTGTTTTATTATAAGGAGTGTTGGCTGTGATCTTATGATAGTTGAGGGAAGTTGTTATACTTGTCCATCTAACATGTACCTCTAAGGTCTTACAGAAAATATGTAGGCTTCTAAATACCACTAGATTCTGTGTATCTGAGCTACTTTAAATCTAACCCTATACTGGAATTTCATACAATTACTGACTTTTTCAAAATTGTGTAAGATAAATATGCCAACAACTAAAACATACATTAACAGATCAGTATTTTAATCTCTGGCATGTACAAAGTGAATTTTAAAAACCGATCTCTTTTAGGTTTTTTCTTCTGGCCTACACAAATTTAATGCAGTTTTACTTTTTTTTTCTTTTTGGTGCTAGGGATTAAACTCCAACATGTGCAAGCCAAACAAATGTTGCACCACTGACCTACATCCCCCAGGCCAAACCTTAATTTTTCTAAAACTTAACCATTTTTAAAAACTATCTAAGAATGTCTAATAATTTTAATAAACTATCTTCTGTTTGACTATGAAATAAAGACCTAAAAGTATTAATTTGTCAAATTTAAGGTTTAAGATCCAAGTATGAACAAAAGAAGAAACAATTTCAACACCCACTTTGTCTTAAAGGTCTTTCTACTTGAATCCAATTGAGTTGATTTCTGTTCTACTTCACTTATCATTAATAAAAGCCTGCTTTGAGAAATACTTCAGAGAAAAAAGCAAAGAAAAAAATGTCTTCACTTTATGAAGTTCCAATGTTATGCTGTTCTACTCAAATGTGGTCTGACTACCCTTCATCACAAGAATGTCTACCCTCTAATTTAGTAAAGATGACTTGTGAATTATTCTGTTAGTTGGTCTATTTACGAAATAGATCAGAAAGAACAGACTTGACTCTTACAAGTTAACTGGTATCTATGAAGACTGTATCTAACTTTGTCAACATGATGCTCCAATGGACAAGTTACCAGTATCCAAAATGAGTGGAACTGTACCAGTTCCCACTTGTACAGCTGATTCTAAAACAATGTACTCATTTAGCCCAATGCAAAAAGACCAATATAAGGTATTTTATGGTTACTTTTGCCCATCCAAGAGAAGCACAATGATCCTCTAGTTCCTAATTTCTTCAAATCTTGTGGAATGTACAGAATCTCTTTGGTTTCAAGAATGAGATTCTTCTCATAAGTGAGAGGAATCTGTTTTTGTAGAAAGGAAAAATGAGCAGAATCTTTCCATCTACATCTAATGCCTTCACAACCAACGTTCCCTGGGGTACATCAGGAAGAAATGCTAACAAAAGCCAAGAAATCTGAGACAGGATCAGGCAGAGCCTTCTCTCTTCTGACAATTTTAATAATCTTCCTTTAGAACGTCTACTAGAAAGAATTTCTTTTCCTCATAGTATTATGACTCTTACTAACATTTCAAAAAACTCAGCCTATCCAAGTAAATAATCTGTACTATCTTTTGCTATTAATTCCTTTACAACATTAAAAATATCAATATTAAACTACTCAAAAATAAAGATACACTTTGAGCTGACAACGTGTACAAATGAGACATAAAACATATCAAATGTGGAATAAAAAGACCTCTGTGGAATCAAAATGAATACTAGAAGCTCTCTTAGGAGGAGTGGGAAGGGAGTAGATAGTACAGATTCTTTTGGAAAACTAATGTTAAATTAAGTGTTCTGGTAGAAAGACAACTCAAAGTCATACTCTGGCTAATCTTCAGTGAGGACAGAACCCTGGAACACAAGTTTTTCTTGTTCCTAATGGGATACCCTTTTTTTTTTTTTTTTCCAAGGCTATAACATCATATAAGAGCCTACCTGACATTTTGGAGAATTTGCTGTGCTGGGATTGATATTCCGCATTGCCTAAGAGTGAAAAATAAGACGGATAAAGATTACTTTAAGCCACATGGTTTGGCTGTGTAGGCTCTTACAAATTGTATCCAGACATATCACCATAGCACAGAATTCCCAAGCTACCCAAAAAGCAGCAGACTGAGGAAGACAGGAGCCAATGGAATCACCACATAACAACTGACACCTCAGAAGTTTTTAACAGCATTGAGGATAGGAAAGCAAGACCTCAAGTGTCAGGACTAAAATAAAATTTGATAACAGTCAGGTAGGTTCTTTGCTTCGAAGTATTAGATGAAGCAGGTAAAATATTTTTGATGTTTCAGTGATGAGATACTGTCAATGGAAGAAGTTCAAACGAAGCCAGAAGTTCAAACGAAGACTTAAAATATACTGAATTTAAATTTATTGCCAAAAAAAAAAAAAAAAAAAAAAAAAAATCTAAAAAATAGACTATTAGCATGAGATAGAGCAGATTGGTCACTTCAATATAAGAAAGACAACACAGTAGGGTAGTAAAGAAGAACAAAGGTGTTACCTTTAAAGGAAGTGAAGCTATTCTGTCCAGGACCCATCACCCAGAGTAAGAATGAGAATAAGATTTAGAAAAATTCTTTGGAAGAAAGAATTTTACAAGTAGCAACATTTTGCCCACCAAAAAGCAAAAAACTAGACTGATCTATGGCACACAACAAAATAATGACTGGACCATTTCTAGACCTTAAAAATTATCTTAAGAACCGCAAGACTTTGACATTACTAGCAACTTTTTTCTCATTAAGGTTTTTTCATTTTAATAGTTCTCATTCATGTGAAATTGAGATTTGTGTTTACTTGGACCAACTAGGACTCAGTTACAACAAAATGAAAAGCAAACGATGCAAACAGCTTTTAAATTGCTTTATTTCTTCTAATAGCCATGTAATTAAATTCTTGGTACTACCTTGTTCTGACAATACAGTTTCATATAAATGAGAAATATCTTTTCCTTTAAAGTAATTTGCTAGAAAATCAGTTAGAGGTAAAATAAGCTGTTACTATGCATCCTTTCTCCATCTGTTTTATAGCAGATGAAGAAATTTCTTTTAAGACCATTTCCTAACATCATATGCTAGCACAAACTCTCTTATTCTCTCATCTTTAATGTCAACCACACTAGAACTACATCAACAGATTACTGACAGAACACAAGCACTTTAGAGGTGAATCTGTCTGGGATTCCATGACTTATTCTTATCAATTCCTTAAGTACTAGTTCCTCAAATCACAAATCAAAGTTCAGTGTTCAGAGATAGCATTAACTTCATGAATTTTCAATAATACTCAAGCGGTACTTTAAAAAATGTATCTTTAAACACATGTATCGTGATAATAAAAATGTAGAGTATAACTGATTTTTAACCTTTTTTTTTTGGTACCAGGGATTGAACCCAGAGGGCGCTCAACCACTGAGTCACATCCCCGGCTCCCTTTATTTTCTATTTTAATACAAGTTCTTGCTAAATTGCGTTGGTCCTCATTAAGTTGCTGAGGCTAGCCTTGAAATTTTGATCCTCTTGCCTTAGCTCCCAAGTCACTGAGATTATGGTATGCCACCACACTCAGCTGTATAATTGATTTTAATTTTTTAAATTTTTTTAGTTGTCAATGGACCTTTATTTTATTTATTTATTTTTATGCGTTGAGGATCGGACCCAGTGCGCCTCATACATGCTAGGAAAGCGCTCTACCAGTGAGCTACAACCCCAGCCCTATAAATTGATTTTTAAAGGTCTACACTTAGTATGCTATTTTCAGAAGGAAACAGTATAGATACGTGTATTTTTTTTTTGTTTGTCAACAATATCTCAGAAAAAAGCAAGCCAAGATATTTACTTCACCTCCAGAGAACTACAGCAAAAGATTTTATTTCTAGCATACGTACACTTTTTGTATACTTTTACTGCTATATTATGTGTGTGTATTTTTTTTTAACAGAATGATTTTTTTTATTACTTCTTTTAGTTATACATTAGGGTTCATTTTGACAATTACAAAAGCATGGAACATAATTTGTTCTCATTCAGTTACACCATGTTTGAACTAGGTATACAAAACAAGATCATAAAAAATTTTTGAAATATCTATATTACTTAACATAAGATCACATCTCTACAATATCTGAAATAGTCTCAAATACGAAAAAGCAAAAATTAATTTTAACATGAAGGATTATCTGTTTTTATTCCACATAAGTACCAATAGTACCTTCTGAAAGAAAATTGGTGGAAAAGGATTTCAAGCTCTCTACTGTCAGAGGTCCTACCTTTACTACCATGAAAAAGCAACCATAAGCAAGTAAATTTTCCCTCCAATGCTGGGGATTGAACCCAGGAACTTGTGCAAGCTAAGCAAATGCTCTACCACTATGCTATAAACCCAGTCCCTTAAATGGGCAATTTTAAGAAATTTGGGAGTAATTGGCATTATGTTTTAAATAAGAATTTGTAGACTTAGCAATACTGAAACATATGTCATTTAAAGAAATATCACTTTAGTATATGTCTATATATACACACACACAAAATAAAGATATTTTCCCCCAAGTGATGTTCCAGAGTTTCATTAATGAAATCCTCAGAAATACAGTAATACAAAATACCATGTACATTTGAGGAAGCATCCTCATTTTCTTCCATTTTTGCTCAACTGCAATCAATAACAATGGCCAGGATTATGACGCATATGTTACATCCCATATGATCAAAGGCTATTCAAGAAAGAAAACAAGAACAAAACTGGATAGAATAATTCTGTTACTAAATTTTACTGAAACAACATTCCCCAGTAATAAATGATAAAATGAAATTTGCCCAACTTTATTCACATAGGAAAACAAACTCCCCAAATTGAAAGGCTGGTTTCTAACCTGTGGCCTCACCTGCCGAAGCAGTTCTTGCTGTTTCAATCGCAGTCTCTCTTTCTCCATTTGCAATTGTTGCAGCCTCATCTGTTGCTGTTGGTTGGAGTTGCCACTACCCATAACACCTCCCTGTGGGCTCTGGGGAGCCAAAGGTGGTGGCTGTTTCACTGGAGCACTTTGACTGATTCTCTGGTTCATGGCTGAAATAAAACAGAAGATCTGTCCTAAAAATTTAGTTAACAAAAAGGATGTCTAATTATTCAAAAGCAATTGGGAATATTCGATGTGGGTTGTTTTGTTTTTTATAGTATGACTAGAAATAACTTAAAAACATGTCATGGTTATATAACTTGTCATTCATTGCTGTTACAGGATGCAAGGCAGTAATAAGAGAACAGAAACAAGAGGTAGCCCCGCAAAGCATGAACTAAAGAATAGTTAAGAAGCACATTAACATCTGTCACCTGATTGTGGCACACTTAGTGACTAAAAGAGAGAGACTTTTGGCAACTTTTTATACAATGACATTAGAAGAAAGCAAGATCACACACCATTCTCATAACCCTTGCGAAAAACTCCCAAATGACGTACACTGGCAGTTCTTTTAAATTATTGGCCTCCCAGGCATAGATCAGACTCCTTGTGGTTACTTCATGTGTCCTCTTGGCAGAATAGTGGCCATGTGGTGACCACCACCACCTCTTACTCAAATCCAGGAGTGTTTCCCAGAGTCCAAAATTAAAAAATCTTCTTGAGGCTGGGTTTGGTGGTGCATGTCTATAATCCCAGTGACTCAGGAGGCTGAGGCAGGAGAATCCTAAATTCAGGGCCAGCTGCAGCAACTTGGGTGAGCAACCTGGGATGTAGTTTAGTGGTAAAGCACTCATAGGTTCATTCCCTAGTCTCCACCCCTGATGAACTATTTCTAAATTGAGCATTTATTCACTAAGGCAGAAAATAAAGGTAAAATTTTTAAGTTGAAAAAAACATTCCTTCAATGCATGATTTTTTTGGAGGGGGGTGGTTCTTGGGATTTAATCCAGGAATACTAATACTGAGCTGTATCCCAGCCCTTTTTATTTTAAGATAGAGTCTTACTAAGTTTTTCAGCTTCTTTTTTTTTGGGGTTTGGGGGGTGAGTACTGGGAATTGAACCCAGGGGCACTTAATCACTAAGCCATATCATATCCCCAGCCCTTTTTAAGACTGGGTATCATTAAATCACTAAGGCCTCACCAAATTGCTGAGGCTGGCCTTAAACTTGTGATCTTCCTGCCTCAGCCTCCCAAATTGCTGGAATTACAGGTATGTGGCATATGCCCACATAATGCATACATTTTTTAGGATGAGTTGGTTCCACAGTACATAAAAATTATTTTAGTTTAAAAGTTATGAAATCACATTATTTTAAACATTTTTATGAAATGTTTTAAATCCAACACAGTTATTTTGAGCAATGTTCAAAGAGCACCATATTGGCCAGTAGAAGCCCTTTGAACTGGGTCCTTTTTCTATAGTTACAGTGGGCTTATCTTCCCTGCTTGCGTTTTCCAGGGTCATCTTGTATCTTTTCCTTGCTCCAGATTTTAGTTGACTCTTTTTCTAAGAAGCCATTGTCTCTTTTAGTAGAATATGTTATTTAACATTAATCTGGGGAATCAGAGTACCTATTATTTTGCTGATTCTCTGTCACTGATTCTAGGGATTGCTTCCTTCAGAAAATTTGTATTTCTAATTCAAATTTAGGACTCATAGTTTTTACTTAAATTTATTTGCCCCCAGCCCACACTAGGGATCCAACACAGGAGTGCTCTGCCACTAAGCCATATCTCCAACTCTTTTTATTTTTTACATTGAGACAGGCAGGATCTCATACTAAGTTTGAGGCTGGCCTTGAATTGGAGATCCTTCTGCCCATTTCCCAAGTTGCTAGGATTACAGGTGTGTACCATTATGTCTAGCTATGTGATCTCAAAACAATTACTTTTACCTCATGCTGAAAAGTTGTTTCTAACATTAATATTATACTTCCATATATAGGTAATCATCTAAATAGTATTATTAAAAACTATGAACAAGTGATTATTAGGAAGTGTCAGATTTCTTTGCAAATTTTATATATTATTAGGTATATACAGTGAAATCTCTGTGGTTTAGTCTCCTGAAAGAATTCCACTCTTATATGATTAGGGCAACAATTCAATATAAAGGTTTAATTGCAAGATTTTGCCCTTGAATTTTGGAAACCTGATTTCCTTATCTTCCTCTCCTACCCTCCAACAGGTAACAGGAAACTAAATTCGTTTGTTTTATTCTACTTTTTAAAATATGAGCAAATATAAATTTATTTTTTCAGATACAACATGGTAGTATGCTATGAATTCTTTCCTCCATTTTGTTTCCCTCCCCCTATTTAATACAACCTCAACATGACTCCAAAGTAGATTTTCCCCATTTTCCTTGAAATAGCTGATTCCTATTTTATTCAATCAATTTTCTTTTAGGTTTTCACTATTATTGAAGAATGTTGTACAACAAGCTCAAACACAGATCTCTTAGTTGTTAAAAGCATAAGTAATTTTGTTAGATATTGCCAAATCTGCCCCATCCCAATAAGGACTTTGTGGTTTCCTCATGAGTTATGTGTAATGAGAGGGCTTCCTCTCATCAAATTCTTGCCAAATTCTTGGATTTTTGCTAGTATAGAAAAGACGACAAATGGCATCTAGTCTGATATCATTTTGGTTATGTCTTACTTTTTACCTTTCTTCCCATGAGATTTTTTTTCTTAAATAGCCAAATTTATCAACCTTTTCTGAACTTTGAGTTGTTTTCCTCATTTGCAGGTGACAGGAATTCACCCAGTTTTTAATCCTAGCAGTTCAGAAAGCTGAGGCAGGAGGATTGGAAGTTCAAGGGTAGCCTCAGCAACTTAGTGAAGCCCCTAGAAACTCAGTGAGACTCAGTCTCAAGAAAAAAAAAGGGGGGGGGGTAGTGCTGGGGATGTGGCTCAGTGGTTAAGTACTCCTGGGTTCAAACCCGGTTCCAAACAATAACAAAAACCCCTGTATAGTTCTGCTTTATTTGGCAATTTAAACCAATCAACTGGAATTTTTCCTGGCGTAAAGCATAAACAGATTTTACTTTTTTCCATAGAATTATTCTTTAGTCCCAATACTACTCATGTAAAAGTATTTTTTTGCCCCAATAATCTGTATCACAGTTTAAGTTTCCATATTTTGTCATTTTATATCTGGACTTTTTATTGTTACAAAAACACACAAGAACCCTCAACAATCTTTCTTGCAGGTTAAGCTTCCATATTTTGTTGTCTGGATTTTTTTTTCCTGTTAATCTAGAACCACAGAATTGCCTTTATGTTTGTTATATGAAGCATATATGCCCATCAGTACAACCTTAATGTTTTAATTGCAAGTAACGGCAAGCCATAATTTTTAGTGAACATTTAAAATATGGGGTTCTAACTTAATTACACTGTAGATAAATAGGAACATCCTCTGTATATGGACTCCAGAAAGTTTGCGACTTCTTTCTTACTTGACATGTGGTCAATCCTTCTAAGTGTCTGTATTGTACTAGGGCCAGGCCAACTAAATGTCTGGCTTTTACCATGAAACCTGTTTTTGAATCTCCTTCCTTATTCTTAACACTTTTATTCCCTGATAACCTCAGGCCCTCAAAGCTGGCAGGCTCCAGGACTTCCTTTGCTACTTTGTGTAGTTTTGTTATCTGATCTACAGAGATACTTTTAAAAAGTTATAAGCCCAGTTATGTCTTTTTGGTTATCTTGTTTTAACATTTTGCCTGGAAGAACAGAGAAGGGATATTGAAATACAATGTACTGCTCAAACTTATTCAAAGCCTTTAAAATCTCTCTTAAGCCTTTTAATCTCTTTTAAGTCAATAATGACTTATGAAATGTTCAACAAGAGACAAATGGTTAAAAAATTCGTAATTATGGCTTATAGTTTAGTATTTACAGGGAAATAGATAGGAAATAAGCTAACCATTTTTGAGAGTGAAGATTTGCTGGGTATCAACAACCTTAATTTCTTTATATTACTTTATCACCAATATAATATATAGTTTATAGGTACCATGGTATGATATTTTTAAAAAATGGCCTATAGAATCAAACAAACCTGGATCAGAGTTGGGCACATCAATTCAGTAACTTATTTAATCCTCAGTTTCCTGAACTGTATCTGGGGATACTGAAGTCTTCTTCTGGAGTTACCATGAGCTTGAGTACTGTTTTGCAGACTGGGAAGAGTAGGTGCTCCATAAATGTTAGTCTCCTCCCCTTTCCAGAACAGTTCTTTCTAAACCTCTCTCTACTACCTTTCCTACTGATAACCATCCCATTTCTCCCTCCTCCTCCACAGACACCAATCCCCTCATATCATTTCGTTAAGACATTCACTGTTTGTAAGTACATCTACGACTCACAGAGACATGCATGTTTATCTTTCCTACAAAACCTAAATGGGAAAAGATGAGTGGTAGAGATTGAACTGAGTGGGGATCCATCTTTCTATCTGGTGAACCATGTTCCTGACATTCCAAGGGAAGACTCAGCATGTTTCCACATAGAGATACATTTTATACATTGTGCTATGTCAGGTTCAATGGCATGACTTAAATATGAATTAGAGAACTGATCTGAAATCCATTATGTATAGTGAACATGCCATAAGCTGAGGCCTATAGCAAATGACTATTGGGGGGAAAACTGTTTTCAGTTTCAAATAATTAAAAAAAAAAAAAAAAAAGGGCTAGAGAACAGTCTGTTAGTATGTTCAGAAGGACTAGAATTATAAAACATAACTGATTTCAAAATAGCTTCTGTATAACTTCTATGGAAATCAGTATGGAGGTTCCTCCAAAGACTAGGAATGACTGGGTGCAGTGGCACATGCCTATAATGCCAGCAATTGGGGAGGCTGAGGCAGGAGAATTCCAAATTTCAGGCCAGGCTCAGCAACTTCATGAGGCCCTAAGCAACTTAGCAAGACCCTGCCTCAAAATAAAAAATTAAAAGGGCTGGGATATAGCTTAGTGGTAAAGTGCCTCTGGGTTAAATCCCAGGTACCTTAAAAAAAAAAAAAAAAAAAAAAAAGAAGTGGAATCAAAAAATAACCGAAGTAAACCCCCTCTGGGTTAAAACCAAAAAAAATAAAAAAAAAAAAAAAAAAAAGACTAGGAGTGGAATCAGCATATAACCCAAATATACCACTCCTTGGTATTTATTGTAAAGAATTAAAGTCATCATACGATAGTAAAACATGCATACATATATTTATAGCAGCACAATTCATAATAGCCAAAATTATGGAACCAGCTTATGTGTCTGTCAATGGATGAATGGATAAAGAAAATGTGAGATTTGTACACACACACACACACACACACACACACACACACACACACACAGTTTTATTCAGCCATAACGAAAAATGAAATTATGTCATCTGGTGGTAAAATGGATGGAACTAGATCATGCTGAGTGAAACAAGCCAAATAGAGAGTCGAGGGTTGTATTTTTCACTCATATATGGAAACTAGAGAGAAAAAAAAGGAAAGAAAAAAAAAGTGGGGGTCCTTATGAAAATAGAAGAAAAATCAGTAGATAAGAAGATGAAGACCAGGGAGAGGGTGGAGAGGAAGTAAAGGGGAGGTACTGAGGACTAAAATTGACCTAATTATACTGTTATATTTTATGCATATACAAATATTTAACAACAAATCCACTGTTAGTATGATTTTGTGAGGTACTAATAAAAATGGACAAAAATAAATAAATAAAAGCAGAGAAAGGCAAAAGAAAGCAAAAATGAATGAATAAACCCCCACCAGATTCTAAGGCTATTAAATATTTCTTTATTAAAAAACATTAGGAAAAGCTTTTGAGCTTTCTATACTAGATTTTATTAATGTAACATTTAATAAGCTACTCATAAAGTAATATACACATGGCAAAAACAAGCTGGATAATAACAAAATTGCATGGAAATAAAGAGGCAAATATCCTCTGCTTTTCACCAATTTACCAGCATTTGATATAATAAGCAGTAATCATTAATGATAATGGCCACTGGCTTATGGCAAACTGAACTGGCTGGTAAGGTCTTTTTCAAATCTGGGTTTATCTGACCATTCAAAACCACAGAATGGGGTAACACAGGATATTGAAAGATGGAAGAAGAACACGTTTCCAAATTAAACAGTCTTGCACAAAATACCCAGCAGAGAGTCTGGTACTATGCTGAGCACTTTTGTGTGTGTTTATCTACATGTTGTCACCTATGGATACAAGAAGCACTACAAGGTTTCCATATAAAGAGCTCATTTAAATGACCAATTCAAACAACCCTGTTTATCTACTGAAGCTGGGATTTATTCCTCTCCAGAACCATCTTGCTCTTCACCTTCTGATTATCTTAAGCATTTCAACAAAGCACAGAGCAATGCAACCCCATGGAGTGCAGCAGGGACCTCACAAGCAGGAAAGAAACAAAACATGCTTTGTTTCCAGGGAAAGGGGGCAGGGGAGCTAGAAAAGAATAGCATTATCAACTTCATTCCCCACGATAAACTATTGAAATCCCAAGGTTTCTAGCTTTAATAAAATTCCTAAAAGACAATAAACTCCACAAAATGTCTGCAGTTTAAAAATTGCAATATGACATTTTAAAATTCAGAGTCTGTATTGCTTGGATTATGAAATAGTAACTTGCTTCAAGTTTTACCTAACAAATGAGTCCTGACAGCTTTATTGCAATTTCTGAAAAAGAAAAGGGGGTCATCGCCATAGGATCCCCCCCACCGCCCTAGAATTTCATTCTAATCATGTGAATTTTCAAAATTTATATAACTTTAAGATTTGCATAATCTGTAACCTTAAAACCTTGGACTATGGAAGAGAATAAGATGTGTTACTCAGTCTTAAAACTCTGGAATAATAAAAATCTTGTACTATTAAGCATAAATTTAAAATTAAAATAATTTCAAACCACTAAAACATTAATATAAACCAGCTCTCCCACAATAAAAGAACAAAAGCACTTCGTTACTTTCTCTAATACTTATGAAAAGAAATGAATGCTTTTCTAAATATGCCATCTGTTGGTCTTCAAACAGTAAAAACAAAACACCCACTGGTGGCTCTAAGTGTTTACTACATGACCTACAGGACTGAATTACCTACAAAAACTTGTAACAAATTAGCACAATTTATCTGCTTATCTAGCATTTTATAATGCCAGCTTTTCAGTAAAAATTATTATTTTTAGAGTAATAAAGATTTTCATTTTGGTTCATGGTTCAGTCATGGTCAGCAGGCTCCAAGAAAGAAACATCATGGTGGAAGGGCATGGCAGAGGAAAACTGCCCAGGTTATTGAAGCTGGGAAGGAAGGAGAGGGGGAGCGAGCAAGTGAGCACATGCATAAATTACTATATGATTCACCATAAAAATCTCTCTCACAAAACAAGCAAAAGATCAGAACTAACTTCATGAATGAATAAATCTTTTTATTATCAACACACAAAGAATGTTTTTCAGTATTTCTTTCGCAAAAAATTATTCCCAATAAGCTATGTACCTAAATGATAATACATCTAGGAATCACTTTTTACTAAGATAATTCACATATAAAAGTCACCCATTTAGGGTGGAGTTGGAGAATACCATGCTAAGTGAAATAAACCAAGCCCAAAAAACCAAAGGCCGAATGTTTTCTCTGGTAAGTGGATGCCGATACACAACGGGGTGTGGGTGTGTATGTGTGTGTGTGGGGGGGGGGGGTTATGGGGGGATAAGAAAAGATTGGAGGAAGTATAGACGGTGTAGAGGAAAATGGGATGGGAGTGGGTGGGGGAAGGAAAAAGAGTAGACTGAGACAGACAGTATTACCCTATGTATATGTAAGATTACATGAATTGTGTGAATCTACACTGTGAAAGAAAAGATATATTCTCTGCTGTATAATTATATCAGAATGGGTTCTACTGTCATGTATAAATTAAAAAGAACCAATAAAAAAATTTTAACACTTAAAAAAAAGTCACCCATTTAACATGTACAATTCAATAGTTTTCCTGTATCCATAGAATTATATAACCATCACCACTAATTTCAAAACATTTCCATCACTTCAAAATCAAACCTTGTATCCATTAGATAGCTCCCCAGTGCTCCTCCCCCTAGTATTTGGCAATGACTCATCCAACCCCTTTCTGTTTCTAAGGATTTGCCTATTCTGGACACTTCACACAAATGAAACCAAATAGCATGTAGCCTTCTGTGACTGGCTGCTTTCACTTAACCATATGTTTTCAAGATTCATCCATGTTATATTGTGTATTAGTACTGCACCCTTTTTTATTGCCCATTAATATTCCGTATTTGGAGGTGCCATATTTGGTTAGTTCATCACCTGATGGACACTGGATTTTCATTTTTTGGCTATTATGAATAATACTATTATAATAATGCTATAAACATTCAAGTACAAGTTTTTTTTTCGTATGGACATATGTTTTCAATTCTGCATAGATACCTAGAAACAAAACTGCCTTATCATATGGGAATGCTACAATTAACTTTTGAGAAACTGCCAAACTACTTTCCAAAGTGACTGCTTCATTTTTAAATCCCACCAGCAATGTATGAGGGTTCCAATTTCTCCAAATTCTAGTCAACACCCTTACTATTACTGTCTTCCCCCACCTTCACCCCCACTTTGGTTCAGGGTTGGGGGTAGGCATCCTAATGGGAGTAAACTGGGTATTATGATTTGCAGATTCCTAATGCCCAGTATGTAGTAACTCTGAGATCCTCCCTAAGTCTTTTCAAAGGCAAATTAATGTCTCCCTCTTTGCACTTCTCTCCCTTATCAAGCCCCCCAAAACTGAATTGAAGTCCTTTTTTTTGGTACCAGGGATTGAATCCAGGTGCACTTAACCACTGAGCCACATCCCCAACCCTTTTTAATTTTTATTTTGAGACAGGGCTCAGGGCCTTGCCAAATTGCTGAGGCTGACTTTCAACTTGTGGTTCTCCTGCCTCATCCTCCCAGGTCACTGGGATTATAGGTGTGTGCCACTGCACCAGTCCAAGTATTCACATCTTTTACTGCTCAATATAACAAATATCAATATTCAGGGCAATCAGTGTCTTCCTTCTTCAATCTCCTATCGAAAGACTGACATAAAAATTAATTATAGTGGTTATTTAAAAAAAATTAATTGTGGCTGGAGCTAAAAAAAAAAAAAAAAAAAAGAAATTAAACAGTTTCTCCTCGTCACCTCATTAAGCACTTTTGAGGCAGGACATAGGGGGTTGCTCAATGATGTGAGGCAGAGAAAGTGTTCTAACTGGGCTTTCAGTTCTCTGCCTCCAGAGCACAACCACATTTCTCCCATACTATGAAAATAAAGCTTAAAGTCTAGTTTGGAACGAAGTTCAGATCATGAGACTACTGCTCTAAAGAGAAGGGAAACCACATTTTAAAATACATTTGCTACCATGAAATTAATGTTAGATTGAGAAGTAAACAGGCCCATTAATTACAGCTTTATTTCTAATTTCATATATTTACCATGAATTTCTTTCACTGGAGAAATTTGTAAGAGACGCATACCTTACAGTTTGTTGTCTTCTCCTCAAGATTCCTTCAAAAAGGCCTTCCTTAACCACCCAGAAATGCTACCTATTTCCCTTCATCACACCATGTTTATTGTCCTTCATCTGCACAGAATATATTATAATGATTTCTTACGTCTTCAGTAGCTTGTACCTCTTCCCAAAGGCTCACATAGGGCCTGGCATATAACTGGCACTCAAATATTTGCTGATGAGTACATAAATCCTGAAACAATTCCTATCCCTTGTTAGCAGGATGCTGTTTGTAATGCACGGGAGAATTCTAAGTTGAAGCAAGTTCAGAGTGAGTTCTGAAATGACCACAGCAACCAGTACAGTAGGGCAAAATGAGTATAAAACAAAAATTCTGAACCACTCTTGCGGTTCTAAATCTAAACCATTAAACCAAATCTAAATCTAATCTAAACCATTCTAATTTATTCCATAAGAGATTTGACTATTCTGTTAGGAATGCTATAATCAATCCCCAGTACCTTATTTGTTTATATAATATTGGGATTGAACTCTGGGTCCTGGGCATGCTAGGCATGCATTCTTACCCCTGAGTTAAATCCCCATCCCTTTTTGAGACAGGGTATCCTCTCTACATTGCTTAGGCTGGCCTTTAATTTGCAATCGTCCTGACTCAGTCTTTCAAGTAGCTGAGATTACAGGATCTTTATCATTTCTTTTTCTTTTATCAGAATCTCTGGGTTGGTACACAAAGTGGTAAGAAACACCATCATATTTTATAAGATGCCTGTGTTTAATGCAGAGTTAATACAAATATAAGTTGAAACACTTTCAGAAACAAAGTAGTTTGTGTGTATGTGTTTGATGTAATGGGCTTTAATAACACAAATAGGCTATTAATTTAAATTATCGTAGTGACTGATTTTAAACCTTTATAGAAATCCTGTATGAATAACTTTAAAAACCAGCATTCCCTTCACTATAATTAACTATTTGGATCAATGAACTATCCATCAAATAGAAACTACATATTAAGGCTGGGATATAGCTCTGTGATAGAGGGGGCTTACCTAGCATGCACAAGGACTTAGGTAGGATTCCTAGCACTGCCAAAAGAAATTCTCAACTATTGGCACTATTCCACTGAATTTGCCATATATTAAAACAAAACAAAACAAAACAAAAACATAAAGCTCAAGTACTGAACTAATTTTGATATTCAATAATCTTATGTACTAAAATAATCATGTCAGCAAACTTTTGTTTTTTAAGTCAGAAAGAGGGCAAAAGCTGGGCACGATGGGGCACACCTGTACTCCCAACAGCTTGGGAGGCTGAGTTCAAAGCCAGCCTCGGAAACTTAGTGAGGCCCTGAGAAACTTAGCAAGACTGTTCCAAAACAAGAGATAAAACAGGGTGGGGATGTGGCTCAGTGGTTCAATCCCTGGTACAAAAAAGAAAAAACAGGGCAACAACAGTATCTGTCTCTAAGAGTACGTCTTAAATCAGGCTTCAGAAAGCACATAGCCTGGAACTAATGCCCAAATTCACTCATATTAGATTTTCCATCATTGCAACATTATAGATATTCTAAATTTTCAAAACAAAGCACACCAACAATGCACCATCTTTAAGGCAGTAAAGCTGAACCTGCTAATAATCACAGGAGTTGGAGAGTATAGACACAGCTTCACTATTCCACCCATACACTTCCTATCCCCCATCAGATTTGTTTGCCTGGGAATACTCTTCATATGGTATGGCTTATGTTTAGATTAAAGGTTGAGAATTTCCGTCTCCTCTTCAATAGTAATTCCTGTGACCAGTTAAATTTAAATGGTACAACAAATAGTTCAAAAATTTAATTGTCAGTTAATTAAAGAGTGGAAATATTCTTAAGAGCATCCAGTTTACATAAATCAAATTAAGAGAAGTCAGGTAGTTTTTGAATCAGATGGTTACTTTCTGATATCAGAACAACTTGGATTCCCAATTAAGGAGGTAATTTTTTCTACATTGCAATTTAATTCAATCTAGACATTATACAACTATCTTATGCAATACAGGATGCTAGCCTTTACTGCAGATTTAAAAACAGTCTGTTAGAAGTCATAGGAAATGCCAGGTCAGAGCAATGCCATAACCATTTTTCGTACTGGATGATGTACATATGAAACATCATAGACTACCACATTTAAAGAGGCAACACTAAAATGAAAGGCATCAAAAGAAAGTAACTGAATCATTCTATCTACAAAACAACAACAACACAAAACAAAAGCAAGTGATTGAATTGTTAACAGAGAACTCCCAACACATAAAAAACTGGAGAAACCACAGAAGAGAAAACAGAGAAGATTAGGGCTGTATCCACAAAGGGAAGTAGTTTCTGAGTAATAAAGGGACACAAACTTTCTGATCATTAGAATTTTCATTAAATAGAATGCACTGCTGTAAAATGTAGTAAGCCTGTCAAGGAAAAGGTCAAGCTGAGAATGGAAGACAATCTTAAGAATGTCACAGAGGTGAGGAATGAACTGCCTAGACAATTCAACTGGATGTCTTCAAAGTCTGACCCAATCAGAGATCTTATTATTCTCTTCTAAGAAACTCATTACCTTCGGGTAATTTCCTCAAGATGGGTCACAATATAGGATACAAACACACTAACCACTGTGCTTCCTCCCTCTCAAAGTCCCATGTATTAGGACTAGTATATTAGATGTGTGTCTGAAAGATATCTGTAAGCAATCTAAAGATCTTATGAATTCCTGGAGTCAACAGAAATCTAGGTACTCTGGTTTCTCTACAGATTGTATAAGTCTTTCACCTTTTACTAAAGATTTCCAGGGAGAGAAAAAATGCCAAGTTTTTCAACTAACTTTTTGAGGCCTTGTTTTGGCAGGGTTAGGAAAAAAAAAAAATGTTTAGATTTCAGTTCTATTGCTTAATTATGTAACCTTGAATAGATTACCATTTCCATAGACCTCAGAGAAGCTCAGAGTTTGGGAAATATTCCCTACCTCTTCCATCATTATTTTTTAATAAAAATTTTAATAATATGTATTTTAATATGTGTCGGTTATCTGGAGAATTGCAATAACTGGGTGGTTCTATGACATGTAGAGGTCTAGGGATGCTAAGTATCCTGCAGTGCCCAGAATGACAACATTCCTTCCACTGAGAAATGCTGATCAAAGAATCAAAAACTTCTTTTCAGGCCAAATTTTGTGAACCTGTCAATTTTTAGCTAGCAACAGTTCTTTTAACTAAAACACAATGAAACATTATATTTTTCTGTCCTAAATAGTATAGTACACAACCAAATGATGATGATTATCTAGGATTACCAGGAAAAATTTATAGAGTTGATAAGAAAACCAAAACAACATAAAACCCTTGTTTTTAATGTATGGATGTCAAGAGAATTGCCCTTCAATAAATTCAAATAATTTGATGTCAACATTGTAACCATGACATCATTAATTAATTTAGTTTTAGTTTCTAAGGACTTTTAGGTTTTTCTTCCCCCTTCTCACTAAATTGAACAGATTCTTAGGAATTTAGTTAGCCATTAAATGGTAAATTTTCATCCAAAGAAAAAAATTACTTATAACAGCTACCAGAAATATTCAGTCTTAAAAAGGAAAAAGGTTAATGAATGTCTCAAGAATTACAATTTAAATATTTAATTATCAAGGCAAAATACATTTACTGACTGAATGACTGCAGTACCAGGGATTGAACCCAGGACCTCACAAATGCTAAGCAAGGCCCTACCACTAAGCTACATCCCTAGCTCCACTCCTATTTTATTTTCAGACAGTATTTTGCTAAATTGTGCAGACTGGTCTACTTAGGATCCTCCTACCTCACCCTCCTGAGTGATTGGGAATACAGGTGTGCACCACAGCACATGGCACATACAAAAAACTTTCAAATGAACAATGTGCTAATAAACAAATTTGGGCTTTAGGGACTAATTTTAGTGAATTATGCATATATGTGTGTAATTTACTTAATAGTTTAACTTTGTTGCTCATTTTTCTTTCTTTTTTTTTCCCCCTTCAGTGATGGGGATCAAATCCAAGGCCTCATGCATGCTAGGCAAGCTTTTTTCTTACTTCAAGAAATATTACACATATAGTTTACACATATAGGTTAAATATTACACATATAGGTTTTGGAAAACCTGGAAATAAAGGACCAAAATTAACATCTGAATTTTAATTAGTTAACATTCCTGAGTACCCAATTTCTATGCACAGAAAGGTTATTCTGCTTTTGCCACAGTAATTATTCATTACTTCCTTTAAAACCCAAAGTATGCCTTTCTCCCCAAATCTCTGGCTTCAATAAGAACTGTTTATACCAGTTTTATCTCAGTGGTACCATCAGTACTTATTTCTAAGAATGCAGAGCACTACCATCATTTTAATAGATCTTTTTACATAAAAAAGGCAATAATATTACACTAGATCATTTCACTGACTTGTTAAGTGTTTAGAGTCAGTTCGTTTTTCATTCTGATGAACAGAAACTAATTTTAGTGTGTTTCCATTAAGGCCTGCACTGGAAAGTATTCATGACTATGTTATATAAAACAATAATTATACAATATACAAGGTAATATTTAAACTTGAGACTTCATGTTTACTGACACAAAATTTCTAGCAACAAAAAGTATACCTAACATACTTTTAAGAAATAATTTAATGGTCTGAATAATGCTCAGGACCCATATTCTTTTTATACAGTAAAAACATTCTTAATATGATTCCTTAAAACAAATATAAAAGCCTTCTTTCTTAAAAGCTGGACAAATATCAGTGCATCCATAATACTATTTGATATCACTGTCATAAGTTACTAATAAATTATCTAAACAATATAAAGATACACAGATATTAAATGTTAAAAGAACAAAAATTCAGACAAAAAAGAACCAATCCTCAACAAATTAGTAATTTTCTAGCATTATATCAATAACTTAGTAACTTCATAAGGGATGCAAAGGAGTGGCAAATTATTTTAAAATTCTAAATTAAAGAATCTGATAGAGAATAGAAATATAAAAGGGCTGACATTTGAAGGAGATAAGAAAATGAAGATTGCACAGTGTGTATCTTTCCTTCTAAGATGCCCAAGGACATGTCTACTTGAATACAGGTTTGGAAAATATAGGAAAGTGAACTCCCCAACCATGAAGCAATGACCTATACCATTTGCTTGTGTTTTCATGGCTCAAAGGTCAGAAATAAGAGGATAGTTTATATTTCTTTGGCAGAGATAAAACATAATCCTTTACACAGAACTTCAGATTTCAAGGAACACCTCAAATCCAGCAGCTAACAGCTTGTCTCTATTTGCTGTCACTCTAGATCACAGAAACCCACATTTTCTTTCCTGCCCCCCCTTCAGTTACACTTAAGCTCTCTGACTGAAAAGGTCTGGAATAGATTAAAAGTCGGGCCTCAAAATAAAAAGCGTTGGCATGTTGTCAAGCCTGTCTGGAATACACATACACAGCGGGCCCAAAAAGGGAAACTAACCAGTAAGAGAATTTCATGAAACTTTTTTTTTGGCATATCTAATTGTATGCTTGTGTATATATATGTTGGAGGTAGGAAGAAGTATTAAAAAAAAAAATACCTTCCCATGCTTAAAAGACTAAATGATGGGTATAAATCAATCAATCTACTTAATTTCACAGCAAAGCTATACTACTTAGCGGTTTTAAGAGAAAGTATTATTTTAAAAAAAGCTTTAACTCCTTATCTCTGAGGTTAGTTATGAGTTAATCATTATTTTTCATATGATTTTCATTTTAAAGATTTGGGGGTGTTTTAACCATAACACCATTCTTTACATTTTCCAAAATGTGAACAAGTTGAATTCATTAAATCTGATTAAGGAAATATGTCCATTATCATTCCAGTCCATAGAAATTTATTAGATTTTCTACCTTACTTGATTTCCTACTTCAACCACAGGCTTATTCAAATATTAAATGAAATCTGAAGTTGCAAATTATTAACATGCCCCATTATTTTAAAACCCAAACAAGTCTTAAAGTTCAAGAGCCTGGCATTTAAGACAAACCGGATACCTGTCAAAAATGAGTCTCTGCCCTGACCCCACCTTTGACTTTACTTTGAGTATGGGTTTCAAATAGACTAGAAAGTCAAGGAACCAGGCAGTCTCAGGCAAAACTGAACACTGTTTGTTGATGGTTTTTTTGTTTTGTTTT
Source organism: Glaucomys volans (assembly GCA_020662805.1). NCBI lineage: Eukaryota > Metazoa > Chordata > Mammalia > Rodentia > Sciuridae > Glaucomys > Glaucomys volans. Next base: position 89,196 of record JAJEJO010000317.1, read on the forward strand.
GTTTTTTTGAGGCATATATAAGATACAGGAGAACTTGATCATAATGTTCCTGGCAGGGAAGTTATTTTATCCAACCAACTCCTAATAATTTTTTTTCTTTCTACCCCTAGGGTTGTGTTTTGATGGCATTCACAGAGTTAATTCCTCTTTCCTATAAGGGCCCCACAGTTGTTGTTAGGTCAACCCCTGTAAAGCTTCAAAGGTTCCGCAACCCTTCAGTCTGACCTACTCAGTGATCTGCTCGTTGTTTTCATTTAGCTGCATCTAGTCCATGATGAGAGCTTCAAAACCACAATTATCTGCTTCTTTTTAGACTCATTTTCCATGGCTTTGGAAAAATATCTCAGAAACCCAACTGAAGAAACAAAAAACAGTGGGAAAATGTGGATAAAAAAGGCACTGAACAACTTGTATACTTTTATCACAATATGCATAACTGGGAGGGAAGACTTCTTTTGGGCACTGGTGATTTACCTATGTAATTTGGAGGAAAACATGGTGTGCCTTTTGCTTCATATTTAAAAAAAAAAAAAAGGAAGTAAAGAAAAAAGGGCAAAAGAGGTAAAAAGTTTTCATTAGAGCATTTCTAGGGTTACACATCCCTCCAACCTCCACCACTTAGAATGGGAAACACTATAACACCCAGGCACCGGATGGTGCTCATCACTCTCAGAAGTTAAACATAAGCAGACACCAGGTCACTGACAAAAGCTGGTATTCCAGATTTGACATTATGTGACAGTCTGATTATTATTGCAGCTAGAGACACCATTATCAACAAGGTGGATGTGTTTCTTCAAAACATGAAAGGAACAGTAATTCTGGTCAGGAAGCTACAACAACATTCTCTCGTCCAATCCAGACTAAAAAGTCAATTTAGACCTAAACTTTTCAAATTGAAAATGAAAGGTAAAAAAACAATAGTGGGAAAAGTTCAGTGGGCAGTCATTTTTAATACTATGAAGCAATGCAGTTTTAAATGTGCTTTCCTAAATCCACACATTAAAAAAGTAATTAAAGATATCTAAAAAGGTTTTGAGATGAACCTTTACCAAAACGAGGGTCAAGCCTTGGGTCTAGCCAAGAGGTGGTCTTGTTCTTATGGTTTATATAGTAAATTTCTCCATCCTGAGTCATGGCTTGTTCCCATCCATCAGGAAGAGGACCTATAACACAGAAAAAAAAAAAAAAAAAAATAAGGGTTGGTTTCAATTTGGTGCACCTAAAAAAAAAGTGGAAGGGGTGCTAAAGTAAAAAGAACACATCTTGACATAAGACAATTCATTAAAACAGATTAAAAGCCTATGTTCAGAGAAGAAAGGTAAACCTATATACCTAATTCTTCTCCACTAAAAAGAAACCATCAAATAATAATATTGACATACCCAAAGACTCAACTGAGAGAGAAAAAAAATCCTTTACGAAGTCAGAACCCAAATAATTATTATTGGTAATACAAGTCATAGAAGTACTACAGTTCAGGAACTTAGCTCCCAGTCCAGTCAGTTTTACGACAGTACTTCATTAGGGGCTTCAAGGTTATTTAATAAGGAATACATGCAGGTGGTTTTTAGAACATCTAAAATATCATAAACGATTTAAAGTAGAGCACACTTTAAGCTAGAACTGCCAAGATCCATTTATTTCCATTATTTATTTGACTGGCTCACACCAAGAAAACTATAATATAGAAAACTAGAGTCCATAAAAAGCATATTTTTTAAAAAGTCAGAAATTGCTAAGAGGTGGGGACTGGTGGTTGGAAGTTTAAGTTTGGTGAAGACTTGGAAGAGGGGCAGGGTTAAATGCTAAAGCTGTTGGAAAGTGAATTTTTCAAGAAGAAAGGAGGATGATATACCATTTCGAAGTTACAGAATGAAGAAACAACGTCTGGGAGCCAGGACTACAGAATACAATTAACTCTAAGAATTTTGTTTTTATGAGGGTAGCCAGACAACTGCTTTGGTGGAGGTAACAGTGGTGGTGGTGGAGGTAACAGTGGTGATAAACAAGTCAACGGCAGTCAATGGATGCCTTTAAGAGTCTCAACAATCACAAGAAACCTTCATTAGAAGCTTGACTATGCAGATTCTGTATCTTTTGCAGTGCTACGGATTGAATCCAGGGCCATCTGCATGCTAGTGTGATTCTCATCATTTCTCAATAGCATTACTCTTCCCCTTAGCTGTCCAAGTTAGAACCACAAGAGGTATCTTAGATACGTCAAACTTTTCCTACCTACTCAATCCATTTGACCCTGAACATTCCACTTTCACTCTGATTTATTTTCCTTAGTCGGTCTCTAAGAGCTCAGATATCAATATTTACCATCTCTTTTTCTTATCCGGCAAAACTTCCTTCCGTGATGACTGACTTCTCATCTCTTTCATTCAACTACCTTCTATCAAACAGCCACCAGGGTTTTCTTATTGAAATTCTTTCTTTCATTTTTTGGGGGGAGCAGGGATAAGAGTCTGGGGATCAAACCAAGGGCCTGGCAAATGAGACAGGTGCCCTAACTCTGAGCCACGTCCTTAGTCTTTAAGTACTTTCTAAACAACTTTTATATGTCACTCATTCTCTTACTAAAAGTATTTCCACTGTTCTCTACCATCAAAAGGAAAATGCCCAAATCCTATACCAGCTGGATGGCCTTCTTTTTTCTACTTTGCAGTACTGGGTACTGAACCCAGGGCCTCATTATACTAGGCAAGGGCTCTATGAATGAGTTCCATCTCTAAGCCTTTTTAATTTGTGAGACAAGGTCTCAACTAACTTGCTCAAGTTGGCCTTGAACTTGTGATTTCCTGCTTCAGACTCTCCCAAGCAGCTGGAATTATAGGTGTTCACCACCTTGTTCAGCTGGACTTATTTCTTCTTCTTCTTCTTTTTGGTACTGGGGGTTTAACCCAGGAGCCCTTTGCTACTCAGCTTTACCCATGGCCCTTTTTATTTTTCATTTTGAGATAAGGTCTCACTGAGGGGCTGAGTCTCATTAAGCTGCTGAACCTGGCCTCAAACTTAGAATACTCCTGACTCAGCTTCCTGAGTCACTAGGATTATAGGCATGCACCACCACATCCAGTTGGACTTAGTTCTTCAGACATCCAATTTTCTCAACTTTTCATAAAGTTGTTTATTGTATACATTTATTTATTTAGGTTGTTACTAAGAATAGTACAACATACAACCTGTGAGACAGTGATAGCAAATAGCACCTCCACCACTAATAGTTTCATCATCACCAGTACAAGATAAATGAAATTACCACATTTAAATCCACAGATTTGCGATCAGGCCAAGAACTCTGAGGGGCGGGGCAGGAGACTGAACTGAAGACCAGGAGTCTGAAGATAACATAGGAGACTAAGAATTGGTTCCCCCACCACACGAGTAGAACCCAAGGGAGATCCCTGGGGTATAGTCTTCCAGAGCGGACCAGTAAGTGCTGGGCTTTGGAGGTGTGCTGATAAAATCCCCAGACCAATTGGCATTCAGCAAAGAGCCTGGATCCCACCTAAGCCTAAACCCTGCTTCTAGGAACTCTGCCTATGGGATTACCTCTCTGACTCCAGCAATCCAGGGGGTGAAGCATGACATTCTAGACAACTCCATCTAAAACCACTGAGAAGAGAAACTGAGAATCTTTTGAATGTCAACAGAAAGAATTCCTTAACTTTCATCAAGATCTTCCTTAATGGTACATGGACATTTATACCTATTCATATTTGTTTTTTTCCTCATTTCTAGAATTTTTGAAGCCAGTTAATTTTCATGGATAAGTGTTTTGTGAACTAGGATGTTTGATTATATGATTTAGTTTGGAAAACCAAATACAAGAGGCTTACAGAACCCCAAATGTACAAAATTTTAACAGACCCACAGCAAGACACATTATAATGAAAATGCCAAACATACAGAAAAAGGATAGAACTTTAAAGGCTACGAGAGAAAAATATCAGATTATGTACAAGGGGAAATGAACGCATATCTCAGCTGATTTCTCAACCCAGACCCTCAAAGCAAGCAGGTTCTGGAATAACATACCAGCTCTGAAAGATGATGGTTGCCAACCAAGAATTCTATATTCAGCAAAATTAAGGTTCAAATTTGAAGATGAAATAAAATCCTTCCATGATAAACAAAGTTAAAAGAATTTGCAACGAGAAAGTTCGCCTGTAATCCCAGTGGCTTGGGAGGCTGAGGCAGGAGGATTGAGAGTTCAAAGTTAGTCTCAGCAAAAGCAAGGTACTAAGCAACTCAGTGAGACCACTGAGCAATTCAATGAGACCCTGTTTCTAAATAAAATACAAAATAGGGCTGGGATGTGGCTCAGTGGTTGAGTTCAAACCCCAGTACCAAAAAAAAAAAGGAAAGAAAAGAAAACCTGCACTTTAGAATATTCTCAACAAAATATTATATAACTATGAAATGAAAAAAAAGGTGAAAACCAGCAAAGGGAAGAATTTATACTAAAGGAAGAGTCAAATGAGAAACTAATTCAAATTAAAAACTAGAAATACACCCAAATGACTGAGAATACAAATCATATCTCAATAATAACCTGGAATATTAGTGGCCTAAACTCAAAAATCAAAAGACACAGATGGGTAGACTGGATTAAAAAACAAAACCCCACAACATGCTGTCTCCAAGACACTTACCTCATAGGCCAAGACATCCACAGACTGAAGGTAAAAGGATGGGAAAAAACATTACTCACATGGATAGTGTTAACAAACAAGGATTTGCATCCTCATATCGAATAAAGTGGACTTTAAGTCAAAGTTAATAAGAAGGGTCAGAGGAGGCCATTTCATACTGCTTAATGAAATTATACATCAACAAGACATAATAATTGTAAATATTAATGCCCCAAACAAAGGAGGATCTATGCACATCAAACAAACCCTTCTCAATTTCAAGAATCAAATAGACCACAACACAGTAATACTGGGTAACTTTAACATGCCTCCAAAGAAAAACTAAATAAAGAAGCTATACAAGTAAAAAATACAATTGATAATTTAGACTTAACAGACATGTAGAATATTTCATCCATCAATGACTGAATATACTTTCTTCTCAGCAGCACATAGGTCCTTCTCTAATATTGAACTTTATGTAAGCTATCACATAGGTTGGCATACAATTGTAATATTACCTTAATATATTTTAGCATCTGTAGGGTTATTTTGATAGCTCCCTTTCCCTTGATACTAATTTTTGTGTTCTTACTATTTTCCTGATGAGACTTCTTTAATTTTTATCAGATTTGAGCTGTATTATTTCTTCTCTATTTCATATATTTCTGCTCCTACCCATTATTTCCTTCCTACTACATAATTTGAAAATAGTTTGTTATTCTCACTTCTTTCTGATACAAATACTTTAAGTTATAAATGTTCATCTGAGTACTGTTTCAACCCAGAGATCCTGACATTTTAAGATTTTATTATCAAAGCACTTTTTATTTACTTTTCTTGTACTTTCTTCCTTGATATCTGAGATATTTATAAGTGTGCCATTTAATTTTGAAATAGTTGACATGTGGGGGTGGGGTTCTATATATATTTAAGGTGACTGATTTCTAATGTAATAAAGCATGCAGGAAACAGTCTGCATGATTTCAAAGAAAGGTCACTTGCATCAAACACCAAATTCTTGCCCTCATTAGAGCTTGTTTCTGGGTTTCCTATTCTGTTCCATTGTTTTGCCTAGTATTGTGTCATTATTATATGGTTTCAACTATTTAATATGTACTTATAACATGTAAAAAAAAAATTCCACAGACTTGCTAGGTTCTGTTCTTATCCCCTTATACAGATGAACACAGTGAAGTTTGAAAAAGTTTGGTAACTTGCCCAGGGCAGACAGTATTAAGCCAGGATTTAAACCTGAGTCTCAATTTCTTTTTAACCTACACCATGTACTGCTTCCTAAAGATATAAATATATTCCCTCAAAACTTATTTTATGTCAGTGTTTCCCTCTAAAATTAAATTCTAAAAGTGGAAAGAATGAATTTATTCCTTTTACACCCAAATCTTAATTAATAAGTATTAATTTCAATAAAAACTGGGGATGTGGCTCAGTGGCGAAGGGCTTGCCTACCATGCATGAGGCCCTGGGTTTAATCCCCAGCACACACCCAAAAAATAAAAATAAAAATTTTTTAAATCCCACTAAAAATGGTAGAATTAAAAAGTCAAATTCAGGAAACTTTACATGAATACTATTATTGAAAAGTATAATGTAAATAATCAGAAATAATCTAAATGAAAACATTTTGAACATTAATATATAAAGGAGACAATCCTAGGACAAATCACAGTGTAGTGACTATTGTCTATTTTCTCTCCATATTTTGAATTAAAGAATTAAATAAATAATGTGCATATCAATTAGAATAATTATACTAATAACTTCATAAGCACTCAAATGTAGATCAAAATGTGTGTGATGGAGGCTGGAGATACAGCTCAATGGTAGAACACTTGCCTAGCATGCACAAGGTTCTGGATTCAATCCCCACTACCATGAAACACACACAGAACGCGTGCACGGCATGCAGAAAAGAACATTTCATATAGTAATTTATGTCTTTAACACTTCCTAGGTAAAAATAAAATGTTATATGGAAAGAGAAAGCCCAAGATGGGGGTGCTTTTCCAAACAATGTTTTTATTTGGATGTAATTATTACAATAAGGTTCACTTTGACATATTCATAAATGCATATAACGTAATTTGCTTCTTTTCAATCCCTGGTACATCCCACTGCCCTCTCCTCTTCTCTCCTGATCCCTTTTCACTGCTAGTCTTGCTTCTATTTTTTTTTTAATTGGTGCAACACAGTTATACATAAAAGTGGAATTCATCATGGATATATTCATACATGCATATAGCATAGTTTGGTTAATTTCATTTGTCCTTTAAGGACCAGACAGAAATGAGAAATAGACATGAGAAATAGGTAGGAAGGTAGGAAGAACTGATATGACACACAGGAATTATTACTGGCCACTTAGCTTCAAATAATTTTTTTTTTTTTAATCTGCGGATTGAACTCGGGTACTCAGCCACTGAGCCACACCCCCAGCCCTGTTTTGTATTTTATTTAGAGACAGGGTCTCACTGACGCTAAGTTGCTGAGGCTGGCTTTGAATTCACGATCCTCCTGCCTCAGCCTCCCGAGTTGCTGGAATTACAGGTGTGCGTCACCATGCTCAGCTTCAAATAATTTTTAATTGAGAACTCTACTTACTCAATGTAAAGAGCCCTTTCTTTTTGTTAAGGGAACACTTTCTTTATACCGAGGTCATAGCATTTATCATACAGTGTTATTTCATTATATGTGGGGTTTTTTCCCCCATGACTGAAATTCTTGAACACAAAAGCACACATATGCACTTTTCCATCTTATACAGTAGAGTGAATATTGCTTAAAAAGAGTGGGAATGTGGCTGAAATTAACACAATCCAAATGAAATTCAGTTAAAATCCTTTATTTATGCTTGTGGAACAAGCTAATCTGTTTCACTCTGATTTCAATTTCTCCATTATTTGGTGCCAATTAAACCAAAGGTGCAGGGATATAGCAAATTATTTCATTCAATAATGAAATAGCTTCATTATGTAATCAAATAGCTTCTACTATGTAATCAAGCACTATTCCATGCCCCAGAGATATAGTTCCGATTTTCTGTTCTAGCCAGGAAACACACACACTACAACGTATAGTACAATGTTAACAAACGATAAGCAGAGCAAGGGAGGGGGGGGGGGGAAAAAGGCAGGATAAATTGGGGGGGGGGGCTACACTCATCTTTTAGAAACACAGGTCAGGATGGGCAGCAATGAGCAGGTGGCCTATAAGCTTTACTCTGAATGCAATGCAAATCCAAACACAGAATGATCTGTGAAGGGGACAAAATAAGCAACAGTGTTTCACCTAGCTTTTATGATCAAGAATAGACTAAGGGCTGGGATGATCATTCAGTTCAGTGGTAGAGTGCTTGCCTGGCATGGGTGAGGCAATGGGTTCAATTCTCAGCACCACAAACAAATAAGTAAAATAAAAGTCCACTGACAATTAGAGAAATATTTAGGAAAAAAAATTTTTTTCATCATTTCAACCAATAAAGGGTTGAATGGGTAATAACTGAAGAGGATCAGTATTACTAAAAGTTAATAACAATTCCCCCAAATTCATGGACACCCTTTAGACAAAACAGAAGAGGCAGTCAATGTTTTCATCCTAATTCACTTGCATATACTTTATAACTAGGTCTTTAGACAGGGAGAAGATGGAGTTTTTTAGGGCTAAGCTACCATGATCAATCTCCATACCAAAGCCTTTTGGGGAAAAAGATAAAAAACAGGTCTTCAATCCAAGGGGAGGGAAAAATAGGCCAACATTTTAATGAGATGTAAAGAGGGGGAGAAATATGAATTAGTATAAACAAAATATAATTCAAAATTAGAATTATTTAACATTAGAATTATTTATCCTAGGGGAAAATAAAATTTTTATGTAGGATTTACTAGTACTGCTTGATAGGTAACTGATCTACTACAGTAAATACTACTTCCTACAATATTTTAAAAACAAATAAAATACTGTCATAATATTGCTAGTGACTCAACATTAACTTCCTGCTCTTGACTAAGGAGTTTTTGCATTAGTAATGAGTAACTAAAATAATGTGTAATGTCTAATTAAACCAGAAAGTCTTAATTAACTATATCACAAGTTAGGTGATCAACCTGTACTTCTCACTGGCTCCATAATTCAGGAATAAAGTCCTCACCTGGGACTCTGAAAGTTTACTAAACACACCCTGATGAGTAGTTTGAAGTATAGGGCTATCAAGTAGTAGTTTCCTTAGACAGTAGATCAGTCTGCACACAAGACGCTTTACTAAATTCTTTGCTAGCAAATAATAACTCATTTAACAACCACATGACATAGGTACAATTATTATCCCCACTTTACAGATAAGGAAACTAAGGCCAAAAAAAATTAGCTTGCCCAAGATCACTCAGCCAGTTAGTAAATGAAAGAGCTGGGATTCAAACCCTGACTAGCTATCCAGAACACTGAAGACAAACAGTAATCAAAAGTTGTGTTGTTTTCAGCCAGGCATGGTAGCACATGCCTAAAATCCCAGTGACTCAGCAGGCTAAGGCAGAAGGATCACAAGAGCAAGGCCAGCCTCAGCAACTCAGAGGCCCTATGCAAATTAGCAAGACCCTGCCTCAAAATAAAAAATAAGAAGGGCTGGGGACATGACTCAGTAGTGCCACTAGGTTCAATCTCCAGTACCAAAAACAAAACAAAACAAATTGTTTTGTTCAAGCATGCCCTTTTCCTGAAAGTTTCATAAAATCCCATGGCTTCGATAATATTTGTATAGATGATTCCCTTATCTTTAATGCCTCTCACAGGGTCAACACTAGGCCTTTTCCACCAACTAGATATTGACACTTTCACAAAATATGTCCCCATATTTTGAGTGAGTTTTACTTAAAACATCATTTACATTTGTCCCTCAAATAAAGCATTCAAAAGAAAAATTCTCAAATCTTTAGTGTTTATCTTTTATAGTCTTTATTACACTGTGTAAGTACTGAAAGCATCCAACAGCACAGACTCTATTCCTCCACTATCATTCTACATCCCTCCTCACTCAGCCTTCTTTCTGTAATTCAAATTTCTCCTCCTCTCTTCTCTCCAGGACCTTCACTTACGCAGGACTTTGCTTAATTAATTCCTACTCATTCCTTCCAAGTGTGACTGCTACTTCCTCCTGATTAACCTGGTCAACACAGTTTCCTCTCTGCCTCAGGGAACTTTGGTAAGATGATTCTATCACTTCAGCTATTTAGTCATCTGTTCAGTATCAGTCCTCCCAGCAGCATGGCTTGTTCACTCCTTTCTTATTTAGCACCTACCAGTATTGTTCATGTACCCTTCTCCTCCAGGCCTCCATTGTTCTTCACCCCCTGAAATTCCACTCTATTCTCATGCTGTATTTTTGTGAAGCTTTTCTCCATTCTGTCCTACTACTGGGGCTCTTCTCAACCTGTAAATTGAAACTACATTTGCTTTGAATTCTTGAGTTCTTATGACATATTGTCTTATGTTAACTCTTCTACAGTGAGTTTAACTATAGGTCATGTAGTAGTATTATAGGAACAATTTCATTCTGCTCTAGAATACAGAAGAATTTGTCTTTTCAGTAGTGGCACACACCTATAATCCCAGGGGCTCTAGAAGCTGAGGCAAGAGGATCATGAGTTCAAAGGTAGCCTCAGCAACTCAGCAAGGTTTTAAACAAATGAGCAAGACCCTGTTCCAAGATATAAAAAGGGCTGGGGATATGGCTCAGTGGTTAATTGTCCCTGGGTTTGACACTTTGTACCCTGTTCCCACCCCAAAAAAGAATTTGTCTTTTCACTGCTCCCCCAAGTGGGTATTCAAATTTTTGCAGTTACTCAGGAAAAAGATGGCAACATTTATCAAAACTACACCCAGGTTAGTTTATAATACTTTGGGATGTGCAGACTTGTGACTTTCAAAACAAAGGGGGGGCTAAAATTATAATTACCTGACTCTTCTGGGGTTTTGTTTACAAGTCTTCCACAAACAAATAACTGAAATTCATGCGCTTCACCATGTAAGCCCTAAACAATCCCTGATAAAATTCTGTCCATACCACTAAAGTTACAAGGCAGACACAATGGAAGAAATTGTCATATACAAATCTGAAGAACTTTAAATATTACCGCTAACTTTTCTGTGGCTTCAATAAGTCAAACATGGGATAATAAATGCACATATTGAAGTAAAAGCAGTTTGTAAACCAAGTTTTGGTCAAAGAAGATTTTTCTCGAGTTCTAGAGTAACTGTTTTTTCCACAAGGTGAAAACTGACCTGAAGCAAGCAGCTTTAAGTCATAAACCCAGAGACTGTCTTCTTTTTGTTGAGATGGGGTTTGGAGTACCTACCTGTGTTCCCCATCCTGGCCTTGAGGGATAAAGTGTCCTCAGCCTCCTGAGCAGTATCATTTTTGTGTACACGCCTAAAAGCTAGAAACTAAAAATACTATACAATACACTGATGAAAATCTGCTTTAGGCATACAAACATACAAGAGTGGTAGCCAGCCCCACAACAACTCCCTGGTGTTCACCCAGGTCTTAAGTAGCTATCTAGTTGATTCTTCTGCTAAACTACTAGAACATGTTGATGATTCTCAATTCTTTTTCCTTGAATATGTTCTAATAATATATTTAGCTTATTAAAACTCACATATAATATTCATAAAAAGGCAGGTTTAAATATGAGAGAATGAGGTATTTGGGTTTCATAGGTCAAATGATCAGATAACAAAAATTTAAAAAAAAAAACCATAGGGAAAGACCCCTAGAGAAGAGCCATGTTTAAATAAAAAAAAAATATATATATATATATATATTATTTTTTAGTTGTAAATGGACCTTTATTTTTTATTACATGCCATACTGAGAATCAAACCCAGTGCCCCACACTTACTAGGCAAGCACTCTACCACTGAGCTACAACCCTAGCCCAAGAGCCATGTTTTTAATGATGTTCTGAATTTTTCAGAATAAGGCTCACAATTCTTTGCTTATCACACAAAAGCATTCTGAGGATGTCTTTGGTATCATCTCCCTAACATTCTACTATTACGTTATATGGTACCAAGGGTTCAGGCCTCAGCAAGTGCCCATATACTGCTACTTTCACCTTTCCTTTTCATCATACTCAACTCCCACTCATCAGCTTCAGAACCCAACCACTTCTTACCACCTACCAGTTCTTAACCACACTGTCCTAGTAATCCTCTCCCCGATACTACAAATGCCCCTATTTCCCTTCTTTTAAAAAACTTACTTAGATGCAGTTTTACCCCTGTTCAAAACCTACATTGACCTTTGTAATAACATGGATTCCTTGTTACCTTTCACTAACTCTTCCACGGGACTAACAGATGAGCCTATTGTACTATGCACAAGACACTCTGTTCCTTTACCCAAGATATCAGTTCCTTCAGATGCTCCAAAATCATCAATTACAAAGGCCCATGACAGAAACACTATCTAAAATACCAACTATCTAAGATACCAACTCCCTTCATCATCAGCCAATCACTCCAACTCACAATAGTTTTTCTTCTTTACATGTTTAACCATCTGAAACATTATGTATTTGTTTATAATCTGCCTTCTCATGCTTTAGAATAGCATCTAGCATGCACCAAATATTCAATGTTGGCTGAGGGAATGAATGCACCTTTGCTATCCTAAAGAAGTCCTCTCTACTTTCTTACCCACTACTGATTCATTTGTTTCTCATACTTTCTTAGCACTCAGTGCATACATCTGCCATGATATTCACTGTCATATATAAAAAGTCTATTGTTAGTATACAATCCCAGTGGCCATCATAGTGCCTATTAGAAAGTAAAACATTTGATATTTGTTGAATGAATCTTTTCAGAAGGAAAAAATACAATGTCTCAAGGTAAAATTATGAGACAGTTAAAAATCACTCCTCTTTGTCATAGTATAGTTGGATGAACTTCCTAAAAGATCAAGTAATGCTCAGAAAATCAGGGAACTCAAGTCTCTTAGATTTTTAACTTAAAGAAATAGATTAGAGTTTTAGTAAGCTTAGTTTCTCTAAAGTTTTACTGAAGCAAAACCAAATAGCTCATTTAGACTTTAGATTGCTCAAATACAACATTCATTTTTCATTAAAATTTTAACTTAAAAAGCAACTTGTACTACCTTCTCAGCCTCATTTACACCGAAAGAAAATATTATTTTAAAATAGTCTATTGTTGCAGGATTTATTCCATTTCATTTATGCTGCCTATATATGGTAGTATATGGACATCATTTTAAAAGAATTAGCATCTCAATCTTGCACAAAAATTTTCCTCCTATGAGTCACAAAATTATTGCAGTAATCAAGTAACCAGAAGGATTTAGAAATCAGTGGGAAAGACAAAAATAATAGTCTAACACTTATCAAGAGAAGAAACAAAACAGGAATTTGATCTTGTTCTTAAATGTAAATAATCTTTTTCATTCACTGTAAAGCTGAGCAAAGTTTCAAAAAAGCTACAAATAATCACTGAAGAAATGCTGAACACACACTTTTCAATTTTTATGTCCTACTAACTCATTTTACCAAGAGAATGATCAAGTATCAGTGACATTTACGCATCTAAAATTTCTTCATTTTAGCACATCCTCTTATTCTTCTAAATTAGTTTTCCTGGTAAAAATAACAGGCATTTAAATACTTCTTTGTTAGGCTCAGTGTTTATACTAAAAACTTAACTTTCAGAATTCAAATGAAGTTTACTTTCAAAGACATCTACTAAAAAAAAACTTGTTATATGAGCTTTAAGATCAGGTCAAGAGATAAACAATAAGAAGTTTCTATTTATTTCCCTTGCTTTATAAGCTAATTTCTAAATGAAAGCAGAGAGGAGAGGAAAGAATTACTTTGCCTGAAATATTCAAGTACCTAACTGAGTATACAAACACTGTTCTCCCTAAAATACTTGAGTGTTAGTTATTTTGGATATCATGATTCTCAAAGTGATCTTTAAAAAAAATGCAACACTGTAAAAATTATCGATAACTATAAGCCCACCTCTCAACATAACTAATTTGGGTTTCTTTAAAGAAGGAATAAAGAAATTAATACTCTAAAAATGCCTGGAATCAGGTAACATGAAGAGTGATCCTCAGGAAAGACAGTGAAAGGCTCTTGCCGTCAGAATAAAACAGAAGACACCAGCTGCTCTGACATAAGTGGCATGCTTCATTACGTACCAAATACAATACCCATGATTTAAGTGTCATCAGTTGGCCCTCATCAGGTTTAACAGAAGAACTCCTATAGTACAGAAAATCTAATGCCATCTACAACTTCATTGGCATTATCACTGTATTACTTTTTCTGTTTTACAAAAAGCTTTTTAAAAAATCTTCATATTCCCTGTATATTACTGATTTATACTTTTATTAAAATTAAATGGACTAATCTACATTTTACATAGGAAAACGATGGTTGTTCCTCTATTACTAACTATTTTCCAGGAACTCAATCATCAAATAAATCAAATGCAAATAAACAAAGTTTTTATAGGACTGCTTACACTGATTCTTGATTATTATGCTTTAGCTTTTTCCATCCCCCACCTCCCCACTCCCTCTTTTCTTTCTTTTCTCAGTGTTAGAACTGAACCCAAGGCACCTCACACATATTAGGCAACAACTCTACCACTGAACCATCCACCCACCATCTTTTCTTATTTTATCTGAATTTCCAGAATGGGGGTGGGGGTGTGGCAATTTTGTTCAAAAAGTTTTTTAAAGTTATTTGAGATAGGAGTTGAACAGTAATAGGGTACAATCTCAATCTCTTTACTGACTTCGGGCTTTGTTACTGCGTCATGTCTGTTTGCTTTCACTTTAGTATAGTCTTGTTTCATATATTATTATAACCTCACACTTAGAATTTTCATCTTATAATAACCAAGAACTTTCAGAAAAATCAGGAAATTTTTGACTATGTAAAAGAGAACTATGTATTTAATACTACACTGTTTATATCAAAAAGAATATAAATGAATCTGAAAGCCAGAAGAGAAATCCATTACTTTGATAGGAGTCAATTGACCACATCAATGTTTACAGCAGCTCAATTCACAATAGCCAAAATATTGTGGGCCCAACCTAGGTGTCCTTCAACAGAAGAATGGGTAAAGAAAATTTGGTGTATATGTACACAATGGAACATTACTCAGCCTTAAAGAAGAATGAAATTATGGTATTTGCAGGTAAATGAATAGAGCTGGAGAGTATCATGCTAAGCAATTCAATCCCCAAAAACCAAAGGCCAAATGCTCTCTCTGATATGCAGATACTAACTCACAATAAGTGGGGGTGAAAGGGTTGTAGGGAAAAATATAAGTACTATGGATTAGAGAATGAAGGGAAGGGCAGGGATGGAAATTGGAAAGATTACTGTGAATCACAGGTAACTTTCCTATGTTCATATATAAATGCACTAAATACACGACCAATGTAACTTCAGATCATGTTCAACCACAAGAATGGGATCCTAATTAGAATAGGTTATATTCCACTGTATGTATAATATGTCAAAATATATTCTACTGGTATACATATCTAAAAAGAATTTAAAAAATTAAAAAATAGAGTCAACTGATGACTGAAAGTCTGTAAAGATAAACATACCCCCAAAGCTAGTGTGGTGACTAATTTTTTAATGGCAAGGGAAAGAGGCAACTGAAGATTGAGCCCAGGGGTGCTTTATCACTAATCTATATCCCCAGTCCTTTTTTTTTCTTCTGCTTTTTACTTTGAGACAGAGTCCCACTGAGTTGCTGAGGTTGGTCAGATCCTAGATTGCTGGGATTACAGGCATGCACTACCATGTCCAGCTAAAATTATTTTAAATGAAGGGACAGTGGTTACCAGTTATTATAAACTGCTTAAATTATAAAATATCAAATCACATTTACTTACATACTATATATGCAAGACACCACACCAAACACTGCATATTAATAATAATTTCTATGTTTCAATTGTGGAATATGGGTTGCCGTTTGATTTTCACAATAGATTTATGAGTTTAGTGTCACTAATATTGCTATGCATTTCCCAAATGATGAATCTGAGGGACAGGCAGACACAGTAACTTGTGCAAAATATTAAAGGCAATAAGAGAGAGCTAGAATTCAAACCCAGGTCTAACTGCTCCAGGAACACTTGTTCTTACCCCTTATTGTGAACTGTTCAAAGATGAAACTTTTATGAACTGCAACACTAAAATAAGAACTGCCAACTCCTAAAACTTATCAACTTTGTAACTGCTCGCACACCCTTGTCCTCTGTGCTTTTAGAAGTTAAAAACCTATCAATGTTTTGCTTTTCATTTCTACATTTTGCATCTATTCTCTACCTCTCTCACTTCACTTGGTAACAGTCTCTCCTATTTGGTCTATTGTGTTTTGAGAGATTACACAAAGCAGGCTCAATGTAACAGGTAAACACAGGGAGCTCTATACTACTCACTTTGCTTGCTTCTGAACATTTTCCCAAAATGCAATGAAGGTGCTTATTATTAGCACATTCCTCTAACCTGCATCACCTCTGATGATCAAGAGGGAATTTTTTCACACCTATCATGAGAAATTTTCTAGGAATTCCATGCAGTTATTCATCATAGGGAAATCTGAAATTGTTGCAATGGTACACCTGGTAATTAGTCAAAAAAATACCAAAAATTTCTAACTTTTTAAACCTCAAAAATAATGAATCCTTAGCCAGGCACAGTGGCACACGCCTGTAATCCCAGTGACTAGGGAGGCTGAGGCAGGAGGATTGCGAATTCAAAGCCAGCCTCAACAACTTAGTGAGGCTCTAAGCAACTCAGTGAGACCCCATCTCTAAATAAAATACAAAATAGGGCTGGGGATATGGCTCAGTGATGGAGTGCCCCTGAGTTCAATACCCGGTTACAAAAAAAAAAAAAAAAAAAAAAAAGAATCCTTTAAAATATACCTGAAATAATATATTTTGGCATTGGGTGTTATCTAATGTACGTTTTTCAAAAGCAGACAAATAAGGCTGGGCATAGTGGTACATGCCTGCAATCTTAGCAACTTGGGAGGATGAGGCAGGAGGATGATAAGTATGAAGCCATCCTCAGCAATTAAGCAAGATCCTATCTCAAAATGAAAAATAAAAAGGGTTGGGGAGGGACTAGGGCTGTAGCTCAGTGGTAGAGCACTTGCCTAGAATGTGTGAGACACTGGCTTTGATCCTCAGCACCACATAAAAATAAATAAAATAAAGGTCATTCAACAACTAAAAAAAATATTTTATCTTTTTAACTGTAGACGGACACAATACCTTTATTTTTGCGAGGCAAACGCTCTACCACTGAGTCACAATCCCAGCCCTAAAAAAAATTTTAAAAAAAGAAATAAAAAGGGTTGGGGATGTCGCTCAGCTTATAAACACTACTTGGTTCAATCTCCATCAAAAAAAATAAATTAATTAAGCAGACAAATGGACTGATTTTGCTTAATGTAAATCAAGGCTTATTGATTTTTAATAATCCTAAGTAGTTATCAGTCCTTTGGTATATGGCTATTTTTGAATCATCACTGAGTACATTTCTTTGGTTTTATTGTTGCTTTAAGATACACCAATCTTGCAGATCAGTGTGAATGACCAACTATTTAAAATTTTAATATATATCATACAAACAGAGATAGTTACTGTAGAAACTACGTTTAATAAAAATCAAATAAAAATTTTTAAAAAGATAGTTAAACTATGGCATTTGCTGGTAAAATGGGTGGAGCTGGAGAATATCATAAGTGAAATTAGAAGTACGGTGTAGAGGAAAATGGGATGGGGGGTGGGGGAAGGAAAAATAGTATACTGAGACCGACAGTATTACCCTATGTATATGTAAGATTATATGAATCATATGAATCTACATTGTGGGAAAAAAAGATATATTCCCTGCTGTATAATTATATCAAAATGGGTTCTACTATCATGGATAATTAAAAAGAACCAAAAAAAAAAAAAAAAGATAGTTAAAGTATCACTTTGCTCTCCTTAAGTCCTTATTTTCTAATGTGAAACACAAATATCACTATGTTTACCTAAATCTCAGAAAACTATTTTATACAGATCCAAAGCATGCATCAAAATGTTACTAAATTAAGGTACTATAAGCATATTACTACTTATTTGTAACTTTTAAACAGGAATCACCTCAAGAAATTCAATAGACAAGGCTCTACAGATATTTTACTAGAATAAAGTAAAGGAGAACCATTATCTTATGGAATTATTCAAATTCCTTCCTAAATTTTCTTTACCTCATCTTTCAAATTCCTTCCACAGGGCTGTAGGGGTAGCTCCTTGGGTAAACACTTGCTTTGTTAGCATGCGCAAGGCCCTGGATTCAATCCTCAGTACTTCTTCAGAGGAGGTAATGTGTTCTTGCTTCTAGAACCCTAACCAGGTACACCTTTGTTTCTGAATGATTTCTCAATTATATGTATTTAGAAATTTGCCCAATTACAAACTACAGGTTGCCAACATTTCAACCTCATTATTTTGAATAAGGACTTATAAAAACAAAATTAAATTCTGATCATTTTGGTTAAACCAAAGTAGATCTAATGGGATTTCATAAAATCTTAGACTTGTAGAAGCTTATTTAGACCAGTCAACCATTAAAAATTATATTGAAAACAGGTTTGAGAGCAAAGAGCAGTATAAGGAAAACAGTCTGATCAGGAACAAGGAGTCAGACCAGACCATAAAAGTGGACTCAAATTTTCAATGAAGAAGTTGGGCACAGTATAATCCCAGCAACTGGGGAGGCCAAGAGGGGAGGAACATAAGTTTGAGGCCAGCCTCAGAAAGTTAGCCAGACCTTCAGCAACTTAGTGAGACCCTGGCTCAAAATAAAGGATAAAAAGGACCAGGGAAGTAGCTCAGAGGTAAAGTGCCTCTGGCTTCAATCTCTATTATGTCAAACCTCCCCACCACCACCAAAAATAGTTTTTTTAGTGAAATTTTTTTAAAAAGAGCAAACTAGGGAGTCAAAAAAATATAAATTGAGAGGCAGAAGGATTCCAAGTTCAAAGTCAGTCTCAGCAACTTAGCTAGACCTTATTTCAAAAGGTGCTTCAAAAGAGCTGTGGAGCACTGAAGGCTTCAGATGAGCAGATTCAGAAGGCATTTCCTTCAGGGTGAAGACTTTCTGCAGATAACCTGCTTAACTGGAAGTCATGTGCTGCTTTGTTATAAAGTAAATGCCCTCACAATTTATTTAAATGTCTTTACAATTCTTGTTCATTATCTCTAGGCTTCAAAACTTCCTTAAAAGATTGTTTTTTGAAGCACAGAGGAGTATCACTGTTGCTGCTTTTTTTTTTTTTTTTTTTTTTTTGGTTTTTGAGTCTTTTAATCAGAAAGAAGTGCTTGATCCTAATGAACCTGAAATCTTGGTATTCTAAAATACAGAGGGCTGTTTTGGTATTGCTAACAGCAAAGCCTTTAAATACATAGGTTACAATCAACTAGAAATGAACTTTGTATGACTACACATAATTAGGGAAAATAAAATTGATCACTTGATATTAGTTCTTTGGGCATGACCTTTAGCAGTAAAAGGTAAAAGAGGATTTTAATATCATATTTATGAAGGTAATTTTCTTCAGCTAATATTTTGGGGATATTAGAGGAAATCTCCTTCTGTTGTTCTCGCCACTTGAGTACATTCTCTGCCAGTTCTTCTGTCTCAGTCACCAAAATATCCATCTTGGCTAAAGCCTTGCTCATTTTCTTTAGATTTGCATCTAAATGAGGGATATTTCTAATTGTTTCAAGATGGGTTTCCAATCTCTCAATGAAAGTCACAGCCAACTCCAGCAAAAGTACCATATATCTGTGAAAAAAAGCTTCCGTAGGTAATGGGTTTCAACAGTCTTTGCCTAAGGGACCTCTTCTCTTTTAGCACAGCTTCCAGATGATTATTCACACTTTGTAGATCATGACACTTCTGAGTCAAATACAAAGGATGAACAACATCTGCTGCATCTTTTTCTAGTTTCAGAAGTTCAATTTCCAGGCTTTTCTGATAGATTTCTGCTTGAATATTTGTGATCTCTTGTAGCCTGGAGAATTTCTCAAAGCAAGGAGTTGTTTTCTTAGATATATTTAACATCTCCTATTGTTAAATGAACAGGGAAAACAGGAGTATGTCGCAAACAGTTTCTGTGTATATTGGAAGAGCATGCCCATGGAACTGAAAATTGATAATATATTATGTAGAATGCGGTCCCTCTGCCCTTCCAAATGAAGCAAGTCTAATCTCTCTGACCTTTTAGATTGAAAATCAAAAAACCTCAGTGACCAATCCTGAAGCCATGAAGTAGCCCAACAGTAGCCCTGCGGGGTTGGGGGCTGAAGCCGGGTCCTAAGGGTTAGCAGCAGCCATGGCTCTAACACACCTTTCCGCTTGGCACCGGGAGTATGTTGCTGCTTTTTAAAAGGAGATAAAGTCCCATCTACATTCTGTATAATCCTTGAACAAGAGTAAAATCTTCTTTTTTTTTTTTTAAGTTGTTTGGGAAACTGTTGTATACCTTACTAGAGAGGACAGAGCCACCACATCTTAGGGCTGCTTTCTAGATAGAAACAGAAGTCCCTAGATTGAAATTTATTAAAATGCTGTTATAATATTATATATCTTGAGATACATAAAAATTACAGCTACCATGACGCTGGGGGTAGAGCTCAGTGGTAGAGCACATGCTTATCATGTACAAAAGGCTCTGGGTTTAATCCCTGGCACTAAAAAAATTATAGTTTCTGTTATACTCATTCAAAAGCCTATCAACACCATGTAGAACTTCTCATTACTCTTTAAAATCCACTGAAATGGAAGAATGACAACAAAGAAGTTCTTATAATTCAGAGGAAGCCCACACTAAACAGATAAATCAATAGCCTCAGCACTTGATTTGACAACTATGCCTCCATTGTATTTTTGAAACAAAATTCAAAATAATCTTCACTTAAATTTGTCTGATTCTGGGCATTTTCATATATGGTTGGCCCCCCCTTATCCATGAGTTCTGCATTTATGAATTCAACCATCCATGGATGGAAAATTTTTGAGGAAAAAAAGCACTGCATTTGTACTAAACATGTATAGACATTTTTCCTTGTCATCATTTCATAACCAATACTTTAGCAACTATTTACATTGTGTTAGGTGTAAGTAATCTAGATATGATTTAAAGTATACAGGAGGTGATGTGCCTCAGTTATATGCAAATACTGCATAATTTTATATAAGGAACTTGAACATCTGCAGATTTTGATATCCACAGGGTGGAAAGGTCTTGGGACCAATCACTCAGGGAAGACAAGGGATGACTGTATATCCATATAACACCTCATTTTCATTGTGAAACTTTTGGGGACTCCTTTACCTCTTTAGGATTTTTTTTTTTTTAAAGCTTTTAGTAAGGTTAGGTACACATGTTAGTCTCTTCCTTTCCTAACTCATTGTACTGTCTGATGATCTCCATTAAAGGCAATGACTGGAAGTGTTTTCTTCAAATATTTTCTCCTCTTTAAAGGACAGTGCATTTTTTCATTAGAAACAGCCTCCTTAAGCAAACATCATGCCCACATCACCTACCTTTTGGAGAAGTAGTTCCTCAGTACACCTACTAGTATTTTTAAAAAGTGCCTCCCATGTATGAGGTCCTATCCCCTTAACTGTCACTTATCCTATCCATGGTTCAGATACAAAGATAAGGAGCATGGATTGGGAAGCCAGCTACCAAAATCTGAATCTGGCTTTGTTACTTAAAAGTTGTGTGATTTGGGGAAAATTAATCAAGGTTTTTTTCTTCTTCTTTTTTTCTTTGTTAGACCGGGATTGAACCAGGTACCACTTAACCACTAAGCCACATTCCCAGTCCTTTTAGTTTTTATGAGAGAGGGTCTCACCAAGTTGTTTAGGGCCTTGCTAAATTGCTGAGTCTGGCCTTGAATTTACAATCCTCCTGCCTCAGCCTCCCAGTCACTGTGATTACAGGTATGCGCCACCACACCTAGCCTCAAGTTTTCTAAGTGAGTGATAACAACACCTAATAAATGGCCTTTATGAGGAGTAAATGAGACAGTGGGATATGACTTTTGCAGAATGCCTGGCGTAGAAACAGAACTTGTTATTATTGTTGTTATTAATAAATACCTCTACCACCATTTATTTAAACATGCTCAAGTCTCTATGAAGGTGGCTTTTTGCATTTCAATTCTTGTTTCCAACTCTATCCACAACCCTCTCTTCATACTTTCTCCCTCTCATTTCTAACCTCCTCAGTTATATTTCTCACCACTTACATGAAACTATTTCCAGCAAAGTTGTCTCCTTACTATATACAGTTCTCAGTAAATAAGCACATCTATTAATTTATATGCAGAGTACAAAAACATTTTAAAAACAAGAGAGTTGAAATAAAACATCCACAATTATTTTAAAACCCACATACCTTCAATTTTAAACATAACTTTGAACCTAAATTCTCCCATTTTCTTAGACTATTATATCAGAAAATATAACAGGAAAATAAATTAACGTTCTAAAAAAAAAATCACAATCCTGTTAAGACACAAAATGCTCTACCTTTTACTAATTTCCTCAGCATACTTTTAGATGGTATACTTTTAAGGGAATTAATGTGAATCAACTTTTTGGATCATAAATACATGGCAAATGTTGCAACTTTTATTTGAAAATTTGGTAATTAAAAAAATTACAAAGTAAAAATATTAATAAAAATACCTGGATAATTTTGCCTTTAAAAAATTTAGGGGCTGGGGATATAGCTCAGTTGGTAGAGTGCTTGCCTGTCAAGCACAAGGCCCTGGGTTCAATCCCCAGCACCACAAAAAAATAAATAAATAAAAAAAATAAAAAATTTCTTTTAAGATTTAAAATTACATGACACAATGACACATAAAACACTGATTCTGAGAGTTCATACTATAGTAACTGAAGACTTAAGAAATCAATTTTTCATTAAGAATAAATTTATGACAAGAAAAACTTAAAACGTAAATTTTGCCTTGTTCATTTTTAGCTCATAACTTTTAGAATTCAAGTTTTTAATCCACCCAAACTGAAAGCAGAGTCATGGAACAGCAGAAACATTCCTACACATTGGCACCACGTTTAGGGGCAAAAAGTCACTTCAAGATCTATGAACACTCTTACTCAAGGAACCTTCCCCAGCAACCAACAGGACCACTCTTGCACATTCAGCAGCCCTTTTCCAAAGGCTGTTGTTTGAGAAAATCTACAGTGCAGTATTTTTATTTTTTTTGGAACCAGGGATTGAACTCAGGGGCACTCAGCCACTGAGCCACATCCCCAGTCCTATTTTGTATTTTATTTAGAGACGGGGTCTCACTGAGTTGCTTAGGGCCTTGCTAAGTTGCTAAGGCTGGCTTTGAACTCGTGATCCTCCTGCCTCAGCCTCCGGAGTCGCTGGGATTACAGGCGTGTGCCACCGGGCCCAGCTTACGGTGCAGTATTATTAGTAGTATTATAGTCAGTTTTTTGGATAAAAAAATGGATAGGCTGTAATGGAGAAAGTCAACTTAACCACTAGTTATTGCTACCTCTACCCTGAACCAGGCACCCAGCATGGGTATTAAGTGTGGGGGAAAGAAGAGTGATCAGAAATCCAGGCCAGAGGAAGAAGCACTTTTGCCTATTATGTACAAAAGTGCATAATGGCCTTGGACCTACCTAACAAGTTAAAAGAGGCCGGATGGTACCTAATTGATTGGGGAAAGTAAAGAAATTAACTTCCTTTTAGTACCAATTCTATACTTAGTACTATTCTTGGTACCTACAGAAGTAAAATAAAAGCATTAAATATTAATTATTTCCTTTAATATTTTCTTCTCTATCATAATGGGCATTATTATTTCCCATTATATAAATGAGATAAACTGCAGATTTAAATAACTTGCAAAATAAGAGAGAAAAAAACTATAGACTCAAGTAAATTACCAAATAATTGAATCTGAGTTTTTCTCAGGTTTATCTTTTGTGACAATGGTAGAGATGTGTTTAACAACAGATGCCAGTCCTGGAGTAAGAAAGATTCTTTGGGGTTCATAATTTACTTCCTTCTAAGTATTTTCAGAGTAGAATAAATATCTGTTAAAAGGTGGGTTCAGAACACCACAGCTTGGAGTCTAATAATCTCACGAGTTAAGCCATGTAATACATTTTGTGTGTTCTTTTCCCTCTTCAAAAAAAAAAAAAAAAAAAAAAACAGTTGGTCTTTTTTCCTCTTTAAAAAACTTTAATAACTACTGGCTTACAGTTACTGGCCTCCTTATGGATTAACAACTAAACAAGGCCAGCATACAACACATGTTATTTTGAAATAAAATGTCTCTAAATGAAACTGGATAGAAATTAACATTATCATCATCATGCTCCAGTTTCCTTAGAAGAATAATGACTATTTTCGAAAGCAAATTTTACCAACGTGTAAGTATTACTCCTTGTGCTTATTATAGTGTTTCTCTCACCTGAGGGTGTGTTCATCAAATTCTGTTGCACTGGTGGACTGGTGGGGGCTGGAACATTCATCTGGGACAGCATGGCCTTCCTGGGGTCTTGCCATGTTGTAGTCTGATCAATGTGACTGAAATAAAACAAACCGCTACATTAGATTAACAAATACAATGCCCTAAAAACAACGAATTCCTATCAAAACAGAGTAGATATGAGGACTAATAATTATTTCATTGCTCCCACCCTTCCTTTGCAACATTTCTTTATCCTAAAATCAGTCAACATTTGTCTCTCAGATTTTTTTAAGTGTAAGAGTTGAAAAAGTTATGCCTGGAATTTTAAGTAAAGAAAAATAATCCCCACTAGTAGACAATTATTTCTCACTTCTAACTTAAAAGATTAAAATGCAGTTTGTAAATTAACCACCTAAAACAGTAATCATATACTAAAACTCAAGATTCACAAGAGACTCATGCTAAAGCTAAAAATGTCATATAACATATCATTTTTAGGTCTAAAACACCTTTTTAAAAGTAAAACAAAAAAATAATAACAAAAACAAAATCCTGAAAGTCTAATTATAATAAATATGCTAGTGCCAAAACATAATTTAAAACTTCATCTATAAGTTTCCATTTTCTCCTGTGATTTGAGTAATAGCATACCTCTAGATAAAATTTGTTACTTGCTAAACATTTCCTCCATATTGAGAACTTACTGTAAAATATACGTATCCCCATAAAATTGGGGATGAAAACAGCTAAAGAGTCTATGAAACAGAAGCTACAAGGCATCTAGCAGAATATCTGGTATGTGAACTTTCAATAAATATTAGTTTTCTTTTTCCAGCAAAGGTTCATTGTTTTAGTGAAACAAAAACTAGAAATACTATACAAATGAAGCTACCTCAAAATTTATTCGAAATAATAGCCAGAAAAGTACTCAAAGATTTGTGCATTAGGTTCTCTTTATAATCATTTCAACAGCAAAAATCTGGAGCCCAGTAAATGTTCAATGATAGGGGATCAGTTAAATAAATATGTTTACATATGACGGACTACTATGCCGCTATTAATACTCTGGAATATTTAACAGCATGAAAAACATTCATAATTGTCTTTAAAAGTAGGTCATACAATAGTACGTATAGCATAAGGCTAATTGTTAAAAAGAATACAGAGAATACACAAGTGTGGAAAAGAAAAAAAAAAAGAGTACGTATGTGCAGTTAAAGTATAAGGCAAAAACAACATTAAAATGTTTCACCAGTGTTTATTTTCATATGGCAAAATCATATTACAATTCTGCTGTGCTGGAGGTGTAGGTCAGCAGTAGAGTGCTTGCCTAGCATGTGAGTACTGCATTCAACACGTGGCACAGCAAAAATAAATAAAATTAAGTAATAAAATAGAACACTGTTTTGCTAGAGTTTCCTATTATGAAATTATCATGAACTCATTATTTTTAAAATGGGAGAGAAAAATGGGGTCATTTTCCAAGATATTAAAATTTTAAATCTAAGTTCTCACTTCTTGAGTCATCCCATGATAAATAACCAAGGAAATCCTCAAGAAATGACACTGTGTCATTAACTACCTGGATATGGAACTAGAATTCTATCTCATCAACAGCATTATTTTATCATTAACATAGTAAGAAAGGATCATAGACTCAGAATAGACCTTAGATTTGGAGGAGAGTTCTTTTAGCTCCTCAGCAAGCAGAAAAGGGATGAATTAGGAAGGGATTATATACTTAGGAATGACAATGGTACCTGTCACTTTAAGGCTATTACAGAACTATAAATGTCAAGAAAAAATATTTATTTAATGGAGTATGCAATTTCTCCCCCCCAGCACCTCCCCTCCCCAAGTGACTATATCTGCTTTGTAGCCGCAGCACTAGATTTTGTTCAGATCTAGACAATACAGGCAATATTTTGTTCAAATTTTGTTATCTGAACACCTATTCTAAAAGAACAAGTTTTCATTAAGCTCAGTAAAAGGTGTGTTCCCCCTCCATTTCAATCTTCCAAGTGAGTCAACTGTCCTTAGACACATCACTTAACAAACTGTAGGAACATCTCCCCTCTCCCCTGCCTTCCCCCCAGCCCGCAGAGATTGGGATCAACCCTAGGGTCTTGTGTATGCTAGTTAAGCCCTACCAATGAGCTACACCCACAGGCCCCCATCCTTAAGTTTAAGTGATTTTTTTTTTCAATTCTTCTGAGACACTCATGAAACAATGGCATATCATCATCCTTACTATTGATCTCTAGTCCCAGAAAGGTAAGATTTTAGGTAGCATTCAATGGTTTCCCCACCAATCTGATGGCAATAACAATATTGTCACTTTCCCGAAGATCAGAACCCTTGTGTGTTGAAAGTCCAGATTTGAGTTTCGTGGAACTTACATCTCATAGGAGGATAATAAACTCCTTAAATATTTCTACATACTACAGACTTAATTAACTAGTGGGATCATGGAAAGTCATTGTTTGAATGATTTATTTCAGAATTTCTGTCTTCTGGGGGGTTTCTACATTTTGCTAAGTCTTCCAACATGAAAGACCAAATTTTAATGTGTGAAGTATGAATTATACAAACATCAGTAGGGCAAGGACTTAGATGCTGGTCCAAGTATAGCTGAGTGAGTTTTATCACTTTGTTGTTTCCCAATGTTAGCTACTCTAGAGTGAGATCACAGGGTTTATCTTGATTTTATATCCAATTGCCCTTTCTTTCCGAAAATAGAAGCAGAGAATAATTCATTTACATATCTTGAAAGGAATGTAGAATTTCACACTTATCAATTAGACTATTCTTAGGAATAAGATAACTAATCCTTCTAATAGTTTTCTATTTTTAACTCTGAAAACACTGCTTTATAAGACAAGTAGTAAACCCAGAATAGGTTTAGACAACCTATGTTGCTTTAAAAAAAAAATCCTTGTCAGCTATACACACTTAATATCAATCTTTGATACTTTGGAGACATCTGCTGTTACTTCTTGAAGCTCCTCAGGTAATCATTCCCCAATTGACCCACAAAGGACCTGATTTCCATTTAACTTTTTAAAGACCCAGGTGGCTAGAAGAACCTCCTATAGAAAAATATGGCAGACATATATTAAAACTCTAGCTCTGCCAATTACAATCTAGACTGTGCAGGACAAGTTTTATTAATCTGCTCCATTTTCAGTGCAATGGGACTGATTTAGCTGGACGTGTTGGTGCACACCCGTAATCTCAGCAACTTGGGAGGCTGAGGCAGGAAGATCACCAAGTCTGAGGCCAGTCTCAGCAACTTTGCAAGACCCTGTCTCAAAATAAAACACAAAAGCACTGGAGGTATAACTCCATGGTAAAGTGCCCCTGGGTTCAATCCCTAGTACCAAAGAAAAAAGGGGTGGGGGGGCAGGGGGAGTCTGCCTTATTATTTCCTTATTTCCCGGGAAGTTGAATTCAGTAACATGTATAAAAACAACTAGGACTATGGCTCCTGGTACACCAAATTCCCACAAATAGTTTTCCTGACTTCATTTCTTGGCTAGATCAACATTTAGAATAGGAAAAACTTCGTGGTGGACGGGCCAAGAACATGTTTAAGAATGAGTTCATTTAAGGGAGGATGAGAGATCCAGGGCTCTAAGAGCTTTAAAAGGAATTTGGTTTTCAACTGGAAGGTGATAAAAAGATGCTTTAAGTAGAAACTTCAGGTTTGACACAGGGAAAAGAAAGTGTTTCTGAATGTTTAGTTCAATCTACACAAAGCTATCCCAATAGAGTTGGGAATGAACTAATCCAGCAAGTGTAGACATACTACCTCCTAGAAGAAAAGCTATAAAGTAAGTTGAGAGTAAAATAATAATCTCATTCCTATAACCAAATGTCAAGATATTAATTGTTGGAAACTTCTCTGTACAAATACTTAAGCCACATGATAGTCAACCCTGTCAATTTAAACCAAGGCAGAGAATAAGCAACATTTCTAAGTACCAGCTACAGCTCATCCCATTAAGTTTTCTAAAACTTCAAATTCTTGGCTGCTTTATTTTCAAGGACTGAATCCATAACTCTTTTATTTATGGGACACTGATTAACATAATGGAAAATGGGTTTAGAGTAACGAAAATGTTGAGATTTTCTTACATGTACCCTCAAATTTTAGGATTAACTTGATGCTGTTAATTTGTGAAAGTACCACAGAACTAAGGTAAAGTTAGCAAAATAAAATTTATTAATGTTGATTTTAATAGTGTGATAAAGATTGCAAACTTCAAAGAATGAATAACTAACAATTCTCTTATACCCATTACTAGGGCCAGCAGCACTGGTAACACCTAAAAGCTTGTCAGAACCACAGAATGTCAGGCTCCATTTCAATCCACTGATGAAGATCTGCAGTTTAGTAAGATTCACAGGCAATCTGTATGTGCATTAAAGAATGAGAAGTACTGCCTTAGAGACTTTTTTTAAAAAATTTTTACAGACTGCATTTTGATTCACTGTACACAAATGGGGTACAACTTTTCATTTCTCTGGTTGTACACAATGTAAATTCACACTATGTAATCATACATGTACATAGGGTAATGTTGTTTGTCCCATTGCACTATCTTCCCTTCTCCTGGCCCTCCCCTCATTTCCCTTTAAATAATCCAAATTTCCTCATTCTTCTCCCCACTGCCCCAGCTGCCACCCCCCAACCCCATTATGTATCATGTTCCACTTATCAGAGAGAACATTCGGCCTTTGTTTTTTGGGGATTGGCTTATTTCACTTAGCACGATATTCTCCAACTCCGATCCATTTACCTGCAAATGCCATAATTTTATTCTTTTTTATGGCTGAATAACATTTCACTGTGTATATATACCATAGTATCTTTATCCATTCATCTATTGAAGGGCATCTAGGTTGGTTCCACAATCTAGCTATTGTGAACTGAGCTGCTATAAACATCGATGTGGCTGCATTACTGTAATATGCTAGCGACTACTTTGAGACTTGCTCAACTACACTGTTTTTAAAAAGAATGAAAAATTCCTGGAGGATAAACACTATGCACATAAAGAACTGTATGTTTAAAAATATTAGATATAAAGAGAGTAGAACCAATAATTTAAGGTAAGGATCCTCTCAAACTATCAGTCTGTAAAATGATGCAAACTTAATTAAAATCCAGAACTAGTACCAGTTCTGTTATAAATATAAACCTAACTATATTGGATGTTTTATCCCCTTTTCATAGTTCACTTTTGAAAGTCTCTTTCTTCTAAACAACAAAACTTGTAAAGCCAATTTTCACAAAATCCCAGGAACACAATTTTATATTATTTGTACCCTGGAACAGCTAGTTCTTCCCAAGTCTACTAAGATGTGATGTTTGTGATGTTTGATAAGAATTCAATAATTATCACATATGAACTTTATGAACAGAAACATTTTTAAAATGCAGCTATCAAGTGTTGAAGTTCCTAACACACCTCCAAGACTTTCTCCAAGGTACTGCTAGAGGAAAAATGAAACCAAAACCAAAACAAAGCCAAACCAAATACTTCTAGCAAGAGCAACCAGCTCAGACACCATGTTAAATACACTTTTGTGAACTCATCTTTGCTGCTGCACTCTGATTTTGGCTGTATTATGGGCACGGTTTGAAATTTCTAATTTTTTCCAATAATATAAAGATAAAATGAAAGAAATGTGCTTTGCTTTTATGCCAGAGACTCAGGGAAACCAAATCATCCTCACCCAGAAGAAAAGTGAGAAAGTTATGTAAGACCACAAAACTTAACTAGCTAATGAGAAATCAGTGGCCAAACTGAAGACTTTTTTATTAGAAAAGTGTATTTGACTTTCAGGAAAACAATGTTAAAGATGGAAAACTAAGAATACAAAATGGGTGTGAAAAAATGTTTTAATTTTAAACTTCTATTATTGCTGTCTGATCCTCAAAATACTATGATGGCAGTATTGGGAGTGGGCAGTCAGCCCAGATTTACTGTTCACTTATCAAGCCCATGTTTGTTGTGCAAGTGTTATTTATAGAGTCACATGCTAGAGGCTGTTCTCAAACCAGCTAACCATACACGCTTAATTGACTCTACGAACAATGATGCATTGTTCAATTTAATCCTCCTATGAGCTACAGTTCCTAAGCCACAACCATATGCTTTTTATATCTGTATATCTCTATTATGGACTCTTTTTAGAACTCTCAAAAAGTTCAGAGGTATGCACATGTATAATTCCTTGAAAAGGATGAGATAACTTAACACACTTTGCCTCTATAACAGTTTTTGTATCACCAAAAATCAAAATCTTAAACCGAAATTTAAATGACTAGGCTATTGGGCTGGGGACATAGCTCAGTTGGTAGAATGCCTGCCTTCCAAGCACAAGGCCCTGGGTTCAATCCCCAGCACCGCCAAAAAAATAAATGACTAGGCTATTGCTAAATGCTTAAAAGTAAACTAAAATTAGAAACAAGGGCAGACAAAAACATTAAAAACAAATATGACAACTGATTATACTCTGTGAATGACATACCACATTGACTTTAAAGCCTTAGATGAAATAAAATTTAATATTTGCTCACAAGCCGAAAATCAGCTTAATTATAATTTAACCATGCTGCCGTTTAAGAGTGGCATGCTTATATACATCTCCTCTTGGGAATGATTTTTCCCTAAGGAAGGAATGAGGATTGAGCAGTCATGAGAATAATGCCAAAACTCAAGTGGAGACTTCCTGAAACACATATACAGTTCTCTTCATCTTGAACCCAACTGATTTTTATCTGAAGTTATATTCAATAATGTTCTCTTTATAATGACATAATGACTGAGACCATTTCTCTCAAAAGTTCAAAAACTGTATTTGTCCTTTTATGATACAGAAAATGACAGATGTCACCATAATGAGTTGAAAACAGAAACCAGAAATCAACACTTTTTTGATTCCCCAATATAACGTCTATACAGCTCCTTTCGTAAGTCACCTTAGAGAAAAAATAACAAATGCCAGAACTACAAGAAATAGAAAAAAATTTTAAGTGTCAGAAAGTCTACCATAAATGTTATTCAAAATGAGATCCTCAATCAACCTACATCAGAATTCTCTGGGAGGGGTCTGGAGTGTGGCTTAACCGCAGAGCACTTGCCTAGCACTCACGAAGCCCTAGGTTGATCTCCGGCACTCCCTCCTACCCACACTCAATTTCTTGTAAGGCTTTTATTTAGCTCATGGGTTCTTTGATTCACAGTAAAATTAAAGAATAATCAACCTAACAATTTTAAATGTTCACTCACAATCTGAGACCCTTAAATACAAAAAGACATTTATATACCCAAAAGAGTCAGATTAGGGTCAGGTGCAGTGGCTCACAGGCTCCGTAGGTTGTGGCAGGAATTGCAGCCTCAGCAAAATTGAAGCACCAAACAACTCAGTGAGACCCTGTCTCTACATAAAATACAAAATAGGGCTGGGGCTGGGGCTCAGTGGCTGAGTGGCTCTGAGCTCAATCAAACCCCGGTACCAAAAAAAGAGAGTCAGATTAGGAATTCAACCATTTAAAAATTATTGTTCTCATAATCCATTGTTTTGCTTAAACTGATATCCTGAGCAAATACCGTTTAAGTGAAACTATGTCAGATAACAAAAAGAAGATAATTTTTTTTAATACAAGGTAAATATCTTGGCAGTCTCATCTTCTCATTTTATAACTCTCCATCTAGGAGTTATAAACCCTGTGAAGACATGGGAACAAATGTGTTCAGTACCAACTCTGATCTAATTTGCCATGACATGACTTAGGCCTAAGGCCTTCAATCAAGAACCAGGAAGGAAGATGGATTTAGGCAGTCAAACAATGTTATAATCAGCTTTCTGTGGCCATATCAGTCACCAATAGCTTCCAAATAAGGATCGGTTCAGTTTTGTGGTTGATGTCTACTGTGAAGGAATCACATTTAGCTGCAAACCTGGAACCATGTTCATTACATATTTATGGCTACATTCAAGTTTTTAATTGTTATCAATCCAACATGTCTCAACTACCCAAAATATTAAAATAGGATGAATCTAACAGCCTGGGAAACATTTAGCAAATGACAAATCACCAGGAAGATAGTCAAGAAAATCCATACTACACACTTCTGAGCAAAGGAGGCAAATGGCCTTCACCAGGCTAAAGCATGTATGGAATTATTAACATAAATGACTGCAGATACCCTTCCCCATATCTGGCCATTTTGATGAAAATAATACAAACAGTGAAAGAATCCCAGATACTTTCTTTACTACTTCTTTCAACAATAGTTGGATAACACTATAAAATGTCTTCCATCATCTAAAGATTTACACCAAAGTTAGCAAAGTAACTTGGAGAGTAATGTGAAAACTTTAAAAGAGTTAACTTTTATATATTCAACACCACACATTTAGGATGAAAAGACATAAGCACATCAAACCATGAGATTGCTTCTATATAAGTAAATACCAAGCAGTCTTACTTGATCTTTTTTTTTTTTTTTGGTACTGGGGATGAACCCAGGGGCACTCCACCACTGAGTCACATCCCCAGCCCTATTTTGTACTTTATTTAGAGACAGGGTCTCACTGAGTTGCTCAGGGCCTCACTGAATTGCTGAGGCTGGCTTCAATCCTCCTGCCTCAGCCTCCCAAGTGCTGGGATTACAGGCATGTGCCACCACACCTGGCCTTACTTGATCTTTATTAAATGGTATATAAAATTTATTGATGTTTCATTATTAGTATCACTTTAAGGGACATTATTTGGAGAACTTTAAAATTTTGACAATGTCTTCAGGAGTTCCAGTCAGAAGAGAGAAGAGGACACTGGTGGAAAGGCAACAGATTTACCCGAGAAATAAGTTACCCAATCTGTCAGTCACTTGACTTTCCTGGACCTCAGTTTTAGCTGCTGTGATATGTGATAGGCCTACATTAAAGAACAAATATCTCACTTAAGAGATTGCTTGCCATGCTAAAAGGAAGCATTTTATCCATGCAACCACTGTTTAAGTAAATTAAAGTAGTATCTGAAGTCAACACTGTTCAGTCTTTTGGCTCATATTGAGTTACAAACCCAGAACAACATCCATTGCATATTTATGTCTACATTCAAATTATCAATACACTGGGGTTTAAGTTACACATAAGTAAAATATTAATGTAAAAGTGATGGAGTCACTTAGATCAATTAAAAGTTATTGGTGAAAATAATAAATGAATAATTTTTATACACAGGACTACTCCAGGTGGTTTGCCTGAGGTGTGTATTATGAACAGCAAGGGTAGAGGAATTCTTTTCCATGACCAAGAAGTCATCCAACATGACTTCATTCCATTGAGTCCTTCTGTATAATCACGTCATTCTGCCTTTTTTGTTTACTTATTTTCCTTTTTAAAGAACATGAAAGCTAGACACTCTTCCAAACCAGATTTATAGGCCTTGCCTACTTAGAATACATTAGTAGCCTATCAACACTAAATTTTAAATACAGATTAAATATCTCCCTTGAGTCTCCAATAGGTTTTACAAATCCATTTTTAAAAAGAGAGAGAGAGGCTGGGTTGTGGTTCAGTTGTAGAACATTTGCCTGGAATATGTGAGGCCCTGGGTTCCATCCTCAGCACAATCAATCAATCAATCAATCAATAAAATAAAGGTCCACTGACAACTAAAAAAAAATATTAAAAAGAGAGAGAGAGAAAGAGAGAGAGAGAGAGAGAGTGTGTGTGTGTGTGTGTGTGTGTGTGTGCTGGGTATGGTGGTTCATGCCTGTGATCCCAGCTTCTTAAGAGGCTGAGGCAGGAAGATTTCAAATTCTAGGCCAACCTGGGCAGTTCAGCAAGACCCTGTCTGAAAATAAAAAAGGACTGGGTTTGTAGCTTAGTGGGAAAGCACCCCTGGGTTCAATTCCCAGGAAGGGAAAGAGAAAATGGGGGTGGGGTGGTAAAGGGAGAGATATCCTTTTGTAAATTCTCTAGTTCACCAGAATCAGTATATTTGTTCAGGCAGAAAACCAGGATTCAATTAGCTTTTATTATTGCAACTAACATGTAATCCTATCACAAGTACAATGAACAGCTTTCTTCTTTGAATCTTTCAAGTAAATGACTATGAAATCCAATGATACTATGAAATACATTATCACCTTCTTGAGGGAGAGTTTTACGAATAATGGTAGAAAATCTTACAGAGTCGGAGTCATGGTCATTAAAAAGAAATGAATAAAAAGGTAATACTGTAAACACTAAGTAACATGATCACTTAGGGACAGTCTCAATGAAAGAACCATGCTAACAGTTTGAATCCTCAATGTTACTTAAAGTATTGCCCATGTTTCTGGTTCTTAGGGATTGTTTATTAAAGTTCCTTTTATGAACAGGGCATTTCTCTAGTCTCTCATTAAGATGACAAACATATATAATCCCAAGCAGGAGGACTGCAAGTTCAAGTTATTTTGTCTCAAAATAAAAAAGGCTGGGGATGTAGCTTAATGGTAGAGCACCCCTGGGTTTAATCCCCAGTACTATTTTTTTTTTAATTAAAAAATAAAAAAGCAAATAAAAAGATGACAAATATCCAGTAACTAACCAAGAAGAAAACCAACCTTTGGAAATCTAAAAGTGTGTAAAAGGACTATTTATTAGACTGAAAAACACATGCTTTAGGGGAGCAAATCTAATAGGTGTTTCAATGAAATGCTCTTTACAATTCTCTTAAAATAACTAAAAAAATTAATAACTGAAAAGGATTTCTGAAGTAAGAACTTAATGTTTCTAGAAGATTCATTAAACTTCTAATTCACTTTTTTTGTTTGCTCTGAGTTACAGGATGTTTTGCATGTTTTATCTGAATATTATATTTTACCAACATAATGTAACATCTAAAAGCAGTATTAATGAATGGAAAAATAAGTCAGTTAAGCAGTTTAATTTTTTGATAGCTTTGAGGAAGTTGAAAATATGCATTTCTCCCCAAGAAGACTGTATCCACTAATACTATATCCACTAATGTTTGAATCCTTTAACTGATCCTTTATCTTTCTTTTAAAACTTATAGTATAGAACTATAAGTAAACATTTTGCTTTTAGAATCTGTCCTTCAATATATCTTTGGTATAAAAAAGTACAAAAAACAAATGCAGAGCTCAATTGTTTTTCTGAGTTAAGCTATATATAGAGAGAAAATAACTGATTCTTTAATAATTATCAAAAAATACTTGGATTTTAAGGTGAGAAGACCAAAATACCTAAGAATTTTTAAAATTTCTTTGAATTCTTTAAAAAAAAAAAACAAAACTTTCTACAAGAGTTTGTGTAAGATATTTTGTCCACTATGACTTTGATGGGGAAGAACAATGGCAGAGTGGTGGAAATGGCAGTTAACTCTTGCCCTTCATGAATTACTCGTATCTGTGACATTGTGGAGCATTTTGGTCACTATTGCTCAAGTCTGAAATTATATAGCAGTTACACAAGACTAGTCCTAATTGGACTTGGAATGCTTCAATCAAAAAATATGAAGACCAAGTGGAGATGTGATTAAAATCACATCTGGAATACAGAGAATTAAACTCAGGGGCACTCAACCACTGAGTCACGTACCCAGCCCTTTGTGTATTTTATTTAGAAACAGGGTCTCACTGAGTTACTTAATGCCTCACTTTGCTCAGGGTGGCTTTGAACTCGTGATCCTCCTGCCTCAGCCTCCTGAGCGAATGAATGAATTACAGGCCTGCAGCATTGTACCTGGCAAGATTCTAAAATTCTTAAAATCTAAAATCACTTCACACCTCAAGAAAAATTTCAACTATTAATTACAATTTCATGTGTCCATGCCTTTGCTCACACAGTATCTCTCAATTCCTTTCCTTCCCCACTCCTCTCCTCTCAGAAGTCTTCAAAGCCAGCTCAATGTCCACTCTTAAAAAGGCTTGCCTGGGGGCTGGGGTTGTGGCTCAGTGGTAAAGTGCTTGCCTAGCATGTGTGAGGTACTGGGTTCGATTCTCAGCACCACTTATATTTTAAAATAAATATATAAATAAACAAAATAAAGGTTTTGTGTCCATCTATAACTAAAAAACAAAAAACATAAAAAAGGCTTGCCTGATAAGATTGTGGGGGAAAAGGTACACTTGTACACCATTGGTGGGACTGCAGACTGGTACAATCACTCTGAAAATCAGTATGGAGATTCTTCACAAAACTAGGGATAAAACTACCATATGACCCAGTTATTCCAGTCCTTGGTATTTTCCCCCAAAGATCTGAACTTGGAATCAACCCAGCTGCCTGTCAATAAAGAAATGGATTAAGAAATGGTGATACATACATATGTGTACACACACACACACACAAAATGGAGTTCTACTCAGCCATTTTTTAAAAAGAATGAAATTATGGCATTTACCAGAAAATAGATGGAAGTGGAGAAAATCATTTTAAACAAATTAAATCAAACTCAGAAACTCAAAGGTTGAATATTTTCTCTCATATGCAAAAGCTAGAGTAAAATAAAGGAAAGGGGGAGAGAAGCATAGAATAAGATAAAGGAACAATCAGTAATGTGGAAGACTGAGAGGCAGAATGGAGGGATAGGTAAGGGGACACTATTCTTAAAAAATCATGTTATATGCATATATAAATTATACCACAGGGAACTTCACCTTTATGCACAGGTAGAAAGAATGGGAGGAAAAAGAGGGGAGTATGAACTGAAATTGAATTCCATGCATGTGTGAGTCTGTCGGGATGAACCCAACTACGATGCATCTCTATGACACTCTAATTTAAAAAAAAAAAAAAAAAAGAAGAAGAAGGTGGTTTGCCTGAGCTCTCCCAGTCCCTGCTCAGCCCCTAACTGATCAAATGCGATGTTCTCACTGGTGTTTTCACAGAAATTTCTTTACGCAGCTACCAACTAGCATGGATCAGAGGGTTATACATATTTGTCCTTTAACCACCACTATGCTATAAGCTCATTAATGCTCAGCACTCTCTCTATAATATACATTCACACGTTTTAAGAATAAGGACATTCATGAAATTCTCCTATAGATTTATGAAGCTCTATGAAACTTTGAGGCATTGTGAAAAAGTATTATACTACAATAAATCCTAAGGCAGTGAATACAACTAAGGATCTGAAACCTTTATTAGAATTAGGCCAAACTAATTTCTATTATATGAATCACTTCAGATGCATAAATTAAAACAGAACCATCTTTATCAAGAGGGCTTTTATGGCATTAGCCAAGAATCATGGGTAGGGGGGTCTCAGTATTTGTTAGAACTTAAGATTTCAGAAACATATACTCATACAACAAATTAGGAAAATGACAAAACTGACTTTTTCTTATACAATTGAATATGTTCAAATAAGCAACATGACAAGTTTCTGTAGCTGGGGAAGGAAAAGGGGAAAAAAAGCAAAACAAACCAAAAGTCCCTGCTAGTTCAGGCATCCTCCAAAACCATGTTAAAAGCTATATGGAAATCATCAACATAGGAAGCAATAATCTGTTTAGGCCTGTCTTGTAAAACTTTCTTAATGACTTTAGTCATTAATGACTTTTCCAAAACAATTATGGTAGTTATAGTGTTATTTGTCATCCAATCATTCAAACACTCAATTTCCTAACACTACACATAGTATTAGGTACAGGGGAAACAAAGATGAACAGAAATATTTCAGTTGTGAGGGATTCAAAGCCTACTATGGGACAACTGTTTGGTGTGGCTTATCTCACCATCAACCTTCATCAATAATTTCACTAGCCGGGTGTGGTAGCGCATGCCTGTAATCCAAGTGACTTGGGAGGCTGAGTCAGGAGGATCTCGAGTTCAAAGCCAGCCTCAGCAACTTAGCAAGGCCCTAAGCAACTCAGTGAGACCCTGTCTCTAACTAAAATACAAAATAGGGCTGGGGATGTGGCTCAGTGGCCGAGTATCCCTGAGTTCAATCCCTGGTTCAAAAAAAAAAAGAAAAAAAAATTCACTTTCTTTTGCATTATGGCAAGGCACAGAATAGCAAACTCAAGCCATTGGTTAAACAGGAGAGGGAAAAAAAAAAAAAAAAAAAAACCCAAGCCCAGAATATGCATAAAAGTAGTTAAGGCCCTATCCAGAGATTTTGCTTGCTGGATTTCAGTTATTCCAGCATTAGCCTGGCTCAAGGATCTTCCTTTTGATGTATGATCAGGTTAATATGTAGTTTCCCTTATTTGCAGAGGGGAATAAATACATCCCTCACCCACAGTGGATGTCCAAAACCACAGATAGCACTCAACCCTGCATTTCAATGTCTTTTTTACATTAATTTGAGCAGTTATCATGCACATTGGCTTAAATTTTTTGAGGGGCAAGAGCAAAAGTAGCTGGAAATTCTTCCCTTACATTTCACAGATTTCAGAAGACTTATTCTTGTTGTTCTTAGCAATCTCAGCATACGGTTTTTTTCCTTTCCTTATTAAGTCCAGAACTTTTACCTTTTCACTTACAAGAAGTACTTTACAGATTCTCTTTGGCATATCTGAATTGCAGACATCACTACTCTAGCACTCTGAGCCATTATTAAGTAAGGGTTACTGTGATACTGTGATCATCTGATACAGAGATGGCTAATATGTGACAAATAGCATATACAGCATGGATATGCTGGGCAAAGATACAATTGATACCTAGGGCACGAAGGAATGGGACCGCAAGAGATTTCATTACCCTGCTCAGAACAGCATGAAATTGAAAACTGATGAAATTCTGTAATTTCCATTTAAAAATTTTGGACCACAGAGGTTGGGGCAGAGTGCTTGCCTAGAATGTGTGAGGCACTGGGTTCGATTCTCAGCATCACATGTAAATAAAATGAATAAAGGTCTATCAACATCTTAAAAAATGTTTAAAAAAATTTTTGTTGGACCACAGGTTGATCATGGATAACTGAAGCAGCAAAAAGCAAAACCACAGAAAAAGGGGACTACAGTAGTAGTCTAACATTACATCACAATGTCTACATCATTCATTTTACTTCATCCCATCCTGTAAGCACTGCATCATCTCACATCATCACAAGGCTGAGTTCAGTACAATCTGGAGAGACCCCATATTCACCTTGCCTTTATGAGTGTGTTATATACTATAATAATCATTCTAATATTAGTTAGTTATTGTTAATTTCTGACTGTGCCTAACTTACAAATTAAACTTTATCATAGATACATAAGTATAGGAAATCAATAGTGTGTGTGTGTGTGTGTGTGTGTGTGTGTGTATGATTCAGTATTATTGGCAGTTTCAGGTATCCCCTGGGGTCCTGGAATGTATTCCTGCAGAGACTGCTAGTATTTCCAAAATGGGCTATTAATATTTCTCTTTAATTACCCAGAGACAACACAACTTACTTCTACTAATTGAAGACCCTAAAATGTGTTCAGATTACTCAATTTTTCCCTAGGCATAATTTGAATCTTCTGAATAATTTAATGGCTTAATTTGGTGATTAAATCAATACAAATAAAAGAATTGCTGAAATCAAAGTACAAACTATATAGAAGAATATGATGTTAGAACTAGAAGGAAACTTGGTGACCATCAGACCACCTGTTTTGTTTTTGAGATGAGGAAATAGTCATTTAATTAGGTGCTTGCAATGAGATTGTAACTCACATTTTCTGATTGAGTAGCACAGCTTTCCTTAAGGCAAAACCCAGACTGGCATCTCAAATAAGAGTTTGGTCTACAGAGACCAGAGTCAAAGGTGCAAGGGCACTGTCACTAGCTCAACTCTAACACCACGGTTACTGGCAGATGCATCCACAACTACTTCGATACTAATGACTCAGATATTGAAAAACAACTCAGAACAAAGCCATTTCGTAAGTATCTTACAGCTAGTTCTTCATTAGTCACTTGAGAAATACTGAAGACTATATGCAAACCAGATGGAATACAGTAATATTTTATCCAGGTCATCAGTAAAAACGAAAACATACTCCCCAAAATTTCTTCACAAATGAAGGGACCTCTTTACTTGGATGCCATTGCATGGTACTTATTATTGGTTCTAATGTGTTGTCTTAACTATAGGGTAAACATTCAGCAATTACACTTAGGCCTCTTCTCTTTACTCCTGGACACAAAGCTGTGTTCAGTAAAGCTGTCTGGTCTCAGTCAAGTGGTCTGTAATATACTGTTTCTAAGTTGAGTGCTCTTCTCCACTATGTAGCCCAATACTCCTCACTCTGGAGGAGGTGCCCATGATGGTCATTAAACCATGACCGAAGTTATGACACTAGTGAGTGGCAGAGCCACACCTAGAAATCAAGTCTCTGTCAATCAACTTTTTGTGTAATGACAACAATGGCAACATGTTAAAATGGCAGTCACAGCGGGAGATACATTCAGGATGTATAAATCCCCACTAAGAAGAAGCACCTGGGGAGCCCCAAACCCACAAAAATATTTTGTGTGTGAGAAAAAAGTGTTAACTACTCAGGACTTTTATTGCAGTGTCATCCAGCATAACCTTGTCTATCCTAATACACAGTACAGAAAAATGTTGCTTATATGATACATCTATTCAGATGTTTAAGACATGAGGGTACATCCTGAAGAATGTTTACAGGTTCTAAACTCCTTGAATATCACACGAAAAAAGGCAAGAGTTCAAAATTTTCATAGTGAATACTAAATTTGGTTTAAAAAGGTTAAGGACAGACTAGATGAGACATTCTTCCAAAGAAGATACAGAAAAGGCCAATATACACATAAAAGATGTTCAACATCATTAGCCACTGGGGAAATGTAGTCGAAACAAAGAAAAGAAAAAAAAAAGGGAGAGCTGGCGTGTAGCTCAGCAGTAGAGTGCTTCCCTAACATGTGTGAGACCCTGGGTTCAATTCCCAGCACCACAAATTAAAAACAAAAGGAAAGCAAGAAAATATCTCA
Source organism: Glaucomys volans (assembly GCA_020662805.1). NCBI lineage: Eukaryota > Metazoa > Chordata > Mammalia > Rodentia > Sciuridae > Glaucomys > Glaucomys volans. The sequence continues at coordinate 130,401 of JAJEJO010000317.1, forward strand.
CAAGATACAACTTCACACCCATTATGATACCTACTATCAAAAACTATGGAAAGTAAGTGTTGTCAAGGATATTAAGTCATTGCGATCTTTGTGCACTGCTAGAATATAAAATGGTACAGCCACTGTGAAAAATAGTTTGCTCAAAAAAATAAATAAACATGAAAACCACCTCACAATCCAGAAATTTCACTTCTAAGTATACACCCCAACTCAGGTACTTATACACCAATGTTCATAGCAGCATTATTCACAATAGCCAAAGATAGAAACAAACCAAAGATCCATCAATCAGTGAATGGATAAACAAAACTGATAAGTATAATGGAATTCAACGATTATAAAAGGAATTCAAGTGTACTACAGAAAAGGACAAATATTGTGTTATTCTATTTATATAAGATAACTGGTTAGAAAAATTAATAGAAAGTAGAAAAAAAAGTTACTGGGGCTAGGGAAAAAGGAAGAACGATGAATTATTATTTAGTAAGTACAGCATTTATATTTGGGATGATGAATAACTTCTGGAGATGGATACTGGTAATGGTTATGTAACAATGAATGAATTAATGCCAATGAATTGTATACTTTAAAATGCTAAATTAAGGTATCACAATTTTTTAAAAAAGATAAATAAGCTAATCACGCAGTCTACATGCTTCTTTTTCCTTCACAGCCTAAGACCTGGTGAAAATCCTTTTAAATGTGCTACTGAACCACATTTTCAAACCTGTCTTCCAAGAATTGTAACCGAATGGAATTCAAAACAAGTTACTGCCTGTAGGTATAGGGAATATTCAAAGAAAATCAAGATCTCTGTGCAGCTTCTATTGACTTCATAAATCCATCTGACTACTGAGCAACTAAGGCAGAGCCATAACCAATGAGCTCTAGCTACAAAACTAGAATGACAAGCAGACCAGCCTTGTGAAAAATCAATAATGGGATATACTATGTTTAGGTAAAAGCTTCTGGCTTATTTCATATTCCAAAAGGCACAATCTTAATGAACTCTGGAAATAATAGTACAAGTCAAGGAGAATATTAAACTGTACTGGATGGAAGACTGGGTACATAATCCTATGACACTCCTACACAACATTAAAATTAAGTAAATAAGAGGCTGGGTTTAGCTCAGTGAAAGAGCATTATAATCAAACCCTTTTGATTATAATCAGCACAAGAGAGAAAAATCATCTCCTAAATGGAATCCTAAGCCATTAAAAATGACAAAGACCAAGTACACTTTAATTAAAGTTTGATAATTTCATTAAGGTAAAGAAAATAAAATTTTACTACACCATGATTACAACATAGTAAAATGCTAATTGGTTATATGCATTTTCCTAAGGAAGTGCAAACAGAAAAAAAAGTACATGTCTATGAATTTTTACCATTTACAGTTTTATTACTTTTTTTTTTAAAATTTTTAGTTGTAGATGGACATACTTCCTTTATTTTCTTAATGTGATACTTAGGACGAACCCAGTGTGCCTCATGCATGCTAGGCAAGTACTCTACCACTGAGCAACAACCCCAGCCCTCTGTTACTATTCTGAATCTTACCTATGAAATAAAATTGTTTTAAGAATTAAAGCATAAATTAAACCAGTGAACAGTTTTTTAATTACTATAGGCCATAGCAATTCTATAAACATTGTGAGAACTAAAAAAAAAAAAAAAAAAACACACACAAAATACCATTGTAACAAAATAAATTGTAAACTGACCCTCTTTAGGATACCACCTCAAAAGGAGACAAATGTAACAAATAACCAAATAAATTATGTAACTCAGGCTTAACGACTAAAGCTATTTGCCATTAGATTTTATATCTCAACAATTTGCTATGCCAAACAGCTGAGTACTATGCCATCATTTTAAAAGCTCCCACGATACTGAATGGCAACACTTCATTTAGCCAAAGATCAAAATTTTTGGAGAGTTTAGACAAAATACAGGGAGTCTAAAATGATATCCCTAATTTCTGTGTAAGAAGTGAGTATAGGACTGGGGGGAGTAGCTGAGGGGTAGAGCACATACTTGGCATGCCTGAGGGCCTGGGTTTGATTCCCAGAATCACTAAGAATGGAAGGAAAGGATAAAGAAGAAGGGAAAAAGGAAATAAGAGAAAGAGGAGGGGAGGAAAGGAAGAGAACAAAGAAACAGTGCATTGCTCACAATCTCTTAGCAAATACTACTAAAGAAGTTAAAATGTATCCTCCAGTAATCTATATCCTTTCATTTATATAACTGGTTAATGAATGGTCCTGATTATCTACTATGGGCAAAGTTATCACGTGGGGTAAAATGAAGTACAGAATAAAGGAGAACCAGTTCCTAACCAGAGTCCAAACTCTCAACACAATAGGGTTTCAAGGGAAGAAACTTTCCAGTGTTCCCCCTCAACCAACCTCTGGCTTAATACTCACTTTGAACCCTATTTCACTGGTTTGTTACACTTTTGCAGATATGCTATTAACTTCAAATCCAGCACAAAGTTCATATTAATCTTCTCCCTGAACAAACAGTGCCTCTTTTTTCTCTTTTCCTATTCTGGCTACAAAATACATCTTGTTCAGGAAGTTGTAAATGGACTCCACTGGCAGATGATCTATCTAAATGTGCTAGGGCTGTATAGTATCAAAACGCTTTTAATTTGTTGCTTTACAGAAACAATCTGAAGTTTTCCTCTGTATCTTCTGGAATAGCATTTTGCTCAGAGCGGTCATTTTAATAAACCTAAAAGAACACTTACTTTAAAATATAATCAAGTAATAACTACAAAGTAAGACATAATGAGGTAAAAAACAATATATTAGAATACCACAAAGAGAATAAAAAGGTCATACTGTAGTAGGCTCTTATCATAACCTAATGGGAAGACAAATAATTATAACTTTACTGGAGAGTTGTTTGGCAATATCCAGACCATAAGGCAAATAGTTTGAAAATATATGACCAACTTGTTTTCAATGTGTGATGATAATGAATGATTTATTTATTCATTTGGCCTTCCTATGTTTTCCAATCACCCATTAAATCTGTGCAACAACATATATCATTTTAATTCATTTTTAAAAGTGAATTGATAAAATAACCAGAATGGACAGAAGATGAGTCAAGCCACTTGAGACATTTAGCATAAGTCCAGAGAACATTTAAGATCCTATTTTAAAAACATACCAAATACTTTATAATGGATCCAATGCTACATGGTTACCATCAAATTGAAACCAATATTGAGTATCATTAACTCTGAGTTTTTTAATCTTGCTACATTAATACCATCCAGAAACCATTAACATAAACACACATTTAGCCTTATGTAACTAAAAGAATTACTGCTAGACCAAGTAGGTATTAGTTGTAGGTCTTGATTTTTAAGTTTTTATGTCACATACAAGATACTGAATCCAAACCCACTCTCCTATAGAAGGATGTTATGTTCGCTTCATAAGCTCAAATTGATCAAGAGGATAGGAGATAAGGAGAGGGGAGGGAACTGCTAGGGAGTGATACTGGCCAAATTATATTGTTATATTATTGTGTATTCTGTTCACATACGAATATGTAACAAGAAGTCCCATTGGTCTGTACAACCTATAATGCACTATTTAAAAAGTGGGGGAAAAAATTAAAAAGTGAAAAAAAGAAATGAACATGAATTTAAGCAGAGTAACAACATTCAATATCCTTAAGGTACAATACAGACCATACTGTGCTAATTATTCTAAATAACCAAGGGTAGTCATAAAGTTAATACAGACAGAAAATTCACAAAGATGCTTTTTTGTTTTTTGGTACTGGGGATTGAATTCAGGGGCACTTTACCTCTGAGCTATACCCCTGAATCCTTTTTATTTTTAATTTTGAGGTAGGGTCCCACAAAGCTGCCCAGTCTGGCCTTAAATTCAAAACCCTCTTGCCTTAGGCTCAGGAGTAGTGGGAATAATAAGCATGAGTCACCACACCTAGCACAAAGAGGCTTTTAAAATCTTTTCTAAAGCTGTATTTTACCAAAATTCTATACTAAAATAATTTCTAAAAGCTACATAGTAAACATCGTTCTTTTTTCATGATTATCATTCGAATTTCTCTAGTACTCCCCAATTTATTAAAGTCCATTGTACAGATGAAGAAAAACTTGTGGATCATATTAAATATAATTATTTATATAAACAGATATAAGATTATGAAGTTTTTGATAACAGATGTTGTACACCAACCAGTTACATAGGAAGCAACAGAGCAAATGATTTTTAGGGTAATTCAATGCTAGAAAAAAGAATGGGTGGGGAAAAAAACTTCCTAAATATCCTAGAAAAAAAAAAAATACCACAGATGACTTGATTGTTTAGAAATCATTCCTAAAGGCAGAGATCCAATGCTGAGGTTGAATTCTGCCTGAGCTTTTTATTGAATCAGTGGATCAAATAATTTCATCTCCTTGAAATACTTGAATTTACTTTCCATGTCTGTAAGCTGCGATAATGCCCTTCTCCCTTAAGGATAAAAGAGCTCAAATTTAGTTCATTTTCTGCAGAATCCAGATTAATTTCAGCAGTTCAATTTTATAATTTCAAAAGGTGGAAGAGACCTAAAAGATCACCTTACCAACCTTCATACCCCAGTATGTTACAGCATGTATATATAGGAACTTATTTGTATCTTTTGTCTCTCTCTATATTATCAGAATAGGTATTAAAATTTGTATCTATAGATGACTAATGGAGTGATGTATTACATGGCAAAATAAAACTTCATGAGGCTGTGAGAAACATTAAATGAGAAATGCAACTAAAGCAAAAAGCATGTGCTAGTTAAATAAATATTCAAATATATCTTATGATTATAAGCATGGACTCTGGTGCCAGACTGACAGAGCTAAAATTCACACTGTGCCACCTATTAGCTACGTAAGTTTGGTTGAATTATGCCCTAGTGTCCTCATCAGTAAAATGGGGACAAGCCGGGCGTGGTGGCACATGCCTGTAATCCAAGCGACTTGGGAGGCTGAGTCAGGAGGATCTCGAGTTCAAAGCCAGCCTCAGCAACTTAGCGAGGTCCTAAGCAACTCAGTGAGACTCTGTCTCTAAATAAAATACAAAATAGGGCTGGGGATGTGGCTCAGTGGCCAAGTGTCCCTGAGTTCAATCCCTGGTTCAGAAAAAAAATAAAAAATAATAAAAAATAAAATGGGGACAAAAGAGTCATTGTGAAGATTCAGTCAGTTACACCAAAGAACTTATCCTAGTACCTGGCATATACTAAGCTGTCAATAAATGCTAGTTATTATTGTTGATGTATTTCAGAACTAATCAAGTACTTGAAAACTGCCTGAAATATAATAAAAGACAACAAAGAGTTAAAAAATTCCAAATCAGGGGCAACTACAGAAAGCACCTCAATTCTCTATAGAATATACCACATCAGAGATTATCTTAATCAAAACTCAGATCACGGGTTTTTTTTTTTTTTTTGGTACCTGGGATTGAACTCAGGAGCTCTCCGCCACTGAGCCACATCCCCAGCCTGATTTTGTATTTTACTTAGAGACAGAGTCTCACTGAGTTGCTTAGGGCCTCACTAAGTTGCCAAGGCTGGCCTTGAACTTGTGATCCTCCTGCCTCTGCCTCCCAAGCTGCTGGGATTACAGGTGTGTGCCACTGCGCCTGGCTCAGATCACATGAATTTTAAGTACCCTAATGTCAGAGGTTAAAATGTGAAAAATATACACATTAGAACTGAAAAATATGCTATAGGAAAAAAAGTAAGGTAAATTCCACAAGAGAGGTTCAAATATTATCAATACATGCTATAGAAAAAAAAAAAGTAAAATAACACCATCTGAGCTAGAGTTAAGCCTTAAATCTTAAATGATAAGTGAAAATAGGATTGGGAGACCTTCTCAGGGTAAGCAGCCCAAATAGTAGGAATATATCCAGTCCAAACAGTAAAAACATGTGGAAAGTCACAAGTGAAAACATTCAAGGACCTTCAGTGCACCTGATAGGTGGTTTCTGTTGGGCTGAGAAAGAACAATGAAAAGAGATGATAAATAAAGATAAGGCTAGAAATGTAATCTGGGAGTAGGCTATGGACCAAGATAGTGGTACTACTGACTTTAAGTACATTACTTATCCATGGCTTCACTAATTTAACTAACTGAACTAATTCTTGACATAACTAATTTAACTAACTCAACTTAACTGAATTTTAATTAACTACTTGGGTCAGGTAAGAGGTCTTTTTCTTCTATTCTCTTTTGTTAATTTTTAATTAATTTTTTATTTGTTCTAATTTATTGTACATGACAGAATGCATTTATACATTTTCACAGATCATAAATAGAATGTAATCTCATTTTTCTGATTATACACACTGTAGGATCACATGAGTCATGCAGTTGTATATGTACATGAGATGATAATGTCTGTTTCACTCTATTATCCTTCCTACCTCCATACTCCTTCCCCTCCCTTCACTCCTCTCTACCTAATATAAAGTAACTAATCTTCCCTATCCCCCACCCCCTTATTGTGAATTACCATCCACATATCAGAGAAAACATTTGGCCTTTGATTTTTTGGGTTTGGTTTATTTCACTTAGCATGCTATTCTCTAACTCCATTCATTTATCAACAAATGCCATAATTTCATTCTTCTTTAAAGTTGAGTAATATTCCATTATATATTTATTTATACATATATACATATATATATAAATAAGAACAAACACATACATACATACACACCACATTTTCTATTCATTCGTCTGTTGAAGGGCCTCTGGGTTGGCTCCATATTTTAGCTATGGTAAATTGAGGTGCTATGAACACTGATATGGCTGCGTCACTACAGTATGTTGATTTTAAGTCCTTTGGGTATAGACCGAGGAGTGGGATAACTGGGTCAAATGGTGGTTCCATTCGTTTTCTGAGGAATCGCCATACTGTTTTCCATAACAGTTGCACCATTTTACATTCCCACCAGCAATGTATGGAGTGTACCTTTTTCCCCATATCCTCACCAATACTTACTATTGCTAGTATTCTTGATAACTGCCATCCTGATTAGAATAAGATGAAATCTTAGAGTAGTTTTGATCTGCATTTCTCTAATTGCTAGAGAAGTTGAACATTTTTTCATATATTTGTTGACAAATTATGTATCTTCTGTGAAGTGTCTGTTCAGTTCCTTAGCCCATTTATTGACTGGGTTATTTGGGGTTTTTTGGTCTTAAGTTTTTTGGGTTCTTTATATATCCTAGAGATTAATACTTTATCTGAGGTGCATGCTCTCTTGACAATGACTTTATAACCACTATTGTCCCAAGACTCCCAAAATATTCAGGCATCGAAATACTGATAATTCTGAAAATGTGCAAAAAACAAGATGACTTAGCAAAGGAATCTGAAAAGAAGAAATACAGATTAGGCGGCTTGGATCTGAATATAGGAATCCTTAATTTATTAAGTATTATTAATCCTGTCCATCAAAAGAAGATCTGTAAGGGTTACTGGGTTTTAATTCTGAACAGTTGGAACTAATAGACTGAGTATTATGGTTAACATTTCGCAAAAATTTCATGTCTCACAGATGCATGAGAGACCTAGATAATTTGTTTCTTTGCAAGTTGGTTAGCACAAAAATGGACATTTCTTTCCATACTTTATAACAACTTCTATGGGGAAAGGGCAGAGGTAGGCCTTATGTATCGGTGGCATTTCTAATGCACTAAAACCTGTTCATGAACCCTTTGAAGGTATTATTCATATTTTATCTCTCTCCTCCACACCAAAAAAACTTATAGGCTGGATTTATAGCCCAGAAGAACACTTACTTAGCATGAGCAAGGTTCTGTATTTAATCCTAATACAAAAAAGAAAAGACAGACTTGCTTATCCACTCACAACACATATATAGCAAAACCATGCCATCTGGAATTCTGACCAATTATTGGAGAACACAATAAGCACTGAGTTGAACTCCAATCATTAGGCAGAAAACTTCTATTCTTAGGAAACAGCAGGGTTCGGTTTGGTTGCCAATATTCCTAGCCTCTGAATCAAGAGGTCACAGTCTCACATTTCACATAGGAACTCCAGTTTAGAACCCTTGCTAACACTCCAGCAGAATAATTCAAGAGGCATAAAATGATAGTCCCATCAAAATCAAGTATCTTATAAAACTTCAAATCTGTAAGTATATTATAGAAAAA
>JAJEJO010000317.1:143621-230517 GCA_020662805.1 Glaucomys volans
ACTTGCCAGTCTCCATATTTATTTAGTCATCTTTACATGTCTGTATGATGAAGGTCACTTTATCAGCTACTGTGAAAGAAATCATTCCAGTTGGGCATGGTGGTGCACACCTATTAATCCCAGTGGTTAGGAAGGCTAGGGAAGGAAGACTCAAAGTTCAAGGCCAGCCTGGACAATTTAGCAAGACCCTGTCACAAACAAACAAAGCAAACAAACAGGGCTAAGGATATAGCTCAGTGGTAAAGCACCCTTGGATTTAATTCGTGATACTGTAAAAAGCAAACAAAACAAAACAAAATAAAAAATTAAATCAGCTGGGCATGGTGGCACACACCTATAATCCCAGTGGCTCTGGAGGTTGAGGCAGGAGGATCTTAAGTTCAAAGTCAGCCTCAGCAACTTAACAAGGCACTTAGCAACTTAGCAAAACCCTGTCTCTAAATAAAATATAAAAAGTGTTGGGGATGTAGCCCAGTGGTTGAGAGACCTCTGGGTTAAATCCCCAGTACTAAAAAAATTAAAAATAAAAATAAAAAAATAAATTTCTAAAAATCCCTTGTTTATAATCTTCACAAATGGGAAATTCCACCAGGACAGGTCTAGTAAGAAAACTGCAGGGCTGGGGATATAGCTCAGTTGATAAAGTGTGTGCCTTGCATGCATAAGGCCCTGGCTTCAATCCCAAGCACCACAAAAAAAAAATAAAGAAAATTTTAAGTGACTCTCAGCTTGAATTTGTAATTTTCTTGGTTATCATATAAAAGCAGAGCAACACAAGCCTAAATGAAATCCTCATCAAATTCTAATCTAATATGTAAGTACTAACAAATAATTTGTCCAATAACAATGTACCTATAAAACAAGGTATCTATGTAGCCTCTTCTTCACTATCTATACCATGTGACCTGCTGTTAAGCAATAACCATAACTAGGTTATAAAGGACATTTATATAGTTCTGTCACACATTATCACATGTGTGTATAAAATAATCAAAAAGAACTTAACTTATCTGCAGCACTTAAGGGTTGGGCATAAGAGAGAAGGGTTGGGATGCTGGATAAACTGTAAATATTTCTACATGCATCAAATGAGGACCTATCCATCTCACAGTTTGATGCCTGCATTTGACCATAGGAAAGAATACTGAGTATGTGCTGAATTTTAAGTATTCTGAATTCATTCAACAACTATTTGATTAGTGGATACATATTAACCAAATCACCTGGGGAGCATTTGAACCAGTAGTTAATTCATTCTTACTAGTGCTATTTCCTACAAAGAACATGATAAACACTCTAGTTTAATTCATACAGTATTTTATAAGACAAAAACAAAATTAAAACCTTTAATGGTTACAAAGAATTATAAAGAAATTTAGTAGAAATGGCTCATGACTTGCAGTGACCCAGGCTTGGATATGTGAACATGTGTAAGTAACTTCACTCCTCCAAAGCTGATCTGCAATCTGTAATATAGTTATCTCTGGGGAGAATTAAATGAGATAAGGCATGGTAAGACATTAACATGCACATAAGTATCCAAGACATGGTTGCTCTCATTCTAAAACAGTAATAGTAAATGCAGCAGACAGGTTTTGCATGCTCCAAAGGAAGTTTCTTTAAGTAACCAAATACTAAGGCAGACTGAAAATTATATTGTTTTATTAACTACTACAATGCTTCTTTTAAAATTAAATCCAAGTATAAATTATGAACCTGCTCAACAAAATATAAACATTCTTCCCACACCTGAATGAATACAGCAACTAAACAATCACCAGCAATTTGGTGACTGCCTATAATGAGTTAAAAACCATTTTAAGTTGTATTTGACAATCAACTGTCCAAAATTAAATCTGATATGAAAAACAGATTCCCAGAGATATGGAAGTATCTGGCTCTGACATCAATGAACAGCTCTTCTCCCAGAATACTGTAAAAAGCCTTTTTCTGGCACTGGGGGATGGTGACTGCCTCTCAGTTTTTGTGCTAACAGAAGAGGTACAAATGAAAACCAAACAAATTTAAATCCCAAACTTTATTTCTTCTTTACAGTGTGATAGATGATAAACAACTGGTGATATGCTAGTATTTTCTCAAACAGGACAAATATTTCTTAAAATCAGTTTGCATTTCTTAGCAAAACTATACCCAAAACAGACGGCTGACTTTTTCTCCAGAAAGGGCAGCCCTCTCTTTCCTAACTCAACCCTATCGAGTTCATACTAATTTCTATCTAGACCCTGCAATGTCACCATTAGGAGTTTTCACGTTTCATACAAGATAAATTAGAAAAAATTCCTCTTCTAAAATTCCATTTGCCAACATTACTGGGGGTTTTGCTTTTTTTGTTTTTGTTTTTGTTTTGGTTGTTAAAGGATAGTATTTATATATTAAACAGTATTACTTTATTCTAAATGAAAAGCACTGCAAATACAATATTACCACAGCAGAAAACACTTAGTTTGATACACAGACAGCTGGGAATTCACAGGAAAATTTTTCACTGAGTTTCACAGATTTTTGAGCAGGAAAAATTCTTGTAAATCATAAATCCACTAATTACACAGATGAGGAAATCAGTCCTCTTAGTCAGAAAATAAAATTATTAAACCTCTATTATATGCTACTGTGCTAAGTGCTTGAGACACAATGGCAAACCCAATGAGTCTTGCAGTATCTAGTAGGAGACAAGCAGTCAGGCAGCTAAACTTCAAATAAGAGGGAAAGGAAAAAAGGGGATGGTAAAACACAAAAGTCAGGCAGAAAAGTCCAAAAGAGCAGTACTCAAAAGCCACCACTGAGGGCTGGGGATATAGCTCAGTTGGTAGAGCGCTTGCCTCGGAAGCACAAGGCCCTGGGTTCAAACCCCAGCACCGCCAAAAAAAAAAAAAAAAAAAGTAAAAGCCACCACTGAGATTGAAAATATTTCTAAGACACAAAACTTGGAAATTTCTCCTAATTACAAATACCATGGTTAAAAAACATTATTTCACCCATGCTTTCACCTTTTGAGTGTAAACTCAAAAGGATTATTCAGGGATTAGGGTACTATCTTTAAAAGGCAACAACAGGTATTGGCGAGGATGTGGGGAAAAGGGTACACTCATACATTGCTGGTGGGAGTGCAAGTTGGTGCAGCCACTCTGGAAAGCAGTGTGGAGATTCCTTAGAAAACTTGGAATGGATCCACCATTTGACCCTGCTATCCCACTCCTTGGCCTATACCCAAAGGACTTAAAATCAGATTACTACAGTGATGCAGCCACATCAATGTTCATAGCTGCTCAATTCACAATAGCTAGATTATGGAATCAACCTAGATGCCCTTCAGTAGATGAATGGATAAAGAAACTGTGGTACATATACACAATGGAATATTACTCAGCCATAAAGAAGAATAAAAGTATGGCATTTGTAGGTAAATGGATGATGTTGGAGACTGTTATGCTAAGTGAGATCAGCCAATCCCAAAAATCCAAAGGCCGAATGGTCTGTGTGATAAATGAATGATGATGCATAATGCGGGGGGGAAGGGTGGCAAGAATGGAGGAAGGATAGATAGCATAGAGGGAAGGGAGGGGTAGGGGCGGGGTGGGGGTAAAAATAATAACAGAATGTGTGACAGATACCATTGCCCTGTGTACATGCATGAACGCACAGATGGTGTGACTCTACTTTGTGTACAACCAGTGAAACAATAGCTGTACTCCATTTGTGTTCAATGAATCAAAAAGTAAATAAAATTAAAAAAAAAAAAGGTCTAGTAACTTGGGAGACATGGGGGATATTCAATAGTGACACTGGTCTTTTCATTTCAGTCATGCTTTTTTTTTTTTTTTTTTTGGAGTGGGGTGGTTAAGATTAAAGGGTCATAGCAAGGAAACACTTATCTCTTATAGATAATGCCCACAGGACTAAAACATCATTTTTTTTAATATTGTGTAGTTATTAATCAAATGTTAACACTTTCAAATTACATGAAAAGCAGATTTCAATCTTGTAAAATATAATTCCTGATTTTATTTGATGCTTTCTTGAAATTAAAATTACAGCTATTGATAAAAATAAATTTTCTAGTAGTTATTTAAAATTCTCCCAAAACTTGGGGCTAGGGTTGTGGCTCAGTGGTATAGCACTGTGAGGCACTGAGTTCGATTCTCAGCACTGCCATATAAATAAAGGTCCACTGACAACCAAAAAAACTTTTTAAAGGGCGGGGGTTTTAGCTCAATGGTAGAGCAATTGCCTAGCATGTGTGAGGTACTGGGTTCAGTTCTCAGCACCACATACACATAAGTAAAATAAAGGTCCACTGACAACTAAAAAAATATTTAAAAAAAAATTTCTGAAACTGAATCAGAACAATGGAAAAATAGATCTTTCTTTTGAGCAGGGATAGAGAATACCATGAAACAACACCTAAATTTTTAATACAAAAGCTATTATGTTTTAATAGTTTGATACCAAAGAGAAATTGTAAAATTAACAGGTTAAAAGTGCCTGTTTAAGATAAAACCACTATTGATTTTATTCTGAGCAGACTGAATGAAGCTCACTAATTTTCAGTTTATTATGTGCAAATATAAGCCAAATTCATCCTTTGATGACAACACAAATGAAACCAATTTGATTTCACTTTCTACACTATTTTAAGAAATGAAAATAAACAACAAACCTACAGAGAAATGACGTTTTCATAGGTAGGCAACAGAGTTACCTAAAATTTAAAAAATCAAAATCCTCCTTAAAAACAAACTTTAGGTATAAGGGATATAATTCCTGTAATAGACAACCCAATATCTGCTTCTATAAGTTTAAGCAAAATTGGCAGACAAGTTCTACATTTGATAAGATGACCTAATTTTAATTAGCCAAAAGCTAATAGGGGGACGGAGGCATCATTGGATTCTTGGATACTAAATGATCTCCCAAATTTGCTTGTACCCTATAATTGCTTAATCTAGCTGTTAACAAAGTGGGTTTAGGATGCCTGAAACCCTCTTGCTCTTCAAAAAGTAAATAACAAATAACTTGAACAGGGCAAAGTTTGCAAAGCAGTAGTTCTGAACTCTCACTCCACACAGGCTACAGGGTAGGGGCCTCAATGACTGCTGGCCTGCAATCATTGACTTGCTCAGCAACTTTGCTATAATGGCTTCAAATTGCAGGCCTGAGGAAATGCTCCATAAATAGCTGCTCTTTTTTTCTTATAAAGCCTCTTCATAGATCCAATACAACTCTACTACCAAAAATGGAGGAGTCACCATGAACTACATTTTTTTTTTTAAGTCAAAAGAACAACTAGGGATATCCTGCTAATCATGTTACTCATTACTCATTTGGGGAGTATGAATCACAGTGCTGAAATCTGATTCACTGTTTAAATTCAACTTTTAGTTAACAAAAAATTATAATGGATCCAATCAGTCAATTATTGAATTAAAAACTGAATAATTTTTATAATTACTCAATTTCATGAAGAGGAAAAAGACTTGTTTTTATAGATACGTATGCTTAGTTTGGAAATTAAATGAGCATGTCTTCATTATCATCCAGTGAAGGAAGATAAAGGTTCATTCATAATAAAACCTGGAAACATGGACAAATGTGGTGTGATCACAGAAAGTATTTCTGGGAAGCAGGAACAACATAACAAAGCAATCATGATAAAGTAACTTAAAATGACACAGGTACTAGGAATTCAGGTTCCATTTCTGCTACTATTTTCCATGTGAGTTCATGACTAAATTTATCTAAAGAGAAGGAACATGAGACAGTTTGGGGGCTTTTGTTTGTTTTGCAATACCAGAGTCAAGTTTCACAGGTAATTACAATTAGGTGTCAACTGGAATTCATGTTCATGAACACAATGAACTGAAACCAAAAAAGTCTATATTCTGTCCAATCTAATGAATATCCTAAAACAATCTAACTAATCTGATGGCACCTCAAAAGGAAACACCTATCAAAGTGATCAAAGTTACATTACTCATAAGAAACAAGATTTTGACAGTATGAACTGCTTCCATTAACATCATGGTCTGCTTTGATGTTCTTAGGGCCCAGATAATTTCTCTACCATGAACACTATTTAATAAAACTTTCAATTAAAAAACATAGTCACAATATTTTTCAGTACCTTAAATTCAACAGGCAGAATCATTTCCAAGCCCCTTGAAACTGGCCTAACGTCATTTGCTTTTGACCAACAGACTATAGGGGTGACACTGTACAGTGACCTTCAGAGGTCTTAAAGCTTTCTCCATCACTCTTTCAGAATGCTCCCACCAACATATAAGGAAACTGTACTAGATATGTGAAAAGAAAGGCTTAGCCAAGAGCCAGCTCCAAGACTTAGACATTTTAAAGAGATTTTCTCAGACCCTCCAGCCCCAATGCAGCTGCCAAATATAGCTGCATGAATGACTAGCAGAAAAAATGTACAGTTGAGCCCAACTAAAAAGGGAGAATCATTCCTTTAAGCCACTAATTTATTGCATAGAAACTTAATACATCAAGAAAAAACTTGGTTCAATCCTTTCATCTCCCCAAAAGTCAGAAGGTAATTATGAGATGGGTTACAAACACTTCAAGAAGATATGGTTAACAATGTTAAGAAACTCCATGACTCTTAAAAAAAAAGTCAATGACTACAATAATTTGTGAAATACTTAGAAATACAGGAGCCCACAAAATACATGTGTGGTAGGGGATGTAGTTCAGTGGTACAGGGCTTGGCTAGCATGTGTAAGGCCCTGGGTTCAATCCCAAGTATGGTAAAAAATGAACAAATACATGTGTGCTAATATTTCAAGAAAACCATCTTAAAAAAGTCAAATTTAACTTGTCATATTATTGTAACCTCACAAAGGAGAAAAGAGATGCAGCAAATTCTTTTAAACATTGTATATTTTTCCTATTATTTTCCTCAAAATTTTATTATAGACATTTCAAACA
This sequence comes from Glaucomys volans, assembly GCA_020662805.1. Taxonomy (NCBI): domain Eukaryota; kingdom Metazoa; phylum Chordata; class Mammalia; order Rodentia; family Sciuridae; genus Glaucomys; species Glaucomys volans. The sequence goes on from JAJEJO010000317.1 coordinate 150,582, forward strand.
TGTAGCAAGATTAGAAGAATTTTACAGAGCACATTCATATACCCATCTTAATTCTAACCATATACTCTATGATGAATCTGTTACACCAATAAGCTTAACTTTTATAATATTAAAAAATGATATTAAAATAACTGAACATCAGGTGGGCATGGAAGCGCACGCCTGTAATCCCAGCAACTCGGGAGACTGAGGCAGAAGGATCACAAGTTCAAAGCCAGTCTCAGCAATTTAGCGAGGCCCTAAGCAACTCAGTGAGACCCTGTCTCTAAATAAAATACAAAATAGGGCTGGGGATGTGGCTCAGTGGCTGAGTGCCCCTGAATTCAATCCCAGGTTCAAAAAAATAAAATAACTGAACATCTAGCTAGGCACAGTAATGCATGCCTGTAATCCCAGGGGCTCATGACCATAATCCCAGCGGCTCAGGAGGCTGACACAGGAGGATCTCAAGTTTGAGACCAGCCTTAGGAACTTAGTGAGACCTTGCCTTAAAATAAAAAATAAGGACTAGGGGTGTAGCTCAGAGGTAAAGTACCTCTGGGTTCAATCCCTAATACCAAAAAGAAAACAAAACAAAAAAAACAAACATCCAGTTTAAAAATGAGTATCCCACAAACTTCATGGGAAAAAATGTGGTATAGAACCAAGATATTAATTTCTACTCATTGAGAGATTATTATTCAGCAGTTTGTATGCAAAGAATTTTAACATGATAGCTAATTCTCTTTATAATTCTGCTTAGTAGGTATTACCACTTTAATTGTATACATTAGAAAACTAGTTTATAGAGTTTATGTGATTAGCCTAAAGTCCTAAGACAATAAGAACCAGAACTGAGTTTCCAAATCTAGTCTGTTAGTTCCAGACCTGCAGGTTACTGTAACTTAAGGGGGGAATAAAGAGGGAGGTGCTCATACCATCCTCACAGATTAGAAGATTACTAGTATAAAGATGCCAATTCTCCAAATTTTTCTGCCGATTCATGGCAACATCAAAATTTCAAGAGGTCCTTTGTGGAACTTGATGGATCAATTCTAAAATTCATTTGAATATAACAAACAAGTGATAGGATAGGGCAGGATAAATGGGCTTTCTCTACTATCAAAACATATTCTAATGTTCTAGTAATCAAGACAAGGATACTTGCACTGTTTCAAAATAAAATACAAAAAAAAGGGCTAGGAGTGTGGCTTAGTGATTAAGAGCCTTTGGGAAGGGATCCACCATTTGACCCAGCTAACCCACCCAAAGGACTTAAAATAGCATACTACAGTGACACATCCATATCAATGTTTATAGCAGTTCAAATCACAATAGCTAAGCTATGAAATCAACCTACATGCCCTTCAACAAATGAATGGATAAAGAAAATGAATATATACACAATGGAATATTATTCAGCCTTAAAGAAGAATGAAATTATGGCATTTGCAGGTAAATGGATGGAGCTGGAGAATATCATCCTAAAGTGAAATAAGCTAATCCCCCCAAAATCAAAAGCTGAATGTTTTCTCTGACAAGCAGATGCTGATCCATAATGGGGGAGGAGGGGATAAAAGAATTTTGGATTGGGCAGAGGAGAGTGAGGGGAGTGAGGGAGGGGAGGGACTGTGAGGGTGGAAAGGATGGTGGAATGAGACAGACATTATTAACCTATATAACATGTATGATTACACTACCAGTGTGACTGCACCATGTACACAGCCACAGGAATGAGAAGTTGTGCTCCATTTGTATACCACGTGTCAAAATGCATTCTATTGTCATGCATAACTAATTAGAACAAATTAAAAAAAATTTTTTTAAATCAAATGGGAATGAAGGAAACATTTAATACAGGTTGTTTTCTTATACCATATACCAAAATAAGTTCTAAATACGTTAAGTTTTAATGAGTCCTTTTTGAGGTTTTGGTTTTTGCTTTCATTTTTTTTGTTTTATTTTGTTCTGCTGTTCTTTCAGTGCTAGGAATTGAACCCAGAGCTTCACACTTGTTAGGCAAGCACTCTATCACTGAGCTACAGCCCCAGGAGAGGTAAGTTTTTAAAATCAGAGAAAATGCAAATAAAAAGATTAGCGACTTCTCAAGATAGATAAAATATGAAGGAAAATATAAGCTTCGCAAAGGTCACGTTTTTTTGGTCACTTGATAAATCCCAATGCCATTGCTAGTGTCCAATAAATGTGTCTACGAATGACTCAACATAAGTTTCTTAAGAGAAGACTTTAAAGCAAAGACAGTGAAAAAAGAAATCACAAAATATATTTTAAAATAAATCAACAGATTTGATACAGTTGAAATGTATGCAAATAAAAATATATTAAAAGTCAGAAAACAAACCAGTGAAAATATTGGTGGCATACATATGCACAGAAAATTCACAGCAAAAAAAAGTATTGTATACATAATGTACTTTGTACCCTTCTCATTTACTGCATATGTGAATATAATTGTAGACATTCTAGAAGACAATCTGATAAGATGCATCAAGTGCATTATGAATACTCTCATTCCAGTCATTTGTGCTAAAGATTCAACTAAAGCTAAGTATTTGGATCTGTGATAATGTATATGCAAGAATAAAATCAATATTCATGACTTTTAACAGATGAAAATATTAGAAACATCCAAATGTTCATCAGTAGGAACACCAGGTCCCAGAACACAATGAAACCCTAAAGAACCATTAAAGAATTGGAGGCTGAGGTAGGAGGATCCCAAGTTCACAGTCAGCCTCAGCAAATTAACAAGACACTCTGCAATTTAGTGAGATCCTGTCTCAAAAAATAAAAAGGTTAAGGATGTAGCTCAGAGGTCATGCACCCCTGGGGTCAATCCTCAAAACCCCCACCCCCAAAAATGTGCCTGGTTTTTATATGAGAAATTATGGATGCAAATGAAACAATTCAAATAAAAGAGTATGTTTATACAATGTAAATATGCATAATACCACAAAAATGGATACTCAAAATGATTAAAATGGAAAAATTTGTTCAAAAAATAAAGAAAAAGGGCTGGGGTTGTGGCTGAGTGGTTAAGTGCCCCTCCTGGGTTCAATCCCTGGTAAAAAGCAAAAACAGAACAACAACAACGACGACACATACACACACACACACACACACACACACACATACACAGAAAACTAGCAAAATAAAAAATCCAACATTGAGTTTTCTCCTTCCTCTTCATCTTTTTGCAAGGCTGGGCATAGAGCCCCAGGCCTCATGTATGATACAGAAACATTCTTTCACTGAGCTATATCCCCTGCCCAAGCACAGGAATTCGTAAGTTGAAAATATATGTAACCAGGCTGGGGTTGTGGCTTAGCAGTAGAGCTCTCGTCGGTCATGCATGAGGCCCTAGGCACAATCCTCAGCACCACATAAAAATAAAATAAAGGTACTGTGTCCACCTACAACTAAAACAAAAAAATAAAGATAACCCACGACCCATGGCAATTCCATTGTTTGTATATAACCTAGAAAAACTGTTGTATATATAAACAAATCTTTACATAAGGATATGAATGTTCACTCAATATCAATTGTATAATCCAATATTCCTCAACAACAGAATGGCTTAAACTGTGGTCTCATCACATAAAGAGGCCATACAGCTATGAAAAAAATCTATAGCAACAATCATGAGTCTCACAATGTTAATAAAAAGCTGCCCATTATAGGTGCACACTTGTAATCCCAGCTACTCAGAAGATTGAAACAATCACAAATCAGATCTCCATTTGAGAAAGAAATGCAGCTCTCCCATTTGCAGATGGGACTAGAAAGTTGGAGCCAAGCCTGGGCAACTAAGCAAAACCTTGTCTTAAAATAAAATTGACTGGGGGAGTAGCTCAATGGTAGAGTACTTGCCAAGTATCAAGAGGCCCTGGGTTCAATCCTCACTGCTATCCACCTGTCCCCCAAAATGCAACAGCACATTATAAATATATTTGCAGGATTATTTTATTTACATAAAGTTAAAAATTAGGGGAAACTGATTTAAGGACTAAGGCAAATGAGTAATGACCAATTCTTTATGAATGAAATCTATGTTCAACACTAGAAAAGAAAAAGAAAAGAAAAAACAAGTCTAATTCCTTTGACTTGGTTTATTGACCAAACTGGTCTAACCAACAGAATGGGATGTACAAGATGAGGCTCTCAGAAGCTTGAAACTTCAGCCTGAGCCTCTTTATGTCTCCTCTCCAGGAATCTTCAGTTGCCATTTAAGAAAAACAACCACCTTGAGACTGAAACACTAGAAGGGCCACATGAATGCCTTCATGTGGATAGATCCAGCTAAGTCAGCCTTCCATCCACACCCAAGCCCAAACCCTGGGAGTGATGCCATCTTTGGGCATAGTCTGGCAGCTACATGACCTCCATCAATACAACATAGAAAAGAATCACTCAATGTGTCTTGATGGAATTTCTGATTCACAAAATTATATAGACAGGGTGCAGTGGTGCACACCTGTAATCCCAGCAGCTTGGGGGGCTGAGGCAGGAGGATCGTGAGTTCAAAGCCAGTCTCAGCAAACTCAAGGTACTAAGCAGCTCAGTGAGACCCTGTCTCCAAATACAAAACAAAATAGGGCTGAGGATGTGCCTTAGTGGTCAAGTGCCCGAGTTCAATCACCAGTACCCTTCCCCAAAAATATATATATATATATATATATGAGACACAATTTGTTTTAAGCTACAAGTTTTAGGGTAGTTTGTTATTCAAAAGCAGTTAACTGAAAGGGATACAGATGCAGAGAGTAAACTAAAAAGTAAAACAAAAGTCAGAACAGCAATTACACCTCTGAATGGAAAGAGAGAGAATTAAAGAACAGGATAGAAGGCTTCTAAGAAATTAGTAATATTATTATTAACCTGGATAGTGATTACATGAGTATCACAAACATTTTAAATATGTCTTATACACGTCTCTGTATATATTTCAAGTTTTTCATAGAATAAATAAAAGAAGGTGCATACCATAGCATATCAGCACACAGTATATACTTCTAACAAGAGAATAATACTAAGGTATAAAAAACTGAATTCTCACATGATACATTTACACATAATGTATGTGCTATTTATAACACCTTGATAAATCAGGAGTAGCAATATATAAGTATGGCAGTAAGTTGCTAGTCTGGTACCTTTAAGTAAAAAAGTAAAAGGTTTCCCTAATAAGTCAATGCCAAGGAAAGTTAGAGACCGTTAACAATACTACCTAAATAGCTGGTCCTTCTAAATAGCTGAACTAAATAGTTTAGGTAAAGAATTCTGACTGCTATGTGTTCCACAGTTTTATTATAAATTAAAATTATATTAATAAATTTAAAATACTAGAAGCCAGGTACAGTGGCACATACCTATAACCTAGCTACTTGGGAGGCTAAAGTAGGAGGATGCCAAGTTTGAGGTCAGGCTGGGCAACATAGTGAAAAAAAAAAAAAAAAACTAAAAAGGTCTGGGATAGGGGCTGGAGTTGTAGCTCAGTAGTAGAGCCCTTGCCTAGCACATGTGAGACACTGAGTTTGAACCTCAGCAACAAATAAAATAAATTAATAAATAAAGGTATTGTGTTCACTGACAACTAAAAAAAAATTTTTTAAAGTCTGGGATATAGCGCAGTGGTAAAGCACACCTGGGTTCGATCCCTAGTACTAAAAATAAACAAACAGATAAATAAATAAAATGTGTACAGGATACAATTATTTGACAATGTTCATATAACCTATGATCTTCATTTTTAAATAAGCTATTTCAACATGTAAATACAACCAGGTCATTCAGTGGTTTTTGTTTTTTTCCTAAGTATTTTGATATCAAAAGAACTGTTCAAAGAAATGGAAAAAAAAATGCCAAAGTCAGAGCAGAGTTAACCATAATCAACACCATCAGGGAAGACTTTCAGTTGGGCATGGTAGCATGTGAGTATAATCTTAACTACTTGGTAGGTTGAGGTAGGAAAACAGCTTGAGCCCAGGAATTCTGAGCCAGTCTGGACAGCATATCAAGCCCCAATCTGTTAAAAAAACAAAAGGACTCTCTTATGACAGTACCATTCAAGGTCACCAGAGTAAGCCCTTTCGTATTACCAGAAAACCTTTCTGCAGCTCTGTCTTTAACTCTCCACCTCCTCTATTCCCACATTCACTGAATTGAAAATGTTAATTCCATAAGCCTGATATGAGTACTACCTCTATGCATGGGTCCCACTGTTACTACATTATTTCTCCCTTGGATTCTAAGTGTGTTCACATTTCTGGCAGAAATATTACTTATTCTGATTTAATCACCACACACTGTATACATGTACTGAATTATCACATTGTACCCCCAAATATATATACTCTTCATGTGTCAATTAAGAATAATTTTATCTTTATTTAATTCTAAAGTGGTCAGATACTGTGTACCTGACTTGTAACTCTCTATGGTAGAACTATTGTTAATTTATAACAAGAAGAAAGCACGCCTGTAATCCCAGCAGCTCAGGAGGCTGAGGGAGGAGGATCACAAGTTCAAAGCCAGCCTCAGCAAAAAGAGAGGTGCTAAGCAACTCAGTGAGACGCTGTCTCTAAATAAAATACAAAACAGAGCTGGGGATGTGGCTCAGTGGTCAAGTGCCCCTGAGTTCAATCCCCAGTACCATAAATTTAAAAAAAAATAAATAGAAAGAGAAAGTTTTGTTTATTGTGTGGCAGTACTAGGGATTAAATCCAAGGCCTCGCACATGCTAGGCAAGGGCTCAACCACTGAGCTACATCTCAGTGGTATTGTATTTTTTAAGATGGGTCTAAGTTGCCCATGCAAACCTCAAACTTTTATGCCCTAACAATCTCAGACTTCCAAGTAGATGGGATCATGCATCACTACACCCTGTTGGCAGTATTATTTATATACATATATTCTGGTACTGGGGCTTGAATGCTGGGACACAATACCATTGAGTTACTTTCTCAGTCTTTTTTATTTTTTGAGAGAGGTTAAGTTGCTGAGCATAGCCTCGAACTTGCAATACTCAGGTCTCAGTCTCATGAGTCACGAGGATTGCCATGCATTTTTGTTTTGTTTTTATTTTTTTCTTTTGGATTGCTGGGAATGATCAAACCCAAGTCCTCAAACATGCTGGGTATGCACTGCTCTACATCCAAGTCCAAACTGTGGAAATTCTTGTGCACTAACTGAAAACTTAAGAATAGATAGGTAAACAAAGGGCACACTTTCTCCCCAGAGATGATAATATTTAGTTATCATTGTGAAGAAACTGGTTATTTTCTCACCCATAAGAGATCTGTAAGACGTGGTGCACACCTGTAATCCCAGCAGCTCTGGAGGCTGAGGCAGGAGGATCACAGGTTCAAAGTCAGCTTCAGCACGGACAAGGTGCTAAGCAACTCAGTGAGACCCTGTCTCTCTGTTACAAAACAGAGCTGGGGATGTGGCTCAGTGATTGAGTGCCCCAAGCTCAATCCCAGGTACCAAAAAAAAAAAAGAAAAGAAAAGCTAAACATAGGAGAGCTATAATGAGTCCTAACAGGAAAAGTCCACACACCCTCCAGCTAGGAGGAGTTAAAAGAGATCTTATTATATCATGTGGCCCCTATCTAAACTACACGATTTCAGAAACATAGCCTGTATCAGTCTGAACATGTGTAAAAGAAAAACAGAAACATGTGTATTTGGAAAACTCTTCACCAGCTGTTTTTTAATCTTAAAAAAGAGTTATCCAGGAGAGCTTGGTAAATTTATACTTACCGATCACAGGTAAGTATAAATTCCAGGCAGGGTCTCAGAAATCTCCATTTATTTAGCTCATTTCTAGCCTTAAACCTTGACTACTTTTAACACATTTCCTTGTTCTCTATGTTTAACTAAAAAGGATGAATTCTATTCTTTTCTTCTCCACATTATTCAATATTTTAACACCTTTTAGAACTTAGAAGTATCCACTTTGGGGGGAGGCGGTATTTAACCCTCTCATTCAATTGCTCTTTAGTGCTCTGGTCAGGTTTTGTTCACTGAAGTTGTTTGTTTGTTTTTTAAATGTAATGCTGGGATCAAATCCAGTGCCTCACACCTGCTAGCAAGAACAGCTACCATGAGCCACAACCCCAGTCCTCACTGAAGATTTTATGTAGTTTTTCAAAGGTTTGCTTTCTCTTTTTCCACTAGATTTCCATACATAACAGATTTTTACGTAAACAAAAAGAGGATTGTTTTGAAAAAAATGGGCCTGGAAAAATTCGACTTGAGATCAACAATAGCAAAAAGTCCTAACAGATGTAAGTCACAATCCATGGGTGAACCTATTTTAACATAAACCCAGTATTTCTGAAATTCTAGCAGTCTAAAAATGCTTACATAACCACAGAATAGTACATAGGTGGAAAAATATTTTTCTATGACATTGACAGTTGTCTATTAAAGACTGAGCACAGGTACTTTCTTCAGTTATTAAAGAGAACTTGTCAGGGAAAACAACAATATAAACTGAGATAAAACCTCTTGGGGCTAACTAAAGCAAGTATACTATTACTGAGTTAATTTAAATATGGAAAAATATTTTCTATTATCATCCGTACCGAAGAAAAAATGAAAAGAAGGGAGTAGAGCTGACCACTAATTCCATAAAGCTATTTTACTTTACTGTCTGGGGCTTAGAAAACTGGCAACTTTATGTAGTCAACCTAATAAACTGGATCCTTTCAGCTTACATACAACTGCCCAGCCCAAGCAGGATTTGGGATGTATGTGTGCCAGACAAGTGGACCCAGAGGTTCTGGCAAACCCACTGTCCCTGATATCTCTTGGGAAGAGACTGGCAGATTTTTATCTAGAAAAACTGGCTAATAAAAGAAGAAATAACTAAGATGCTGATATTTAGGGCTCCCAACAACTTCAGGGTTTGGTCCCATGTTATATTACTCACCAGTGAAGCCCAGCAAAAGAAAATCTAAAAACAAACACCCAGTATAATATCCTCAGATACTATATTACTACACAGCAATGAAATAAGAACAGTAGGATCGTGAGTTCAAAGTTAGCCTCATCAAGAGTGAGGTGCTAAGCAACTCAGTGAGACTCTGTCTCTAAATAAAATACAAAATAGGGCTGGGGATATGGTTCAGTGGTTGAGTGCCCCAAGTTAATCCTTTTAATCCCTGGTACCAAAAAAAAAGGAATCACTGGAAATTAATAAAACAGCTTATTGAAAAAAAAATTAAATAAGACATTTAAAAGTCAAAGTTGAGATCTCCCAGAAAGCAGGGCAAAAATCTAAGCAAAGAAAAATAGGTAGGGGGAAAGATAAGAATATGAGAGTTATTCTAACAAGCAGGAATTACAGAAAGAGAGAACACATAAAACAGACTAGAAGAAATTATCTGGGAACTTATAAAATAAATGTTTTCTAAGACTAAAGGACAGTCAAGGAGACTGTACTGCAAAACTTTAAGGAGCATCATTTTCACTGAAGACCAAGTTTCCACACCATGCATTCTTTACAATATATTTTAAAAGGTCCATACCGTGGCAGATAAATTTTCAGAATCCCAGACTCCCCAAGGAAAGCAAACTGGGTTTAACTGCTCAATAAGAAAACTGGAAAGTAGGGAGCATATCCTTCAAAATTCCAGGGATAAGGAACTTAACTTTGAACTCTACAACCAAACTGCCCAGCAAGTGTTAACAAAGATATTTTTAGACACAAAAGAACTCAACACAGTTAACCTCCCAAATACTCATTCTCAGCAAATTTCTGAGGGATGAGCAATTCTAAGTGTGAGCAAATCAAGAAAGAGGAAAACAGTCTCTAACCAAGAAAAGAGATGCAGGAACTCTCAGGATAAGAGCCAAAGGATATCCTGATGGAACAACTCTGAAGCAACAAGTCTAGATAATCCAGAGCAGGAAACACAAAGGATTCCTAGGTAAATGTGGGGGCAGAGGGTGCAAAAAAGAAACAGATATGCAAATGAAAAATACAAGGCAATTAACAATTCCAAGAAAATATAAAAGTTTTCAAGAAAATCATAGTACTTATACAGATCAGGTGGAGGAAAAACCTAAATTGTCATAAAATGGAAAAATAACCACCCCCAAAATTCTAGTAATTATAGTGGGAAGATTAAGGAAATGAGGAATGTGAGGGATGAAGGAAATAAATAATGAATAAGCACATATAAAATATTAGCAGGGGCTAGGATTTGGGCTCAGTGGTAGAGAGAGCTTGTCTAGCAGGTGTGAGGTACTGGGTTGGAGTCAGCACCACATAAAAATAAATAAAGTACTGTGTCCATCTACACCAAAAACATTTTTAAAAATAAATTAATTTAATTAAATATTAGCAATTTTATAAAAAGTATGGACTTTTAAAAAATATCAAGGAGGAAAAAATCTGAAAGAACTGGAAAAGTGTTGTCTACCTCTGGAGAATGCAAGCCAAAGATTAAAAAGAGATCACTGTTCTTTGTCTTTAAAAACCTTATAGTAAGGTTGGGATTGTGGCTCAGTGGTAGAGCACTTGCCTAGCACATATGGGTTTGTGGGTTTGATCCCCAGCACTACATAAAAGTAAATAAAATAAAGGTATTTTGTCTATCTACAACTAAAAAGCTATTTAAAAAAAAAAAAAAAAAAAAAACACCTAGTCGCCAGGCATGGTGGCACATGCCTTCCCAGAGGTTCGGGTGGCTGAGGCAGGAAGACTGCAAGTGTGAGGACAGCCTCATCAACTTATTGAGAGCCTCAGCAAGACCCTATCTCAAAATAAAAAGGACTGGTGAAGTGGCTTAGTGGTAAAGCTTCCCTGGGTTCAATCTACAATCCGAAAAAACATTTTTTATTAAATAAAATAACCTTAATAGTATTGAGCTGAGAATGTAGCTCTTTGATAGAGTGTTTACCTGGCATAGGTTCTGGGTCCTTCCCTAGTACCAGATAAAACAAAAACCAAAAACCCTCATAATATATTGCTTTTAGAAAATCCCTTGATATGTTACTCCATTAAATTTCAAAATATATGTTTATAAATGAAATGATGAAAGCAAGTATTTTCAAACACCTTTCATTGGTAGGATCCAAGTGAAACTTCTCCTTTCTCCTTTCCAGGATTTTCTGATACCCTAATAAAAGTGATACTTCTATAATAAAACAAACCTTATTAAAAGAAACCCATAAAATCAGATTCATGACAAAGGAAAGTGAGGGAGGATAGTCTTATAAATAAAAAACAAAAGAACCCCACATTCATGTGGTATACAAAATGAAATAATTCACATCTTGTTGCACCTCCTGGATTAGAGGGTTTACTTTCCAAGAGCTTATTACACATTATAGTTGCTTCAAGTATGAGTTCAAACAACTTTCTAATCTACACTTGATTTTGTCAAAGCATATACTAGTACTCCAAAAAGGGTTATTTTTACTTTAAACCCCTAATAAAATATTCTGTAAATTTTCATGCACTTATCAAAAAGCACATCTCTAAATATATTTGTTGGCCAAATAAAGCCCCTACCTTAAAACAAACAAAAAACCCTCCTCAAGTTAAATCAACAATAACAAGAAGGAAGGAACTTTTAACAAAATTTCCCTCACCAACTCCCTAAGGCTTGGGGGGTAGTTTTTTGAATTTAATAAGTCTACTAAAATTATTCCATGAAGAGAGAAGCACATAAGACAAATGAAGTAATAAAAGCATTAATCACAAATAAAGCACTGAAATATTTGAGAACTTGCCCACCGCCCCCCCTTTTATTTTTGGTTTTGAGGTTTTGTATATGTTTGGTACTGGGACTTGAACCCATGCTAAACAAGTACTCTGAGTTACACCTCCAGTCTTTTTATTTTGAGACCAGGTCTCATAAAATTGTCCAGGCCATCCTCCAATCTGTGGTACTTCTGCCTCAGCCACCCAACTAATTGGGATTGCAGACCTACACCAAACCTGGTATTTTAATTGATACTTCCATTTCCATTATTTTGTTAATTTGCAACACTATATAAGAAATAATAGCTTATCATTGAATATGTTAAAAAGCATTATTTTTTTCATGCTAAGAGCCAATTAAGAATTAAACTATTTACTACTTTTTCCTCATCTAGAATATGAGGGGGGGAAAGGGGAACTGTTGTGATTAGTACCAAACTTCTTTACTTTCTTTTAGAAGGGGTCAAGCCCTACATAAATAAAAGTGCTTCCCGGTGGCACTACTTATTCCTGGGAATCTTGGTGCTACAGTACTTGAGCAACCAGAACCATGAAGCAATTCTTCTCCATAAAAACAGCAATGTCCCTTTCATGGCTTAAAGTTCTGATTAATCCTAGAATCAAAAGCTCTTTTTGTAAGAACTTTATTGCTTAGTAACCACAGCTATAGAATGACAGTTTTTTAAGAGCTCCCTTTATACAATGCTACTCAACTATTATTAAACTTTCAAGCCATAAATAATGGCCAAATTACATTATTACAGTAGGGAACAAATTAATTTTGAAAATTTTAAATCTTAACTGATTTCTTAAATGACTTCATTTTGATTTTTTCTAACTCTAAACTCCAATATACATTCTGGTGACTAAAAGGTTATGTAAGTTTAAAGTTCACCTCTCCCCAAAAGCCTTAAGGTGAAATACAGAATCGACTCCATTATTGTTAGGATGCTAATTTACATTCTTTCCCCAACTATAAATAAAATGTATTTCTTTATATTACTAAAGAACTGATCTCAGGGTATCACAAAATTTTCTGGGCTATTTATTTTTTTTAATTTCAATCACTAATATACTACCTAAATTTTTTATTTTTTTGTTATTATTTAAAAAGTGGTTAATAAGAGTTTGGGGGGGTAGTTTTTTGAATGTTATGTTTAAAACAAAATTAGCCTACCATCTTACAACAATAGGTTGTGGTATTAAACATCTAGTTTCTTAATTAAATATATTTCTTAGTGCACCTCAGAAATACCCATTATTTTCTCCAGGAAATCAGTTAATCTTTATGTTCCATTTAATCTGTCACAGCCACTATCTTCCAACTATTTTTCTTCTGCCCCTAGTGAATACATTTCCTCGAGAGTTTTTCTCCCTAAATCAGTATGGCACTGGAGGCCCTTTTTCCCAGGGATGCCCACCCACTGAGCAGAAGCAAGCATTTTTTTTCTGAGAGCTGAGGGCATACTTTAATCTTCTCTCTCCACTCAGTTTCAATAGCAAGACAAACAGGCAGAGACTGGCCCTCCCCTCAGACAGGGAAATACTCCGCAAATTGAAATGTTTTAGTTATGTTTTAGTGTGATGTGTTTATAGCTTAAACAATGTTTAACGCTAAAATGAAGAGCTTTTCATTTTTAAATGGAAGTCATTTGAATTATACTAGGTACAGCAAAAAAAAAAAAGCATAGTTTTATATTCTTTATGAAACTGTTCCTTTTTAAAATAATCTAATCTTTATTATGACAGTATGCGCCATTGTGTGTTTATGATTTTCCACTGGGCAAGTGTTAGGAAGGGAACGTATGATCAAATTATAACAAAAAAGTTTGTTTTGTTTAACTGAAACAATTGTGACCATGGAAGCTCTAATTAGGGCAGTGGAGCATTTGTTTCTAAACTAGTTGTAGCAGGAAGAGTCAAACTACTGCACTTACAGGGATCAATCATATCCTCCAGGCAAGTTTTATTTAATGTTGGCATATGCATAAATTATATGCTGCATAGTATCAAAAAAAAAAAAAACCTCTAAAAAAAATTACCTTTTTTAAACTATGGATGGAGATACTCAGTATAACTTATAAGTGAATCCCACTCACAAAAACTCTTGAATCTTCAAGGACTAAAAACACTAACACCATTATTCAGAAGATGATAAATGAAAGTGAAATAAAACTATCCTTTAAAAATTATTAGAACAGCAATATTAAAGTAATGCAAATATACAAGCTTGTTAAATCACGATCACATTCTTTAAATCAAATTATAACAGTACATTATGTACAAAAAGTTCATTGTTATGTGGTAACAGTTAACAAGGTATTAGAGTCAATAAAATAAATCTGAGAGGTAAAAACACTCCTAGTAACCAAAGATGTTATAGAATACTAATTCAGGAAGTTATTCAGCAGCTTAAAAAAGAAATAGGAAGTTGTTGACCAACTACTTGAAGAACTATTTCCTGTAGGAAAACTATAAGACAGCTAAAGATGGCAGTAACTGAGTTATAAAGAGAATTCTTTTAAAATAAAACTCAAGGTACTATGTTGAAGAAATTAGTTTCAAACAGGAAGTTCAGTAGAAAAGGTATTATATGTAGTATATGATGACTAATCATCTTCACACATATCACAATCTTCTCAGAGCTTGAATATGTTATGGCTGATGAAACTGTCCCAGTACCACATTTCCATTATATCACTTGCCAAGACAAGGCTCAAGTCTTCTCCAGAAGGTCTCACTGACCCAGGGAGGGCTTTAAAAATACTAATGATGGCTATAATCCTTCAGTATACTGCATTCAAAATGGAGTGTGGGCCAACTGACTTAAAAAATGCATTTATCTACAAAGTTAACAATTAGTTGTTTCTAAAGTCAACATTTCTAAGTATTCTCTCAAATTACATCACCTTGTATGTTTGGACCATTTATACTCAAGAGTTCTTCCTGTCAAGTATAAATCTCAATAAGTGATATACTTTGGAACTTAAAAGTTCCATCAAATATTTTAAATGATGTATAGTAAATTTTTCACTGTTCAATTAAATGTAAAGAATACAGTAAGTTTAAAACTTTATTCTACACCCAGCTGGTAACAATAATCTTTAGACACAAAATACATAATAAACATTCATTGCAAAGAGAACCTTTTTTTGTGTATATGTGGTAGTACTGGACTGAATCTGGGGCCTCCCACTTACAAAGCAAGTGCTCTACCAAATTTCATCCCTAGCCCTTGTTTCTACTTTATTTTGGGACAGGGTCTCATTAAGTTGCCCAGGCTACCCTCAAACTTTTGATTCTCCTGCCTCAACCTTCCCAGTAGCTGGTATTACAGGCATTGACCACTAAGCCTAGCATGAGAATCTGATTCTAAAATATGAAAACTAAGACAAAAACGAACTTTAAGTTTAGCTTATCATCTTTTATTCAGTGAGGATATTAATTCCATTTAGCTGTTAGTATACAAAAATAAATTGTTTATGGTAACTGTACATCCCATAACATAGCTAACAACCTGAGAAGGTGAACTAATCTTACAACATTTCTTCAAATTGTGTATTGCTCATAAGGCAGATAATCTTTTGAAAAATAAGAAATTTTATAAGCCCACAGCATCCATCTTCCACATATAATGCTCAGAGGCAGTCTTTATATACAATTCTGACAGATATCAACTAATTCATCTCACCTACTTTTACTGACCAAGATTTACTTCTCAGGGAAAAGCACTCTATTCCTGAAAAGTGATATGAGAAAGTTCTTCTACAGAATCAAACCTTCACATGATTATTATAAAATAAGCCTAATCTTACTTTCACATGAGAGTCTCTCAAAAAAACATGGAGAGAACATTCATGTGTAATCTTTCTTCTTGCCAGTTTTTCCTTCTGGGGGAAGCTGTCTCCAATCCTGCAACCATTCCTCATATGGCATAACTCTTACTTTGGCCAGGTTTACCTTTTTTACAGGCCCCCCTGAATGGGGATGAAATGAGATGAGCAGGGAAGATATGTCCACCCTTAATCACTCCATTCATATATAACTACCTTTAAGAGAGAAACATTTCTTCTCAAAGGAAGACCTATTGGAAAATTTTAAAAACAAATATCTAGAATCTTTATTTCAGCTATAAAAAAAAAAAAAAGACCATTCAAAATAATGAAAATATAGGCAGATGTCACCTACAATTATGTTAAGATAAAAAAGACAAAGAATGTAAATGTTGCTCTTTTAACCTTATACTTTCAGCCACAGCATCAAAGAAAGAAAGAAGGCAAACAGGCTATTAGGCTGTTTAAAAACCTCCCCAGGTCAGCATGTGACCCAGCAGGGAGAAGTTCAAAAAAGTCCAGCTTTTTCTTTTTCTTCCTAACAACCTGGTTTGTTTCCACTCCTCTCCCCTTCAAGACACATCCCTCACAGCTAGCAGCTCTTTCAATCATTTACTTTGGATGTCTGCTTGAGAACAAATGATCTTGCTCATGCAGATGAGTTTGCCAGACTTGTGTGTACTTTCCAGTCTCAGGCCCTTTATTTTTCTGGTTGAAACCTGACCCTTTGAAATAGATACCAGGACACCAGAAAACAAATTTTTTAAAAGAAGAAAAAGCTGCAGGAAAAGAGACAAAAAAATCTGTAGAAACTTTTCAAGATCAAGATCTTCTCCTCTGCTCTTCTTAAAAAGCCTGTCATAAAACACTATATTTTACAATACAAAGCAGCAACCTATCCCTAGAGTTAATACAAAACCTACCCCAAGAGTCAATATAAAACACATTTTAAGACTCACACAATAAAACAATATCATTATCTGATCTAATAAATATATCTTACATTTGCTAGAGTAGACTACCAATATAAATCTGATTCAAAACATAAATTTTCACTTTATTATCTCAACCTCATTATTTAAAAAGAATTTTTAAAGAGCAATTTCAGTCTCAAACAACTAGTTTTGGACGATATTATGTATACAATTGATCCAAACGAGCCAGACAAAATTAAGTGTTACCTATAATTTCAAAATTAGGATAAAATTTTACTTAGGTCTTTTCAGCCTAATGTAATTTTTCCATTTCATTAAACACAAAGACTGATAAAAAAAAAAAATAACCCAATGGCCTTGTTTTCCCAGGGAGAGATTCTGTTTTGATGACCTTGAAAGAAGTTTACCACTGACCATACATCAAACCTAAAAATTTATATTCCTCTTCACACTTTCAGGAAAAAACGGATAAAGCCCATCAAACTACAGCTAAAATGTTTGTCATATGACAGTTTAAAATACTGTACAAATAGACTCCCCCAAAAGTCCTACTTATTTATAATTCCTCTCTACCAATGAAATATATATTTAAAAAAATATGGAGCTGAGGGTATAGCTAAGTGGTGGTATGTATGTTTGGCATGTGCAAGGTTCTAGGTTCAATCCCAAGAACCAAAAAAAGAAAACAATTATGTAAATAGAACCATACATATTTCATATGACTATGACAGTCCTTTAGCTCTCAGAATTATTTTGTAATAGGCTAATTAACATGTTTGGCACAAACTCAAAATGAGACTATCCAAACTGCCAGAGAAGACTATAAAAAGGCTCTGAATCAAGAATCAAGCAAGTGTTCAATAATATTAAACATACTAAAGAAGGTATACAGGTATTTGGTATTTCATACCAAACTGAAAAAAAAATTATGGAAGAGTTTGACATAAATATTAAGTAAAATATAAAAAATAATCAGTATTCTGTACCTTGACATTTCAGTATGTTTTCCAATACATGCTTTTAGATAACTACCTCCAACTATTATTTTCACTTACTTTAAGAAGTATCTCTGACCAGAAGATGTCTTGGCCATCTCCCAGCCTGCCGGCAGAGGTACATCATCAGGTATCTCAAAAGAAGACTGCCGAAGATGTTGAGCTGCAGGTGTAGCTGCTGGGCCAGAGACTACTCCAGTGGGTGTCAGTGTCCCAGGAGAAACTGCTCCTAGCTGCAGGGAAGCTGGAGAGGAATGAGCTCGAACGTGCTGTGGAGTCAGGGCTCCTGCAGTGCCTGCATCAGTACTGGCCTATTAGGAATATTAAGATGAAAATTTACAAAATGAAAAAGATTTTAGATTCTTCAAATTTCCTAGACAGAATTTTATTGCAACCAAATATCTAACAAGCAAAGACAAATTTCAACATTTAATATCTGACACTAAGGAGCACAGGCTTTCAAATAAACACTTTAAAATTATGCAATTTTAAACCAGCTGTGGTGGTCTACACCTGTAGATCTAGCTACTCTGAGGCTGAGATGGTATGATCGTTTAAGCCCAGGAATTAGCCTGGGCAACATATGAGACCATCTTCTAAAACACTTAAATGATGCAATTTTAATATGCACTATAAACATAATTTTATTGATGAGCAGTTCATCTAAATGAATTTCTACAAATTAAACATGTCTTCTACATCTTTTAGAGACAACTAGTACGGAATAAAAGGTTCCTAAATAATAAGTATTGTATTTTAAAACCTAATTTCTAAAAGGGAAAGTGGAAGGCTGGAGTGTAGTTCAGTGGTAAAGCACTGCTTAACATTTGAGAGATCCTGGGTTCAGTCCCCAGCACCAAATAAATAAGTAAATGAGATGTCAAAGCAGTATGGGTGCTTTTTCAAGTTCTAAAATATCCCAGGTGTTAAGCAGAACCCAAAGAACTACAATGTACTTTTTCACTAGGTTTTAAATAGTTACTGTTTCTTCCTAGGCCTAGAGAAAACAAGTCACTATGAACAAGTTCATAGTTTTCACTATGAACAAATGCCATCAATAAATCAGTCTTCAAAAGTTATATGAATTCAAAAGATTCAGAACTGTCCAAAAATGAATGAAATGAAAAACCAACACTCTTTGTATGTAGCAGATAGATATCATCAGTTCAATTATAATATAACCTAAGAATTTACACGCATATCTACAACTATGCAACAGCAGAAAAATTCTGCACTCAAGATCCCAAAGATATGAGTTCCAAGTCCAAGTGGGATAGTGCGAGACTGAACAAATATCATAACCTCTGCAAACCTCAGTTTTCTCTTTTGTAAAATAGCCTTTTTCCATGATGGGAAAATGTAGACATGAGAATTTAGAGTTCCCAATTTGTGGACAATAATATTTGCAACCCAGATTTGTAACACTCATTTTATATTTTAAAAATTCCTTTATTAGAATCAGGGCTTGGTCATCCAAAAACTTAGAATTTCCTAGATTCATATAGGCAAGGAAAGGAAAGTGGAATCAGCAATCATTTACACCTTAAGGCAAACTCATGTATATTTCTGAGTTTCCAAACAGATTAAATTTTAATGAGGAAATCATTAGCAGAAATAATTTTCAGATGCATAAAAATTTTTAAAAATTAACAAACTACAGGGGATTATGAATAACATGTACCTGCAAATGTCTGGATATAAATTCTTGTGAAACCATGTACTGAAAGAAGTAGTACCCTTTTCATTTGCAATTCTTTTTGGGCTTACAGATGCCCCAAAATGGGCAGTGAAATCTGTGTATATTTTCAAAAGCTATTATGTAACTAACAGCATCACTACGTTGTCTACAGTGTACATGCTAATATACATTTACCCATGAGTCCATAAACCCACTTCCAGAAGTATGAAAAAAAAAAAAAAGGCTACCCAAGTCTACGTCTAACAAATTGTTTAGGCAAGCAACTAAATAGTTTTTCCTTCCTCCTCTTTAACCCAAGTTTTTGTCATCAGGTTAAGCGATCTCTTCTGAGTTCCAAAAATCCCTTGGTCTGCAACAGAAAATACAACAGGCCTGCAAAGAGGAGGGGAATGGGAGTGGAGGCGGTACCTCTTCTTTCCACTCAAGTTACAGCCCGAGTGGGCTAACTACATTGCAGTATTCGGAAAACCAATTAACTCTTGGGCAAAGTTCCTTGAGTGGAACTTTGGTTAAGCCTGAAGCGAGTTCTTAAAAGAAAAAGAGAAAGAAAGAAAGAAAAGAAAGAAAGAAAAAGAAACCCCTACTAAGTAAATCTACTAGGGCCTATCAGAATCTTAATCGTTTCATTTCAATGATGAATCACGTTGGCAAAATAATCGAACGATGTGTATGTAGAAACGCAGCCATGTTCATATCCTCAATAGGAATTTTAAAAAGCAATGGCGATCCTGGAATTAGTCATCGCTTCCCAAACATTAACTTTTAATCACAGTTAAACTAGGCAGGACTCGGCCTATGAGTCAACCTGCAGTGTATTATCAAAGGCTTGTGTTAAAACCTCGGTATTGTAATGCGCAACTCAGTTCCTGCGCAACGTACAGATGTGGCTAATTTAAAAAGCATTTCGGCAGACTGTAAATAATAGTCTACAATTAGGGAAACTAACACGTGAACTTACTAAGTCTGATAAGGGCGAGCCTGCCCGAGTTCCAAGGCATAAGGGAAGCGCAGGGATTTAAAAGAGAAACAAACAAACAAAAAACTCCATAAACAACTTCCAGGAAAGTCTGGGCAGGGAAGCCCAAATCCTGTATTCTGAAAGTGCTTGGGCCGCGAGGAAAATAAATGCTTTCGGGAGCTGGAGGCGGAGGGGAGGGAGAGAAGGAGCAAGAAACTAAATGGACCGGTTCAACCCCCACCCCTAATCAACACTGGAAAACAAGAGAACAATTATTTGACTCCCCAGGAGACTGAAGTGGACCGAGAGGCCCCGAAGGAAAAGGGGGCCCAGGGCTCAACTTCACAAACTCCGCCGCCGCTGGCAACTCACCCACACACAAATGCCAGAGGCCCCCCTCCCCCCTCTCCGTCCGGGCCCGGCGGGAGCGAAGGTGCTGAGCGCGCGGAGGCGCGCGCATTGTGCAAGCCCACCGCGGCCCGGGCCCGACTCTCCCCACCCCCTTCCTGCCTCCCCCACGTCCCCCTCCACTCCCGCCAACCTCCCGGGAACCCCGGGAAGAAAGAAAGGAAGAAGGGGGAAAGCACGCCCCCCGGGGCTGCAACCACAGAAACTCCAAAGGGAAAAACAAATCTCGGCTCCGGACTCTGGGAGGAGTGGCCGGCAAACGCGGCCGGGCGCCTCCAGTTCCTCCACTTCACCACGCGACACCCCCCATCCCCCGCTGAGCTCCGGAACCCCCTCCCCGGGCCCGAGCTTGCGGCCGCGGCTCCCGAGCGCCCCCCAGCCTGGGGCCCGCCCGACCGGGAAGGAGGGAGAAGGGCGACGAGGTTACCTGTCGGGAGTGAGATTTGGGCTCCGGCGGCTTGAAGAAGGAGTCAGGCAGTTTCCGGAGCCTCATGGGCACAGTCTGGGGCACGTTGGCCGTCTTGGGGTTCATGACGGCGTTGAAAAGGGCCTCCAGGTCGGTCTCCGAGTCCCCCCGGACGTGCACGATCTGGTGCCCAGCGGGGGGGGCCTGCGGCGCCGCCTGGGACGCTGGGGGTGCGGGCTGCCCAGGCCCGGACGGCGGGCCCTGCCCCTGGGGAGGCTGTGCGGGCGGCTGCCCTTGGCCCTGGGGGGCCGGCTGGGGCTGCGGCTGCTGCCCGGGATCCATGGCTTCTGCCTCCCGCGACGCGCACCCCCTGGCCAGGCGGCGAGGGCTCCGCCCGGACGCCCCGGCTCGACGGGCCGAGACGCGAGAATCGGCGAGGGCGACGCTGGGCGGCGGGAGCGGCGCTATCCTCGCTCTCAGGGCCGGGGGGCTGCGCCGCGGCCCCGCATCCCCCGCCCCGGCGCCTCCGCCCCCGCCCTGCGCCCCGGCTCCACTGGTCTGGCTGCTGCGCCTCGGGAGGGGCTGCGAGAAACTCGGACCTGCGGCGCCTGAGAACTTTTCCCCTTCAACTCCCTTGACTGAGGCCGAACAGCTAGTTGCCTTTCCCCTCCCCCTTTCTCTTTTATTTCCTTTTCTTGTTCCTTCCTTCCTCCCTTTCTTTTTCCTGGCGGCGGCTGCGCCCGACTGAGACAGAAACTCGCCTCAGACGCCAAAACTAAAGTTGAGAGAACCGCCCGCCCGGGCCGCTTGCGGGCTCCGCCTCCTCCCGGCTCTTCCTTCCTCTGCGCGCCCGCCCGCGCCGAATCTGCTGCCGGCTGCGGAGGAAAACTTTCCCTGCAAGTTACAACATTCCTCCAGACTCCCGGCCTCCAACGACTCTCTAGGCCACACGTGACCAACTCGTCCTCAATCCAGTCTTCCTCCAGCGCTTCACTGGGCAGGGACCTGGTGTAATGCTCCTCGAGGCACTTTTGAGTTCGGATGCCCCAGGTTTCTGCAGAGGATTCGGCCGCCCTTGGCCGCAGGAAGCCCACCCTGCCAGGCCCCTTCCCCTCCAGCGGTCAGGAAAGGCTTGTTGAGGCCGCCTGGACATATGAAATGACCAAGGCCGAAAGAAATGGGGAGCGAACGTGGACATGCGTTTACCCACTCCGCGGAGTGGCCGTCCCGACTTAAAGCCGCAAAGAGGTTCGAGTTAAAAATATATGCCATTAACAGGCAACGATTTTTAATAGAAGTCCATTTTTAAACATTAATTTTGTAATTTTATCACCTTTTAATTTGGAAGAAACACTTGAATAAAATGATTGCTGTAATTGAAACCTTGAGACTAGGTCTGTGACCCTACGGATCTTACTAAAACAAAAACATTAAGTTGAAAATCGCTTCAGTTTTTTTAAGCAGTGAAACTTGCAGCATAGTCACTGGAAACCTCAACACACAAACATCCAAAATCAGTGCTTAACTTCAGTTACAGGCATTCCTCTGTACTTATCTTTCATCCTGGAGGCGCTCGGAGTCTACTTCTTAGTTGAATTTCTAATGTGAACAGAATAAGAATGGATGAGGAGGTCAATCCGTGTGTCTTACATACAAGGAATCCGTTTGGAATCTCAAAAACAATGAATTTTTTTTTTAAGTTATACACTCCTTTTTGGAAAGTAACTTTATATAGATAAAATTCGCATACCTTACAGTTGGTCTATTTAAGCAATTCAGTGTTTTTAAGTATATTCGCAGATTGTGCATTTTTAAAAGTGTATTCACAGGATTGTGCAATATCACACTATTTTAATCCACTAACCTTTTCTAAAGAAACCTGGCTTCTTATTTTAATGATTTTGTCTGCAAACCTAGCGAAACAGAGATATAAATAGGATTAAGCAAGGAAAGGGCCCCTGAGCAAAAAGATAATCTTCTTCCAGTCGGGGCATGCCCCAGAGAATTCTGAGGAGAAATCCATATCACTTGGTGTGGTAGAGCTGGGTGAACAGGCTTTAGACACACAAGATTCTGAACTGGCCTGGACCCCCATTTTCCCCTCTGAAGAAAGAAAATGGTGTAAATGACCCCCATGACTGTTTCTTGGATTCATTCCCAGGCCTGCCCCCAAATGTCAAGTGCATTTAACCACAAATTTGCAGGATCTGGAGCTAGAGTTTTGAGCTTGTTTCCCAGTTCTATCATTTACTAGTTGTAAGACACTGGACAAGTTACTTATTTCCTGTTCTTTAATATGGGCGTCAGGGGTAATAACACCTACCTCATACATTGTTGAGGCATTAAATGAGTCAAAGGATATAAAGTGCTTAGCCCAGTTTTTGACATATGGTGAGTTCTGAGTAAATGTCAGCTATCATCATTGTCCCTTGTTTACAGGTTACTTCACAAGTAATGACACAGCCTATCCTTTGCAGCCCTTTCTAACACAGTCTCAGGAAGCCTGTAGGCACTCCCTTCCAGTGATCAATTCAAACAAAACCTTTGGGCAGCAAGTATACATTAAACATTTCAACTGAAAGAAAACTTCGAGAATCAAAATGCTTAAAATGCTGAAGTTGTAATGGAAGCTATCACTTAACTAGAGCATTTACTACTATGAACACTACGATTAAAGGGCTTAAGATACAGCAGAGGTTTCTTTGTTCAATATTGTTTCATCTGACATTAAATTGAGAACCTAAATTACTTTGATAAGTGGATCGAAAGCCTTTCGGGAGTGATTTTATGTTCTATAAGTGCTTCTATATCATCAACCAAGATTTTGTAACTTACTATTCTTTGTCTAAAATTTCAGTCACACGTCCAGGATAAAGACAATATTATGTGATTCTTTGTTCTCTTTCTTTCTCCCCTATCCCTGTTTGGAGTAATTATCAGTTTAAGGCACCTTGAAATGGGGAGGCATCTTGTTCATAAAAAGATACACCTTTATCCTGGATCATTATCTAAATCTATGAAGATAATTATCTCAAAACATAATTCTTAGAAAATTCCTTGACCTCTTAACTGCAGTGGACACTCATCTCTACCTCACATTAGCTGCCTATTCCTATGTCTATTCGCTGTCATCATCCAGAACTACTCTAGTTGTGAAATCAGACTGTTAAAAAACATTCTCTTAATAGTCATTGGATTCTGTTTTTTCATTAGTCAACCTCATTTATTATTAACCTCTCCCTCCCTTTTGTACAATTTATCACTCCCTCCTCTTTTCATTCTGTTGTGATTTGAACGTGTCCCTCAAAATTCAAATTGATATTTAACCCATTAGTTCCCAAGTTTTCAATTCTGTGAATATTTCAATGAAATTGACACAAGTGCATTAAAATACGTTGGAAATTGTAACCTAGAGTTTATGTATAATGTTATATTCGTTAGTAGAAGTTCTATATATTCTTAATATAGGTTATATATTATGTAATATATACCATACTTAAGTTCTTATAGGTGTTCCACATCTGGAACAATTGGACAAAATGAGTAAATTTCTAATGCTAATGCATTTCTAATACTAATATACTGAGAAATGGGGCCTTTTGGAGGTGATTAGGTCATGAAAGCTCCTCTCTCATGAATGGGATTAAGGCCTTTATAAAAGAGTTCTATTATACCTCCAATCACTTTTAGCAGCACCTACAAAATCATATTCCTGTTTCTAGTGGGATTTGGCTCCACCAAATTTCTATTCTGATGTCACAATGATCTTTCCAACATGCAAGTCTGATCATGGTATGGTACCATTTAGGACAAATTTGGGTTAACCTCCACAATATGGCATGGAAAGCCTTTAACCATCCTAGTCCTTACTTCTCTCCTTAACCTATCTTTTACCATATATCTGTTTGTTTGGTTTTCCAGGCATACTGAATCACTTTTGTTTCCTTGAATAAGCTGTTTTCCCTCTCACCCTTTTGCCTCTGCAGGTATAATTACAGCTGTTTGTATCTCTCTTACCTGC
Organism: Glaucomys volans; assembly: GCA_020662805.1. Classification (NCBI taxonomy): domain Eukaryota; kingdom Metazoa; phylum Chordata; class Mammalia; order Rodentia; family Sciuridae; genus Glaucomys; species Glaucomys volans. The sequence continues at coordinate 175,556 of JAJEJO010000317.1, forward strand.
CTTTCACTGGTTTCCCTTGATACTCAAGCTTAAAGACTTAACTTCTAACAGGAAGCCCTCCTTGGCACTCCCCTTTTCAGTGGTCACCACCCCACAGTAGTCAAGAGACTTCCTCTCTGAGCTCTAACAGAGTGTGGCCATTGCCTCCATCATGGCATCTACCAGTTTGTTATAATTACTTATATATGTGTCTGGTTCCCCAATATTTCTGAGTTCTTCTGCAACAGTGTCTCCCATCTCTATGTCTCCATGACAGCAATGTTTAACAAATAATATGTGTTCAAAAAATGTGGAAAAGTAGAAGAAGAGAAATTAAGGAGAAATCACAGAGCCCTAAAGTGAAGGAGGGTATGGGTTTGAATCTCAAACAACTTCTTTCTACTATGATTCTAATTTTGAGAATTCAATCTCCACAGCCTAGACAGATGTTTCTATACCACATACCTGAAAGATTTTACAATATTTACTAAACACTAATGAATTTTGCCTGAAATTTAAAAAAAAAATGTTTTTCAGTGCTGGGGATTGAACTCGGGGTCTCATGCATACTAGGCAAAGCACTCTACCACTAAGCTATACTCCCAGTTCTCAAATATTTTTGATGGAATAAAAGTGACAGGGTTGGGGTTGTAGCTTAGTGATAGAGCACTTGCCTAGCATGTGTGAGGCACTGGGTTCGACCACCATGTATGAATAAATAAATAAAATAAAGGTCCATCCACCACTAAAAAAATTTTTTTTAAAAAAGTAACAGTTAATATTGTGCCAGACACTTTCCTAAGTGCTTTAAATGGAGTATCTTATTTAACACTCACACAACTCTTATAATTAAAAATCAAAATTTAAAACAAGCTGTTATACATGAGGAAACCGGGGTACAGAGGTTAAATATTTGCCTTCAAATTGTACTGCTAGAATATGACAAAGCTGAGTTTGAACCTACATTTCTGATTCCAAAGCTCAAACACTCCATCTATAGTGTGTTTAATTTCATGAATTGTGAAATGGTTATCAATAAATTTATGCATGTAGAAGGATAAGGGAGTATAGGAAACCTGTAATTTAAGCAGTAGAGTTTTATTTATTTCTGTTGACCAATAGTGTTGGTTTAAGGTTATATAATCTTAAACATTAAGAACAAGGCTGGGTTGATCTCTGGGAAGAGATCAGAACAAATGAATGAAGAGAAAAAAAATCTTTCTTCCAAATAAGGTAGTGTTTAGAAAAATTACTGGAAGATACAAATTTTGAGAGTTTTCAAACTGCAGACATAGATGACCTCAGTTAATGAGGATCAACTTATGAATTCATAGGAAGAGGGCTGGGGTTGTAGCTCAGTGGTAGAGCATCTGCCTAGCTTGTGTGAAGCACTGGGTTTGTCCCAGCACCACATAAAAATAAATAAAATAAAGGTCCATCAACAACTAAAACATATTTTTAAAAAATAATTCATAGTAAAAAGGGGAAAACAGTCCTAGCAACTGTAGCTGCATCTCATGTAGCTCCAAGTATATTGGAGGTGGTTTATAATCCCTCGGAATCTATCCCTCTCTGTTTGTGAGTTCCGCTATCATGGTGAGCCACAACAGGGACTCTTGTCTTCCTTTTTGCTAAGACTGGAGAACACTGTTTCCTTTCCTTTCTTTCTTATGATTTGTTTATTCATGGCTTTAAAAGCTCATGATGCTTATTTCCTTGTTTCTGGGTCTTCCTACTATTTGCTAACTACATATCTGGCATTGGGTGAATGAAATTAATGTGAAACACTTGTAAAAGCACTTCTAGAGTGCTGATTTTGTGCCAGGCATTGGTAGTAATTGTTAATAATGATTCCTCTTTCACAGGGTAATAATGAGGATTGAATTAGAAGTTTGAATGCGTTAATTATTGTATCATACCGATTAAGGATACCCAAGATTTAATTGATTTAGAATAATTGCATGAAGAGAAACTATAAGGAACAACTTGCTAAAGAAATTTCCACTTGACCTGATAGGATTTGATTATTGAACTCAAGGACGTTATTTCAGAATCTTCCACTTTTATATTTATATTTTTTTATTTTTATTTATTTTTTAAATTTTATTTATTTTTTTAGTGGTACCAGGGATTGAAACCAGGGGTGGTGCTTAACCACTAATCCACATCCCTTGTTCTTTTTTTTTTTTTTTTTTTGAAAAAAGGGGGTAATGGGGGGTGCTTGGGGCCTTGCTAAGTTGCTGAGGCTGGCTTCCATCTTGCAATCCTCCTGTCTCTCAGCCTCTGAGTTGCTGGAATTACAAGACTGCATGGCTTAGAAGGTATTTTGTGTGTGTTTGTGAATTAATGTAGTCCTGTAGTTATTTGTTCTTTCATTCTAACTCATGTTCTAGATTCTCTAATATAAAATGTTTATAATTATAACTTTCCTTGTTATTCATGTTACACTTTAGATGTTGATCAATAATTATGAAGTAGATTTCTGCTTGAAAGGGATACCCCTGCAAAGAGTTAGGAATAACTGTGAACAATAAATCATGTGATGATGACCAGGAGCCTTGCTGATTTTGAACACTGTTTTTCAGTCTGTAAACAGTCCCTGACATAAGATGGTTCAACTTGCAATTTTTTTACTTCATGATAGTGTAAAAGGGATGCATATTCAGTAGAAAGAATACTTCAAATTCTGAATTTTCATCTTTTCTTGGTCTAGCGATAGGTAGTATGATACTCTAGAGACGCTGGGCAGCAGCTGTCAGCCATGGTTCCCAGACAGCCACGAACTCACTAGAAGAAACCACATACTCTATAGTGTACTGTGTTGCTAAATTATGTTGCTCAGCAGATTAGATGTTTTCAATATAGTTTTGGTTTATATTACTTTGAAATTTCGTTGGACTTATTGGGAATATAACCCCATCGTAAGTCGAGGAACATCTGTAGTTGTAAACATCTGTAGTTGTAAGTAGAAGGGAATCCTAAATCTCACAATTATACCTAATGAACTACATATTCTTTTAAAAGGGGGGCAAAAAGCTCCTAGGGCGTGGTGTCACACACGCCTGAAAATCCCAGGGGCTCTGGAGACAGGCTGGAGGATCAAAGCCAGCCTCAGCAACAGTGAGGTGCTAAGCAACTTGGTGAGTCTCTGTCTCAAAATGCAAAAAAGGTCTAGGGAAGTGCCTCGGTGGGTGGTTAAGAGCCCCTGAGTTCAATCCTTGGCACCAAAAGAAAACAAAAACAAAAACAAAACCCTCCTACAAATTACCAATCTTATAAATTAACAGGAGAGTTAGAAAAGGGATTTATCACACAGATAGATGTTTGAAGACAGACTGACCACAAAGCTACTAACCTAAAAGTGTATGTGTTAACTAAGAACCATGACTTTGGTATCTGTCACAATAAGTGGTGTTATTCTGAGGTTTTTACCTTGGTTATGATTATTTATGATATGCCCAAGCAAATAAAAATACACAAAGTCATTTGTTTATCAATTTTAGAGAACAATTTGAAAGTAATGTATTTTTAAATGTTATTGCATTTTTTATACCTTTATTTTTATGTGGTGCTGAGGATCAAACACAGTGCCTCACACATGCTAGGTAAGCACTCTGCCATTGAGCTACAACTACAGCCCCTTGAAAGCACTTTAAAAATGGATTTTAGCCGGGCACGGTGGTGCACACCTGTAATCCAAGCGACTTGGGAGGCTGAGTCAGGAGGATGGCGAGTTCAAAGCCAGCCTCAGCACCTTAGCAAGGCCCTAAGCAACTCAGTGAGACCCTGTCTCTAAGTAAAAATACAAAATAGGGCTGGGGATGTGGCTCAGTGGCCGAGTGCCCCTGAAAAAAAAAAAAAATGGGTTTTATATGCAAGTAAGTATTTTAAGATTTACAGCAATGTTCACTCATGTTTAGTTATTCAATATCAGTTGGGGTGGGGCTCTTGGGGTCAGAAAAAATGTGAACCACAGTATATGACAATAATATTACTTCTTAAAGAAAAAAACTATAGTGCCAGCATTTTACTTATATAAATTGGCTTCTCTGACACTGATTTGTAGGTGAGTTAATTGGCTCTGTTCTGTTCTTTTGTATGTTAGAGATGTTATAGGAAGGCCCACTTCCTTCAAATAGATATTATTTTTATACTATTCTAACTCTAGATGCATTTTGGTTAATAGACTTCATATATAAAATATGAAGTCATATATACTGCAGTAACAAATAATTTTCAATTACATTTTTTCCCTCTAAAATTCAGCTACAGTTGTCTGTATGGTAGAAATTAAAAGTTTGGTCAAACAGCTGGGGGTGAGGAATTTTGGAGTATAGGCTCTTCAGGCTTAGGACAGAACTGAGTAGGGCATGTACCAAATGGATTCCCAAATAACCTCTCCAGTGCTAATATAGGTTATCAAATACAGGCTTGTGCTTTCCATATCCAGGCTTGAAAATAAAGGCTAGTAGATCTCATCATTTACTAAATTATACTAAAAAGGTGTTTTCCAAAATCTAAAATGCTGGGGCTGGAGTTGTGGCTCAGTGGTAGAGCACTTGCTTGGCATGTGTGAAGCCCTGGGTTTGATAGTCAGCACCACATAAAAATAAATAAAATTGAACAAAAGATGCATTGACAATTAAAAATATATATTAAAAAATAAAAAAATAAAAATGTATTTTAAAAAACTAAAATGTTATTCTCTACTTGATAATATGCTTGTGTTATAAAAGATCTTTAAAAGTGATGTCTTGAATCTTATCTGAGAGGTGACAATCGTATCTTTTAAATATTCCTAATCAGTGATTCCAATTTATTTGTACTTTTTGTTTTGTTTCATTAAATTTTTATAAAAGATGAAGTCTCGCTCTGTTGCCCCAGACGACTTGAATTCTTGGGCTCAAGGGATTCTCCTGAATAACTGGAGACAATAGGTGGCGGGCGCCCAGGGTAACTTTGGTTTCAATTTCTGTGATTTCTGTTTTGACATAAGCATACCTTCAGCATGACATGTGGCACAAAAACATTTTTGAAACCATTAAATTAAAAACTAAATTTCTTTTGAGAATTTAATGTACCAAGTTCTCTTTTAATACCTAACTCATTTTCTAGTGTTCTATTAAATGGATAACAGCTGGATATCATTTCTGTCTAATAACCTCTCATATGTTTGAATGTAATTATTAAATCTTCCCTTAGTCTTTTTTTCTAACCAATCTCAGTTCCTTAACCTTTACTCAGTCTTGTTTCTCAGTTCTTTAATCATCTTCTTGCTGTCCTCTGAATCCTCTCCAAGTACTCCATGTTCTTCAGTTTTCTTGTCACAATATATGCTACATACACTCCAAAACAGCATTTATATTTATAGTTAGTTAAAATGTGTCAAGATTTCCTATATGTAAAAAAGTGTCTAATTTATCATTCTTTAACAATATACTGTATTTCAAAAACTCAAAATTTTAATAGTATTTAGTAGTATTTAATAGAACTAAAAGGCAAAGGAAAGCACCTGATCCATTTCCCTTCTTTACAGAAGACTTTGAGGTCTTGAAGAGTTCATCTGCACAGTACAATATAGTAGCCACAAGCCACAGTTCGTTAGGCACACTGGCCACATATCAAGGGCTCAAAAGCCACACATGTTAAAAGAAAAAAGAAAAGGCGGGGTGGGGGGTGGCTAGGGATATAGCTCAGTTGGTAGAGTGCTCGTCTCTCGAGCACAGGGCTCTGGGTTTAATCCCTACCACAGCAAAAAAAATGAAAAATAAAAAAATAAAAAAAAAATCCACACATGTGGGTAGTAGCTATGGTATTAGATGATACATATATAGAACAGTTTCTTTATGACAGAAATTTCTATGGGCAGTGCTGACCTTCCTCATGGACACCATAGTGGACACCTATAATCCTAGCAACTCGGGAGCCTAAGGCAGGAGAATCACAATTTCTAGGCCAGACTTGGCAATTTAGCCAAGACCTTGTATCAAAAAACAATAGAAAAGTCTGGGCGTAAAGGCAAAATATAAGATGACTTGTCTAACATACAAACTTTTTTTTTTTTTTTTGTGGTGCTAGGAATTGAACGCAGGTCTTTGTGCTTGACTGGCAAGTGCTCTACCAACTGAGCTATATTCTTAGCCCCTACAAACATTTCTTTTTTCTTTTTCTTTTTTTTTTTTTTGGAACCAGGGATTGAACTCAGGGACACGTGGCCACTAAGTCACATCCCCAGCTTTATTTTGTATTTTATTTAGAGACAGGGTCTCACTAAGTTGCTTAGGGCCTCGTTAAATTGCTGAGGCTGGCTTTGAACTTGTGATCCTCCTGACTCAGCCTCCCAAGTCGCTTGGATTACAGGCGTGCGCCACCATGCCCGGCACAAACATTTCTTATGTACATTTGTGCTAGGAATGAATCCTGACCCCAAGTAGATTTTTAAGAAGTATATTAGTTTAGGTAGGATTGCTGCCTAGCTAGAAGAGGGTAGGTGGTGTGGTCACATTTTCCCTTTTAGCCCCTGCTATTTAATGGATTTATGTATGTAAGTGTGTATGTGCTTTACTTAAATGGTTCCAGTCCTGGCTTTGTCAGGGACATCAGATTCTTCTCAGCTCACACTTCCATTTCTGGCTGGTCTCCCAGGCTCCGTCCAGCCTTTCCTGCTCCTATCAATCTTCTTTGATTCTATACCAACTTCCCTTGAGTGCCATTTTCACCCTTGCTCACCTACTCAAAACTGTAGTAGATCCCCATGGTGTATTATACGCTAACATCAGCTATAACGAAGTTAACAACAATAACCTACATTGGCATGACATTTATGTTCTCAAAACTTCCACATTCACTATCCAGTTTTACTGGATCCAACCTTCTATCTGGATTTCAAAGCCCTCAATTAACTGTCACCTTTATGTTTCATAAGATTGTTTCTTGTTAAATATTTTAAGTAGATCTGTTCTAAAATTTCTAAAACTAGGACTGGACTGGACTTTCCTAATTCAATCCATCAACAAATAATGTGGGTTTCAGGTCCAAAAATACATCTGGAATACATATTCTTCCCTCCATATATTAGTTTGCTAAGGCTGTCATAACAGACTGGGTGTTTTGAACACCAGAAATTTTTCTCATAGTCCTGGAGGTTTGGAAGTTCAAGATCAAGGCTTCTATATGACTGTCTTCTTCCAGTTTCTTCGTGTGACCTTCCCTCTGTGTTTTGTGTCTTAACCTCTTGCTCTTATAAGAACATTAGTCAGACTGGATTTATCCAAATGACCTCATTTCATCTTAATTACCTCTTTAAAGTCTCATCTCCAAATAAAGTCACCTTCTAAAATACTAATTTTTATGTTTTTTATGTTGAAAAACATAAAAATTATGTTTTTTTAAATAAAAATTATATTCTTTTTCAACATAAAAAAACATAAAAATTAGGGGAGAAGGACACAGTTCATCCCATAACACTGCATCTTCACTGAAACTATCCTGTCCACGCTGCCCTCAATTGACAGATCAAGGTGCTTGATCCCCACTTCCATGTCCTCTTGAACACATTTATCACATAATAGCCAGTGATCTTCTGAAAATGTGTAACTTCTGAAAAGTTCTCCCTCACTTAGAACTTTTTGGTGGTTTCCCATTGCATTTATATTAAATTTCAAACTCCTTTCATTGACCTACAAAAGGTATGTGATCTTTCTATTTTTCCAGCTTCAATTTATGCTACTCTTTGGGGTTTTGATTATAATCTTGAAAGACAATCCTGAATGCCATAATACAAAATGATGAAATCCCTAAAATCTAAAGTTCATAAAGTCTAAATCTCAAATGATTAAAATCCTGAGAACGTATTCTGGTAAATTTTTTAAAAATTCTTTAAAGGACATTTGTTTACATTTTTAAGGGGAATTTATTTGAGAAACATATAAAACACAATGAAACACTTCATAAGCTTCTTTTCTTATTAATTTATTTTGATTCCATAAGCTTCTTTTTAAAAAAATTTTTTTTAGTTGTTGATGGATATTTATTTATTTATTTGTTTATATTCGGTTCTGAGAATCAAACCCAGTGCCTCACACATGCTAGACAAGTGCTGTACTACTGAGCCATAACCCCAGCCCCATAAGCTTCTTTACACAGAAAAATAGGCTATAATAAAATAGGCATATATATTTTTGCAAGAATATTTAGATATACTAACCATGGTAGCACAAATGTAACAGTTATGAGCAGACAAATCGTTTTCAGAAAGAAATAGGTCAAAAAGTAAAAAGTATAAATGCATATCTCTATGGTTGGCAATTGTGTACACCCAGTTTTATAACTGCAGTCATCTAGAATACCCTGATGGATAACCTAAATCCTTATTTATTTATTTATTCTTACAGACTGCATTTTGATTCATTGTACACAAATGGGGCACAACTTTTCATTTCTGTGGTTGTGCACCATGTAGATTCGTACCATTCATGTAATCATACATGTATATAGGGTAATGATGTCTGTCCCATTCCACCATTTTTCATATCCTGGCCCCCTCCTCCCTCTCATTTCCCTCTACATAATCTAAAGTTCCTTCATTCTTCTCTCACCCCCCACCCCCACAACCTGATTATATATCATCATCCACTTATCAGGGAAAACATTCAGCCTTTGGTTTTTTGGGATTGGCTTTTTTCACTTAGCATGACACTCTCCAATTCCATCCATTTATCTGCAAATGCCAAAATATTATTATTATTTATGGCTGAATAATATTCCATTGTGTGTATATACCACAGTTTCTTTATCCATTCATCTATTGAAGAGCATCTAGGTTGGTTCCACAATCTAGCTATTGTGAATTGAGCTGTTATAAACACTGATGTTGCTTCGTTACTGTACTATGCTAATTTTAAGGACTTTGGGTATAAGCCAAGGAGTGGGATAACTGGATCAAAAGGTGGATCCATTCCAAATTTTCTGAGGAATCTCCACACGGCTTTCCAGAGTGGCTGAACCAATTTGCAACTCCATCAGCAATGTAAAAGTGTGCCTTTTTCCCCACAGCCACACCAAAATCTATCATTGTTTGTGTTCTTGATAATAGTCATTCTATTTGAAGTAAGATTTCTCTAATTATTAGAGATGTTGAACACTTTTTTCATATATTTATTAATTGCCTGTATATCTTCTTCTGTAATGTGTCTGTGCTGTTTCTTGGCCCATTTATTGATTGGGTTCTTCATATTTTTGGTGTAGAGTTTTATAAGTTCTTTATAAATTTTGGAGATTAGTGTTCTATCTAAAGTGCATGTGGAAAAGATTTTCTCCCACTCTGTAGGCTCTCTTTTCACATTACTGTTGTATCTTTTGCTGAGACAAAGCTTTTTAGTTTGAGTCCATCTCATTTATTGATTCTTGCTTTGATTTCTTGTGCTTTGGAAGTCTCGTTAAGGAAGTCTGATCCTAAGCCAACATGATGAAAATTCGGGCCTACTTCGTCTTCTATTTAGTGCAGGGTCTCTGGTCTAATTCTGGAGTCCTTGATCCATTTTGAATTGAGTTTTGTACAGAGTGAGAGATAGAGGTTTAATTTCATTTTACTACATATGGATTTCCAGTTTTCCCAGCACCATTTGTTGAACAGGCTCTCTTTTCTCCATTGCATGTTTTTGGCTCCTTTGTCTAGTATGAGGACTATTGTATTTTTGCAGGTTTGTCTCTGTGTCTTCTTTTCTTTTCTTTTTTGGAACCAGGGATTGAACTCAGGGACACTCGGCCACTGAGCCACATCCCCAGCCCTATTTTGTATTTTATTTAGAGACAGGGTCTCACTGAGTTGCCTAGGGCCTCATTAAGTTCCTGAGGCTGGTTTTGAACTCTCGATCCTCCTGACTCAGCCTCCCAAGTTGCTTGGATTACAGGCGTGTGCCACCACGCCTGGCTCTGTGTCTTCTTTTCTGTACCCTTGGTCTGCCTGTCTATTTTGGTGCTAATGCCATGCTGTTTTTGTTACTATTGCTCTGTAGTATAGTTTAAGGTCTGGTATTGTGATACCTCAGGAATGCCTTCTTTCACCACTTCTATTCATCATCTTCCTTGAAACGCTAGCCAGAGCAATTAGACAGACCAAAGAAATTAAAGGGATATGAATAGGAAAAGAACAACTCAAGCTGTCACTATATACCAGTGACATGATTCTATATTTAGAGGATCCAAGAAACTGCACCAGAAAACTTCTAGAACAAATAAATGAATTCAACAAAGTAGCAGGATATAAAATCAACATGCATAAATCTAATGCATTTCTATTCATAAATGACGAATCTTCTGAAAGAGAAATTAGGAAAACCACTCTATTCACAATAGCTTCAAAAAAAAAATACTTGGGAATCAATCTAACAAAAGAGATGAACGACCTCTGCAATGAAAACCACAGAACACTAAAGAAAGAAATTAAAGAAAACCTTAGGAGATGGAAAGATCTCCCATGTTCTTGGATAGGCAGAATTAATATTGTCAAAATGGCCATACTACCAAAGGCGCTATACAGATTCAATGCAATTCCAACTAAAATTCCAACCTGAATCTTTTGATTAAAAACTGTTATGGGTTATCACCATATATGCTGCTGCCCAAAAAGCTGCAATCTTAAGAAATGTTATCTTTTACAAATGCAGGTGTACAAAAAGAACAGCTTCATTTATTGAAGAAGTTTTGACATTTTGACACTCAAGTTGTTCCACCCAATACAATTTAGCTATGCTGCATATAACTAAAAAATATATTAATCCCTTTTCTAGCAATTTGTCTTTTAACCCCCTTAGTTTTTTTTTTTTTTTCCTTTTTTTTTTGTGTGTGTATGTGGAGGGGAGTGGTACTGGGAATTGAACCCCGGAGCACCAATACCACTGAACTACATCCCCAACCCTTTTAAATTTTATTTTGAGATGAGGTCTTACTAAATTGTCCAGGTTGGACAATTAATATAAATAAATACACGCGGGTTTTTTTTTGTTGTTGTTCTCTTTTGATATACATGACAGTAGGGTGTATTTTGGCATTTTGTACATACAGAGAGTTTAATTTATTCTAATTAGGATCCTATTCTTGTGGTTGTACATGATGTGGACTTACACTGGTCATGTATTCATAAACAAGGAGAGGAAAGTTATGTGTGATTAATTCTGCTGTCTCCTATGCCCCCCCGCCACTTTCCTTCATTCACCTTTGTCTAATCCAATGGACTTTTATTCTTCCCCACCCCACCCTCCCTTGTTGTAGGTTAGTATCTGCATATCAGAGAGAACATTCAGCCTTTGGGTTTTTAGGATTGGGTTATTTCACTTAGCATGATAGTCTCCAGTTCCATCCATTTACTGCAAAATGCCATAATTTCATTTTTTCTTTATGGATGAATAATATTCCATTCTGTACATATACCACTTTTTCTTTATACATTCATTTATTGAAGGATATCTAGGCCGATTCAATAGCTTGGTTATTGTGAATTGAGCTGCTATAAGCATTGATATGGCTATAAACATTGATTGTGTACTATAATATGCTGATTTTAAGTCCTTTGGGTTTATACCGAGGAGTCGAGTAACTGGATCAAATGGTGGCTCCATTTCAAGTTTTCTACGGAATCTCCATACTGTCTCCAGAGTGGTTGCACCAATTTGCAGTCCTGTCAGCAATGTATGAGTGTAACTTTTTCTCTACATCCCTGCCAATGTTTATTGTCACTTGTCTTCTTGATGATTGCCATCCTGACTAGAGTGAGATGAAATCTTAGTTTTAATCTGCATTTCTCTAATTGCTAGAGATGCTGAACATTTGTTCCCATATTTGTTGACCATATTTCTTCTTCTGTGAAGTGTCTGTTCAGTTCCTTTGCCCATTTATTGATTGGGTTGTTTTATAAATTTCTTGGAAGTAGTGATTATGTATTTACTAACCACAGCAGATCTGTCGCCGTATTCAAGAAAGTTTGTAAACTCACACATATTTCCTACCTGTGCCCCTGCATGGAGGAACATTCTACCTAGAATCTTTTCTTCTATTAACCAATCCATGGATGTTACTTTTAAAATGTACCTCAATTCCCTTCTCAAGGACACCTTTCATTGAAAATCATCCTTGACTTTGATATGGCTCTCTTGATTCCCTCAGACCTTCAGTGGTATATTTTAGCTTTTTTTGGTATTTATTAGGTATTTTTAAACATGTATTTTATTTTCACTCTGTGAAGGGTAGCTGTCGATAAAAAAGTGTGGTTGAATGAAAGTTAATTTATATGGTCATAAGTGGTTTCTACTTTACTATTTCTGTTACAAACCTAATAAACAGAAAAGAAAATTGACAGGTTCTTAGTGTTTGCTAAAGCTCAGTGAGGTTATTTTTTTTTTTTTCTCTGAGAGAGGGAGAGAGAGAGAGAGATAATAACATAAACAGAAAAGTAAGTTTCAACCTTATTTAAACCTTGCTTAGCATGCCTATCCCAATAATACTAAATGTGTGAGCCAAGTCAGGAGATTAAAGACAACATTTGGAGGAGATCAGGTATACCAGCTGCTACAGAGTTTACCAGTTGAGATCTTGATAAATGTGACACTAAATGCAGCTTTCAGTGATAATTAACGCAGTTTTTACCAAGAGATAACATATTTCCCTTTTATTCTTTCCTTTGTTCTTTCATTTTTCTGTTTTCTTTCTCTCTTTTAAATTAAAGAAGTAGTAGAGCGTAGAGCAGTAGCTTTCAATCCTGGAGTTGCTCACCAGAATCAACATATATATTTGAGGAAATAAACAAAATAATTCTCTACATCATTAAAAAGTCAGAGCAATTAAAATAATAAATACCATTTTACATTTATCAAGTTAAAAAATTAGATTTGACATGTACTAAGTGTTGGCTAGAAAATGGTAAAATGGGAATTAAATGTGTGGTAGGAGCATAAGTTGGTGCAATCACTTTGGAGAGCAATTTGTGAATTGGTTAAGGTTAAATATATTCTATAAGGTTAAATATATCTTATAACTCAAGAATTTTACAAGTTATAAGCCTAGAGAACACTCTGTAGAAGACAAGTACAATTATATTCATTTCAACAGTGTTCCTATAACCAAAATTAATAATAAGGGAGTAGATAAATCTGGTAAACCCATTAAGTTAAGATGGATGAATAAAAGCTATAAGAATCAACACAGATACGTTTGAAAAAATAGTAAGGAACAAAAGGTTGAGTAGGGCATGTTGGCTCATGCCTATAATCCCAGTTACTTCAGAGGCTGAGACAGAAGGAACATAAGTTTGAGGCCAGTCTCAGCAACTTAGGAGACCTTGTCTCAAAAATAAATAAATAAATAAATAAATAAAAAGGGATTGGGGCATAGCTCAGTGGTAAAGCACAGGCCTAGCATGCATGAGGCCCTATGTTTAATCTCTAGTATCACAAAAAAACAATAAAACAAGCAAACAAATAAAACCCTTTAGATAGTGTTTGTATTTATGTAAAATTTAAAAACCCATTAAACAGTATAATATATTGTTAAGGGAAACATATATAAGCAAAAATATATATGTAGGAGAAGGATACATACAGATTTCAGGATATTGGTTACTTCTAGAAAGGGAAGGGGAGAAATATTGTGGGAGTAGAAGCTTTCCTTAAGAATATATGAGGTAAGGGCAGGGTTTGGTTGTTTTTTTGTTTTTTGATTTTCTTTTTACATATTTTATACTTCAAGAGAGAAAAGGCAATGGCTGGGATCCACTGCAGAGTTGATTCAATCACCAGGGATCAGGGTAGACACCAGTCAGTCATCTATATTTGCAAAAAGTTTCACTCATTCTCAAGCAAACCAGGATTGAAAACCATTTGTTATTTACTGAAGTGAGACCAGTCGGGGTTCAAATCCTGAACTCAGCACTTACTGCCCTGTGACATACAGCAAATTATTCAACCTCTTTTTAGCTTATTCATGTAAAGTGGAGATGGGATAGTAATCTTTTTTTGACAACTAGCATATTTTCTGCTTCTGTAACTATAAATACATCCTCTGACTAATGAGGGGAGCTAGTTTGTTTTTGTTATTTTCTTAATGTCAAAATGCTGCTCATCTTTCTCTGGTAACTGCTCGCCATTTTGAATTTAGGGCTCTTGTTATATTCCATCTCTGAGTAGTATGTCTGAGTGGTGTGAATCTCAGGTCTGGCCAATTCAAAGCTACTTTTTTTTTTTTTTTTTTTTTTTAGTATCTTTTTAGTTGTTGATGGACCTTTATTTTACTCATTTATTTATATGTGGTGCTGAGAATCGAACCCAGTACCTCACTGCATTTGAGGCAAGCGCTCTACCACTAAGCCACAACCCCAGCCCAAAAGCTACTTTTTTTAGACTGTAGGGATTATCGGTTAAGGAATAGGAATAGCACCTCTTGTGAGCCAATGGAACTTTTGTTGAGACTCTTGGGACAGAGATAGATGTTATTTCTTAGTTCGTTACTGTCTTTGAACTCCACAGGACATATGCTGGGTGTACTCCATAGGACATGACTGCATTACATGAGAGGATGTGGTTTAAGAATGGAGTCAATAGGTCTTGTGTGGTGTGCATGCCTGTAATCCCTGAGATTTGGCAGGCTGAGGCAGGAGGATTCCAAGTTCGAGGCTAGCCTCAGCAATTTAGCAAGGCCCTAAGCAACTTAGCAAGGCCCTGTCTCAAAAAATAAAAAGGGCTGAGAATATAGCTTACTAGTAAAGTCTACAGAAAGAATATGCACTAAGAGAAAAAACAGGTCCTGTATTAAATCAAGAGAAAAGTCAGGTCAAAATACTATTGAACTTCTCAGTAACATGAAGTAATAAATCTATTTTTTTGCTTAAAAATAATTTGGATCAAGTTTTCTGTCACTTATAACCCCAAAGATTCTACTGATTTAGTAAACCTCAACAGGGTTGATGAGAGGATTACATAAAATAAGACATGTCAAGCAATCACATCAGTGACTGGAACAAAGTAAGGAAATAAAAATAATACTAGTCTCATTCTGCTTCTGGAACTATAAATGCACCCTTTGATGAGGGATGCTAGTTTGTTCACGTTATTGATGTTAGATAATGCTGCTAGTATAAAAGTAGAGGGCTGGGGACCTAGTTCAGTTGGTAGAGTGCTTGCCTCACAAGCATAAGGTTGTGGGTTCAAACCCTAGCACTGCAAAAGTGGGTAATCTGATTTCTTGCTAAATATTTTAAGTATACAGTTAATATAAAGGAGAAAGAGAAAGATGGAGTACCCCTACAAAAAAGTAGACTTCTTTGTAATGTACTCATGCATGTGGAACATTTTAATCTTTCTTGGTTTTTGTCTTTCTTCAGAGTGACTTTCTATTCTTTTGTGCCTTCACCATCTTTCTCTAACAAGACCTCCAGATCTTCCTGGAAGAATTTCCTGACTACCTTGTATAGATATGATTCCTTCTGCTGAACTCTTTAGCAATTATGGTCTCTGCTAGGCATCTGATACTAATTAGCTATCTTATACTATTCGTAATATTAACATTTGTATCTTTTTTCCCCCTCAAGTGGTGGAAATTGAATCCAAGTGGCACTCTGCTACTGAGCTACATCCCCAGCCCACTTTGTTTATTTTGGTACTGGGGATTGAACCCAAGGATGCTTTATCACTGTTATATCCCTATGCCTTGAAAATTTTTGAGACAGGGTCTCACTAAGTTGCTGAGGCTGACCTTAAACTTGGGATCCTCCTGCCTTGGCCTCCTGAGTTGCTAGAATTACAAGTGTGTGCCATCACATCTTGTTAAGTTGCCCTGACCGGATTCCAGTTTTCATTTCTCTTGCCTCAGCCCTCCGAGTTGCTGGTATTACAGGCCTGACTATGAGTATCATATGTCTTCAACAAGACTTCAAGTTTCTTGGAAGTAACTAGGTATTTCTCTGTGTTTCTGTTTGCGTGTCTCTCTCTTTTGATACTATGGTACTGGGGATTGAACTCAGGGGCACTTTTACTACTGAGCAAAATCCCCCAGTCTATTTTTTAGATGTTGGTAGACCTTTATTTTGTAAAATAAATAAATAAATAAATAAATTTATTTTTTTACTTATGTTTGGTGCTGGGGATTGAACCCAGGGTCTTGTGCTTGATAGGCAAATACTCTACCAACTGAGCTATATCCCCACCCCGATAGACCTTTATTTTATCCATTTTATTTATATGTGGTGCTGAGAATCAAACCCAATGCCTTATACACTCTAGGCAAGCATTCTACCACTGAACCACAACTACAGCCCCCCAGTCTTTATTTTTAAAGATGGGATCTTTCTAAACTACTGAGGGTCTTACTAAGTGGTTCAGGCGGGCCTCAAACTTGTGATCCTCCTGCTTCAGCCTCCTGAGCCCCTGGGATTACAGGTATATACCATTGAACCCTGCTGACAGTTTTCCTCAACAAGGTACCATTCAGTTTTTAGAACTTTCAGACCTATTTTTAAAGTTGTAAGGCCCAGAACTAGTTGAGAATAATTTGAAACAAGGATGACAGGTCTGTGAATCAGAACCGTTGGTAAAGAAAGTTGGTAAGGACTTAGGAGGAGGATGGGAGGATTTCCCCTATCTGACCACAACTTCCTACCACAGTTCCCACTTCCCTTTAGTGCTTTAGATACCTATCACTTCATAATCCACCCTGCTGGTGAACCCTTTCTTGAGTCTTTTTAATTTTTTTCTAATGAACATTTCATTGTCTCATACTTCATGATGCCCAGAGAACCTTCCATTGTCGTTAACTCAGATCAGTGGTTTTGACAACCACTATGATCTTCTGTTTGGTCACCAGACTTTCTTTACCCCAAATCATTGCTACCAGTCTAACCTTTCCAGAATATCACTTACATGATTACTATCCCATTCTGGTGTCCAAGCTCAGGGTCTCCACATTCTCTGGGGTCCAGGGACAGAGGATAAATCAATTTTCCCATCTTTTTACAGTCTATCTAGTCAAAGTGATGGCAATCTGTAGAAAAGCATTCTGATCCCAAGAATAACAGTTTTTTACATTATTATAAAGTTTGGTTTCTTATTTTTTCATATTTCCTCAGTTGAGAATGAATACAGCCAAAATTAGTGAACACTTAAACTGTGTTTGGGACCACTATAAGCCCAATATATGCACTAATTTATGTAATTTTCAAAATTACCTCTGAGGGAGACTTATTTCTCCATTTTACAGTAAAGGCAACTAGGGCACAGAAAGGTTAAGTAATCAATTCAAGGTCACGCAGTAATAGCAGAATTAAGAATTCAAGCGATCTGAATAGCCTAGCCCAAACTTTTTATCACCCTCCCATGCCTCTCCATTTAGATAATTTGCATAATCACAGAAGGGTCATTAAAATGATTTCCTCAAACAATGGAGTAATCTTTCCTCAAAGGTATGTTCTACCTCCTGCTTTGGAGCTGAGAAAAGACTGTTGACAATTACTCAGTATGTTTCCCATCTTTTGCCTCTGGATTTTCATCCCATGGTCAGGCTCAGCCCACCCTGCCCTATTCTCACACTCCCTGAACTGTTTTCTTCTTCATTTGCAGAAAACCTACCAGTTCTTTCATAGAAGCCAGACTAAACCCAAAAGGTCCATGCAGTGACTTCTTCATCTCTGTATTCGTGTAACAATAACTGTCTATAGTCACACTTTTAAACATTACCTTCCCTACTTGATGTATAGGGAATGCATGGGTCCCTAAAGAAACCTCACCTTGTCTTTCATAGTCTAGGTATTTAAAAAGAATTACTGATTGTTCAATTGAGAGGGTTCTCAGGTCCTAGGAGACTGTGTGTTTGGCAGCAAGACTGGTAGCAAACATACATTTAGTTCTTCATTTTGTTTTTACATAATTTAACATTGTGTATTGTATACATGTATTGAAATGTATTGAAATTGTGTATTGTACACATATATTGCATGTATTGAAATTGTGTATTGTACACATATATTGAAATGTATTTAAATTGTATCCTGAAAGGTACAATTATGTACAATTACTATATATCAGCTAAAAAATTTAAGAAACTTATTTAAAAAAATAAATTCAGGAAAAAAATCTGTGTATATTAGAGGTTAAATTTCCCAATGCACAAATCTGAAATCTGAAATGCTATGAAATTTGAAACTCTGTGTTGTCAAGTCAGCACTCAAAAAGTTTTAGATTTTGGAACATTTAGGATTTTGGACTTTTGGATTAGATTTGCAACTAGCAAATATTTCAACACATGAAAAACTCTGAAATCTGAAATACTTTCAGTGCCATACCAGATTAAGCATATTCAACCTGTATCAATATATCATTCAATAAACATTTAAGGGCTGAGGATATAGCTCAGTTGGTACAGTGCTTGCCTCATATGCACAAGGCCCTGGGTTCAATCCTCAGCACCACACAAAAAACAAACAAACAAACAAACAAACAAATAAATAAAATATTTAATGTGCCAAGTCATTCTTCTAAGTATTAAAAAAAAACCAAGTCCAGCGCCATGGCGCGGGCCTATAATCCCAGGGGCTTGGGAGGCTGAGACAGGAGGATTCAAAGCAAGCCTCAGCAACTTAGCAAGGCCCTAAGCAACTCAGTGAGACTCTGTCTCTAAATAAAATACAAAATAGGGCTGGGGATGTGGCTCTATACCCAAGTTGCCAGCTTCTTTCCAGATTTAAATCCTATATTATCATCCTTGATCCTAAAACACAGAAACACATATTCTAAACTTGCTCTTTCTCAAAGTCTCAACCTTTCTTGAGGGATTCCCATCACCTATGGGACATATGTCAGTCACATATCTAAAAAAAAAAAATCATTCATCTGATGAAATGTAATGAGAGAGAGTACCAAGACAATTAGCTTCTCATTCTTTTGCCAGTTTAATAATACCATCAGGCAACCTTCTCTGTTTACATGTAGCTTCTTTATTAGCTGTTGAGGCAGCTGCAGATTTAATTTATTGTATGATAAAAGAGTTTACAATCATTTTCAGAACATTATTTTTTGAATTGAGGATTTAAGGTGGAACAAATGAAATAAAAGTATTACTACGCTTTTCCAAATTCTAGATATATAAACTCTTATGCAATGAAAAAATGTAATTAAATGAAATGTATGTTAGAAAGGCAAACACTTCGTATTAATAATTGTGATAGAGATATTTAATTTCCTGCTACAATTCCAATTCAGAATTAGTTTCTAAAATAAAATACATGTAAAATCTTCTCACTTGAATCTTAATGCAACAAATATGAACTAGATATTTAGTTCCTTATAACTTTCCATAGAAGTTCCACAACTGTTTTGCATAGATTATATTAGGGATTCCTGTGTGAGTATGCCAGACAAATTCAGAGAAAGGCATCTTGGTGTTTGCTTTCTTCCGTTCTAAGCAAATTCAACATTTTACTTGAATTATTATGCAAAGTAAATATCTATAAATTAGTATTAAAATATAAAAATACTAAATTAAAAAACAGTAGACATATAATCTGAAAAACCATTTAAGACATTTCCCCCACACCATAACAATGGTATAAAACATTAACATGACGCTTGATCGGATCCACAATAAAATAAGAAAATGTCTGTTCATGATTCTTTGTTGAAGGGTAGCACATACCAGCAGAATCCTGAAAAAGATAAACCTAAATTATTTAGTATACAACTATATTTAAATGGTAATCAACATATTTAACTATTACATATTTTCTGTTAAAGCGACATGAAATATACCTCAAAATCTTGACAATAAATTGGCAGTTAACTAATATTTTAAAATGTTGACTGCATTAATCTACTCCGCTAGATGTATGTCTACTAAACATACATGCATAATTCTTGTTCTTAAGGAATCTATAGTCCAAAGGGGAATCCTATCACTTTAAAAAAGTGCTTTCAGTATGCTAATATTACAAAATTTTCTATTTATCAATTTTCTTCTATCTGTATATATTTTTCAAACATGGTCTCTGTGTATCACATATTTCTTTTATCATTGTGCCCTAGCCCAGCATTCAATATTTACAGATATACAGTAAATATTTAATAAATATTTGCTAAGTGATTGAATGAAGATACTTAGAAATTGTTTTATGTGTAATGTCTTTTGTATGATACTAAAATTCAAGTATCAGATTCGATAATATAAAGACATTTATGGTACTTATTTATTTGCGGTACTCTACTTGTGTTCTATTCCATCTGAATCACTGATTTAGCTCTAAAATAAGTAGGGAATATTAGATACAGACAATAGGAAGCATAGAAAATAATTCAAACTATTCTCCAAACAAAGCATACCTTATATCAACTTTTGGCAAACAATCACCCTTTTTTCTCCTAGTCATAAATGTCCTAATTGCTAACTCCAGTTTTAGCAAGTTTATTAAAAAGAAGTAACTAAATTATTTGGTTGCAAATTTCCCCTCAATACTTACATAGGCTGTAACTTTAAAGACAGAAGAAGTAATTTGTATTTTCTTGGTTTGTGGATGCTTTCGGACACTAGCAAAGAGAAAAAGGTACCTTTAAAATATACAACAAGCTTAGTTAAAAATAAAATTTGATTGAGATAAAAAAACATAGACAGCCTATAGTGGCAAAGGGTATCATAAGTATGTGGGCCAAAGTAAAAGGCCAAATCCTGGGTTGGGTGGGATATACTGGCAGTTAGTAGTATAGGAAATTATGAGAGGGCTTGCAGGGCTCTGGATCCCAAACAGGCAGCATGAAGTTTTGGGAAGCATGCTCTGATCAAGAAATAGCCTTGAACTTTGATTCTGAGACATCAATAAAATCAAACCACTAATTTAAATCTGTTCAAGGGAAAGGATGAAAGAAGAAAAACTTCATGTAAATATAAACTTGGAGGGCTGGAATTATGGCTTAGTGGTAGAGCATTTGCCTGGCACGTGTGAGGCCCTGTGTTCAATACTCAGCACCACATATAAATAAATAAAATAAAAGATCCATTGATAACTAAAAGAAATACTCAAAAAATATTCTTGGATATATACTAAATGCATCTTGATTTCAGAAAAGTTAAACATGTTAAAACAGTGATTTTTAAAATCAAATTATAAGCATTATCTCCAATTGAAAGGACATAAAGGAGTCAATTTGGCTTGTATTAGACACTGCAACTATGAGTTTATACAGAAACTTGACAGTTTGGAAACAGACAAGGTGTTCTGATTATGCAGGTTCATAGATTGGGAGGAAAACTTGACTTTGTTTGACTTTAGAGCTAATAAATACATCTTAAAGGCATTCAAATTATATGTATTATTTATAAAATAAGGATTGTCATACCATACTTTAAATAATGATCCCTTTTTGATATTTAGGCGTTCTTTTTTTTTTTCACATAGAACATGAAAAAATACAATATCCAACTAAAGTGGTTTGGCATTTTAGGCTTCATCCAAGAATGGGACAAAGTCAACTAAATTGCAATAATAGAAAAACCAAATTTTACAATTAGGTTTGTGGTCATTCTGAGACTCAGATGATGAAATGACTCTACCAGGTCACAGAGACAATTATTGGATAAACAGGGGTTTGTAAAAGTCAAATTGAAGTGTAGATAGCTGTAAGGGATAGATAATAACATACTAAACTAAAGAATTAAATAACCTAAATATAAATGCTAGTTGTACCACTGAGCTATTATTTCACTTTGGACAAGATTAACCTCTCTGAAACTCAATGAAGATAATATATATAAAACAATGTATGTGAAAACTTTATTAAATTGTCCATTGCTAAATTACATCATATAAAAATAATTTGCTCTTAGTAGCTCTCAGTTACTCTTCCTGAAGATTACCTGTGGCAACATGAAGAGAAGAAGTGAACTAAGGATTGAGGAAATAAACAACAGACATACATTAATAGGTTATCTACATACAAATATACATATTTAAAATGCTTTACAGTTTGCAAAATATTACTTAAAGATCACATAACTCAGGCGTTATTCTGCTAATTTTACATACAGCATAAGTAGAGAAGTTAAATGATATGTTTACGAAAATCTAACTATAAGTGACATTTCTGGGAATAAAATACAGATGACTTGGGATTCATTCCTTCTTCTATACATCTGCTGTTTATCCTGTAACTATCTTACCCTCTAAATACATATGCATCAAAGATATTATTCATATACAATATGTACAGGTAAAATTTAAAGGAAGATCTCCTTTTCCAGTCTACTTTATCAGGTGAAAATTTTGCTTACACTCTACTACATATGTAAAAATAATGGGGGGAAAGAGAAGAGAAAGAGCAGGAAGAAGGTAGACTGTGTGAAAGAGTTTGTGTATGTGTGAATCTGCATAGGCCTGCAGATAGCCAGCCGTAGCCATTTTAGGGTCCCTGGTTCCTAGGTGGTTTTTTTCTACTAAACATTTCATTCATAGTTAAACCCAGAAGTCATATGATTAAATTGATTTCCAAATATTTCTATGAATTGTGTCACGGTCATTTTATTTTTCTAATGCCTAAGCTACACTACAAGATGAAGATGGCATTAAAAACTTGTGCTTACCCAAGGGATGACCATAACCACCAAAAATAAATATTCATATATACCTACATACCCACTTAGCTTAAGAACATATGCATGGTTATATCTAAATCTAAAATAAAGTGGGGGTGGGTATATGGCATATCAAATATAAAAGTTTATTGAGTTATATTTATATTTATGATTTATTTTACTATATGTGAATTATCTCCATAAATATATTATTTAAAAATAAAGTACCATTTGTACATTACTTGAAGTTTATTCCTAATAGAAATAAATCATATTATTCCATTTTATTTCTTATGGTACTATACTAATAATACCTAAAAATTTCTAAATTCATGTTTAATTTTTTTAAAACAAGAAAATTCAGTATCACTGGTCCTATATCTCTAAGGAAAAAAAAAAGGAAATGTAAAGTGATAGTCATTAGTGCCTTAAACTGTCTTACCAATAATTAACATTATATCAGATCTTTGGGCCTAACTTCCTCCTTAAATTATCATAAGTTTCTTTTCTTTTTT
The DNA here is from genome assembly GCA_020662805.1 of Glaucomys volans. NCBI lineage: Eukaryota > Metazoa > Chordata > Mammalia > Rodentia > Sciuridae > Glaucomys > Glaucomys volans. The sequence goes on from JAJEJO010000317.1 coordinate 198,643, forward strand.
TTCTATTCATGGTGCTAACAATCAAAGCCAGGGCCTTGTGCATATTAGTCAAGCTTAAAATGTATATTTGATATCTATATCTATAGCTATATCTAGACATGTATATATAGATATATAGATCATATTAATGGTTTGGAAAGAACTGTTTCTTATGAATATCATTGTGTGATAATTTCTGAGAATGTCTCATACTGACACTAAACTTTAGGGTATAAAGACTATTCTATGTAACACTGCTTATTATAAAAAATAAGATGCCCATTGCTTAACTACCATCTGAAAGCAATATCTTCTCAGTTCAAATAATAAACTGGGATGGATATTTGGCTTGGGAGAACTCTCCAAAAACTTTGGCAAGAACATGTGTGTAGGGGCTTGGATTGTGGGTAGTGGTAGAGTACTTGCCTACTCCATGTAAGGCACTGGGTTTGATCCTCAGGACCACATAAAAACAAACTAACAGACAAAAAAATAAATAAATAAAATAAAGGTATTGTGTTCATCTAAAAAAAAACTAAAAAAAAAAAAAAGAACATGTATTTAATGTTAATTTTTTTTTTTTTTTTGGCAGTGCTGGGGATTGAACCCAGGGCTTTGTACTTGTGAGGCAGGTGCTCTACCAACTGAGCTATATCCCCAGCCCCTTTACTGTCGAAATTAGGAAAGAGACAGGCAAAATTCATAGCTATGAAAATTATTTGTGTGTCTATATATATATGTATATTATTTTCTTTTCTAATCTATTTTCTAATCAAGTAGGCAATACTTAAGGACCATTTTATTTAAAAGCAAACAATTATTACACTTCAAATATATATATATATTGATTAGAAGAGAATAATCTCCAAAAAGAAGGCATTTTTTAAAACATTTAAAAGGTATATTTTGGGGTTGGGGTTGTGGCTCAGTGGTAGAGCGCGCTTGCCTTGAATGTGTGAGGCACTGGGTTCGATTCTCAGCACCACACATAAATAAATGAATAAAATAAAAGTTCATCAACAACTAAAAAATATATTTTTTAAAAAAGGTATATTTTATAGGACCTATAATAATGGATGAGGAAGAAAATATGTTAGAAGTATTTTTTTCTTTTGTTTGATCCAGAACTCCTAAAAATCACACTAATTAGAATGCCCTTCTCTTTGTTGGTCTTCACAGACTTCATTCCATTAAGACTTGTCTGATGGTTAATACCCATACAATTTCCCCTTTTGAACTTCTGGGGTATTACAGTACAAAAAGTAGCAAACATTTACCCATAAATAACTGAACACTTGATTACGTAAATAATTTTACTTTAAAGATTTTAAACAATTCCTTTACTAAGGACTATTTTGATGCTCCTCTTGCAGCCTGTTTAGAACCTCGAATTCTGTGAATAATATTGATACTTGCTGATTGCCTGATTAAATGATTCCACACTTACTTTTCTTCTTATAAGATGTCATGGGCTGGGGATATAGCTCAGTTGGTAGAGTGTTTGCCTCACAAGCACAAGGCCCTGGGTTCAATCCCCAGCACCGCAAAAAAAAAAAAAAAAAAAAAGATGTCATGAATTTTGACTACTTACTTTATGAGTGGTCATCACTCTTTCCCAGTCATACTTGTTCTTTGCACCCAAAAAATGTAGAAGAGAATCACTATATAAGAATCCAGGGATGGGAATGTTGGTAAAAACAGCAGTTTCTGCAGGGTTGAGGACCTAAAATTATTTTTATTTCATGTATCTCCAATAGACCCTTGGTCTCCACAGCACATGGTAGTGAGGAATTCTACAAGCTCCTGTGGCTGATGATGGACAATGTACTGCAATGGTAGTGGGTAGTTTTTGTGTGAGCATGTCAAGGACATACTGAGGTGTCTTCAAAAGTACCAAAAGTGGTCTACAAGTTTCATATGAGCTATAAATGAATAGGACAGAATATGTTTGACGTAGGTAGGTACATGTTTTCTGGAATTGTGTTTCTAATGTATCTGTTCCAAATATCTATGTAATGACAAAACCTTCTCATTAAAATCAGATACAGTTTATAGAAATATTTTTAATACCATATCAGAAATAAGTAAAAAAAATCATGCAATTATTTAGATATATGGCACATGGAATGAATACAAGAATTAAGGTATTGAGTAAAGTAACAATTAAGAATCTGATAGAAGCTAATTCTGTTATTTTCCCAGTGAAGTAAAATTATATAACTAAACTCTGTAACACTCGGCTTTCTCATTTGTATCCTACTTGCCTATAAAGATGATCTAATACCTTCATAATTGAAAAAACCCTTACAAAGTACATTTAGTTTAGTTAAAATAATAGTAAGAAATGTATCGTTTTAATCCTCATTTGATCTAAAGAGAGAGAAAGACAGAGAAAGACAGAGAAAGACAGAGAAAGACAGAGAGAGGGAGAGGGGGAGGGAGAGAGAGAGACAGAGAGAGAGAGAGAGAGAGACAGAGAGAAACTCAGAATACCTAAAATTAACTGTATAGCTCTGGGATTAATTTGAAAAGGTAAAGATCACACCTAGATGAAAATGCTTCTACTTCTTTAGAACAAAGGTAATAATTTTACCTATTAGTCAAGCAAACCCCAAAATCCTGCGGGATTCTCTTATGTGCCTTTGAGATTTAAAAGGAGGTGAGGTGGTGGGGGAAGCCTGAAAGATGGCAGTTGCTAAAAAGGGCCAGAATGGGTGATTGGTCAAACTGAAGAAACAAGCAGAAGAGACAGATGAAAAGAAAGGACTGAGAACTAAGAGGGAAATCTAGAAATCTTTCTAACTTGGAAGAAAGGGAGGTAGTTACAAGAGTGGGTGAGGTAGTGCTATTTCTACACACTCTGGTGATTAATATGATGACAAAGAGATGCTGGGTAATCCCTCCATTGTTACTTTTCTTTCTTTTTTCTTCCTTTTTTGAGACAGAGGTCCTACTTTGTTGTCCAGGCTGTCCTCGAATCCCTGGATTCAAGTGATCCTCCTACCTCAGCCTCCCAAGTAGTTGGGACTATAGTAATACACCATCATGTCTGGCTCCCACCATGGTAAACAAACCATTTGCTGTATTAACTAGAGATTTATATATTGTGATCTAGCAACATTACCTCACAAGATCCTTATAGAAAAGTTTTGTTGTTTCCAGGTATGGATTAAGTACATCTTCATACTGACAAAGGGATCCACCAAGGCAAAGATGTTTAAAAAGACAAAACAGGAATTCTTCTCTATCTGGTTGCCTGAATACTTCATATTTTTCTGAATCTTCCACTAGCAAAACCTAAGAGGATAAAATTAATATTACTATAATATAGCCCAGGGTTCTAATTTTTAAGTTTTTAAACGTCTCAATTTACATATTTAAAAATAATCTTATTTATTTTTTGGTGCTGGGGCTGAAACCCAGGCTTCATTCATGCTAAGCAAGCACTCTACCACTGAACTACACACCCCTGGTTCAATCTTAAACTTACTTTAAGAACCAGTCCTAAGGTATTTGGAGAGAATATATTTGTGATCTGCGCTTATTTTGCCTTCCATTTTGTCATTAGGTCCTAATGTTGGATTAAAGGGATAAATCAAATTGTAAAATTCAGCAGCTAAGTCTTCCTTTATTCTAATTTTCATTTTTAGTAATTACTTTAGTGCTGGAATATTTTTGGTGTTAAGTCACTTCAAATCTTATTAGGAAATGAGAGCACATATGGGAAAATTTCTCCATTCCATATGGTCTTTCACTTTTGTTTCTATCAGAGGCTAATCTCCCAAATGGTTATTTTCTAATCATTCTCACATTATTTGTTTGCTTTTTGAGATGAGTTCTTGCTATGATACCCAGGATGGTTTTGAACTTGAAGGTTCATGTGATTCTCTGGCCTTAGTCTCCTGATATCTGGGATTAGTGTTTGGATTACTATTTTCTTTACCCCAGCAGGTACCCCATTTTGAGCCTGTCAGGTGCTCATGTTCCATTTTTCTTTTCCTGGTCTCCTCTAATAAGATCACTTTTTACACATATCTGTACATTGACTCTTGATCTCCTGAGACCTTGCTACCACTTTCAGAAAACAGGTCTGAAATCAAGGATTTTTTTTTTTTTTTAATGTCATTGGGCATTACAGAAAACTGATGCATTTACCAATTGTAGGTGATGAATATAAGCCATGAGAAGGTGAAGAATGTAGGCTATAACATATGTTTTAATGAATTGAACCTACTTTTAGAAAGAATGTGAAATAGCTAACAATAAAACATGGATACAGCTAGGTGTGGTGGCACATGTCTGTAATCCCAGATACTTAGGAGGTTGAAGTCAGAGAATCACAAGTTTGAGGCCAATCTGGGCAACTTAGCGAGACCCTGTTTCAAAATAAAATAAAGAGGGCTGGAGATAAAGCTCAGTGGTAGATTACTTGCCTTGCATGCCTGGAGCCCTGGGTTCACTCCCCAGTACTGCATCAAAACAAAACAATAAAAAATTCAAACATAAATACAGTTAAGACCAAAATAATGAAAGATAAAAAGCTGTTTTAGAAAAACAAACAAACCCAAAAAACAGTGGGTTTACTGTTACTGAACTCCAGATGGATAAAGTTTTAAAAATTGTGCATAACACTTAACACTATGATAAAAAGTAGTCCGTGGTTTGTTGCTTTCTGGGTTTGCTATAAGTAGCACTTGTACTTTTCTACTTCCTAACTTCCTCCCTTCTTTCGTTTCTGTAAAGAAATGATGTGATAATAAATCTTGTGTTTATAGATACTTTAAGATTTGAGTACTAGGGTGAACAAAGCAATTAAGAATAGTTAACTCCCCATTCCCCAAACTACACTAGGGGTACTCTGCCACTGAGCCATATTCCAAGCCCCTTTAATTTTATTTTGAGACAAGGTCTCACTAAGTTGTCCAGGCTGGCTTGGAACTTGCAGTCATCCTGTCTTGGCTTCCCAAATTGTTGGGATTATAGGCATGTGTCATTGTACCTAGTAATAAATAAATTAACATGAGCACTCTCATATACTGAGAGGATTAGACTGCATAATTTTAAAATGTGACAACTAAAAAATTTTGGAATGAATATCAAACAACATTCTATGACTGTTCTCCCCTCCATTTATATACAGCTCTCTGGCTGTATAGCACTCAGATGGCAGGTATGCAATGGTTAACAACTCAGCCTACTGAGCCACAGTGAGGAAGGAGGTTATTACTCGTACTTATATTACAGTGTGGCAATAGAATATGTATAGCTACATAATGTGTGCGTGGGGGGCTTTTTAATTCAGGCTAAAACTGGAAATTATTATTGTTATTTTCATCCAGAAAGTAACCAACTAAAAAAACTTCCCTGTTGCCACAGAGTGGCAAAGAACCTAAGAGGAAAGTATGTAAGCAATTAGCAGGAAAATACCTAGTTGTAGTACTTTATGAATAGGGGTGCTTGCTATTCCTGGCAATAAATATGACAGACAGCAGGCAGTTTTGCAGAGTATAACATTGGAAAACAAATCTTCCTTTAAAAAGTTCATTGATGAGGCTCTTTCTGTAGAAGTGATGGTGAATTCTCTGAAATTAGAGGTAAGGATTTTATGCCAGAACAGAACAACGGAAGCAGGGAGAAGGGAGAAAGAGAGCTGAGATTAGCAGTACTCAAAAGGAGGGAACCCAAACCAAACACTTTCTGAATGGTAATTTCCAATTCTTAGTAAGAATAGAAATTTATGTCAGATCCCCAATGTATAATGTTTATATTATCTCATGTTAGATATAAGAATAATTCATTTCAATAAGTTAATTTTATTTCCTTCTAAACTAAGTTAAAGACTTCTTTTAGGTGCATTCTAGTGTAGATTAATGTATAGACTGTCTGGATGCCTCCCTTTCCCCTATTTTTATGTCCAGAATTGTAAATCAGCAGCTTCCCTAGTTTGCTCCTATCTGAATTTATAATACATTAAAGTTGTACATCTCCCTTTCCTCATTTTTTTAGTTGTCAATGGACCTTTATTTTTTATTTATTTGTATGTGGTGCTGAGAATCAAACTCAGTTCCTCACACAGGCTAGTCAAGTGCTCTACCACTGAACTACAACCCCGTATTATCAAGTTTACTAAGTGCCAGGTATAGTGCTAAGGACTTTAAATGTATTATCTCACAGAATTCTGACACTATGCCTATTTTACAGATGAAATGGAAACTTAGATTAAATATCATAGTTATTAAGTGACAGTCTGGTTTGAACTAATGTGTAGGTTTAATAATTATAATACCATATATATTATATTTTACAATATTAATATATTTCACTTTAACAGCATTTTGCACTATCTAAAAAGTACATTTCAATACTTCCCCAATTCATTTTCTCAATGCTTTTAAGAAGAAAGCATCTCTGTGTTGCAGACTGAATGATTTGCCTAAGGTTCTCATCTTGTAAATAATAAATCAGAAATTAGATAAATAATACATGTATTTGATTCCAAGTTCAGTGTACTTCTCATTAAAACAATTTAATTTAGCTTATCAAATGGTTTTGTTGATCTTAGCAATAAAATAGAAAGAAGTTTTACTCCACGATTAGCTAATTTTTAATTTTATTTTTTGGCAGTATTGGGGGTAGAACTTAGGCGTTCTCTTTCCCTGAGCTACAGCCCTACTCTTTTCTATTTTTTTATTTTGAGACAGGTTCTTGCTAAATTGTTAAGGTTGGCCTCAAACCTACAATCCTCCTGCCTCAGCCTCTGGAGTCTCCTCAGTCTCTGGAATTTCAGGTATGCTCCACTGCATCTGGAATTTCAGGTATGCTCCACTGCATCCAGCCCTCCAGGGATATTTTTCATATTTGTTTGATATGTCAAGAACCACATACTGAAGAAAAATAGCAATTGATTAAATAGGGCAAGTTTCTCTATTTCTTCATTGTTGACATGTTGGACTAGATAACTTTTTTTATGAGGAATTGTGCTGTGAGTTACATTTAAGTATTTAGCAGCATCCTTACTCATCAGATGTCAGTAGCATCCAGCAGACAGTTACTGAAAAATATACAAATAACTAAGTTGAGAGTAAAAGTGCTATCTAAGAAGAAATATACCAATCTATATTATCACTGATCATATTTATTAACAAGAAGTACTTTATGGGCTTCAAGCAAACAAAACTTTTTGACATTTTGCATTTCTTGAAATAAGATTTCACTTTGAAATTTTTAAATTCTTTACTTACTTTTCGTAACTCATCAGAAATGATAAATGGATCACAAAAAGAATCTAAACACTTAACAATATGGCCACTGTCTCGTACAATATCTTCATTATACAAACGATTAAAAAATGACATTGAAAGCTGTGTACAAGGAACGTTTATAGCTTCAATTTTTTTCACTTCAGTTCCTGGAAAAAAATATTTTAAAAAGAAATATACAAATTAATGTAGTACTCTCAGTTCTAAAATAAATCACTATGCAGAGATCTAAGAAATACCCAAATATGACATATTTTGATACACACTGCATGAAGATGTTTTGGTCAATGATGGCTGCGTATAATATAGTGGTCCATAAGATTCTAATGGAACTAAAAAATTCCTATTGCATAGTGATGTTGTAGTTGTCTTTAACATCATAGTGCAATGCATAACTCAAGTGTTTGTGGTGATTTTGGTGCAAGTAAACTACTACCCTCTGGTCATATAAAAGAATTATACGTACAATTATGTACAGTACATAATACTTGATAATGTCAATATATGATTATGTTCTGGTTTACATATTTACTACACTATACTTTCTATCATTATTTTAGAGTGTATGTCTTCTACTTATTAAAAAAAAGGTTACCATAAAATATGCTGTGTTAAGCCAGAAGTAGCTTCATACATCTCATGTTTATTGCATGTCTTGATTATAGCAAGAGGCCACATTGAGTAACTGACCCATACCATCTAAGTTTGTGTAAATACACTTTTAAAATGTTCATATACCTAATGACGAATTTCTCAGAATATATTCCATTATCTAACAACATATAGGTGTATTTAAAAGACATAGTAGTTTGGGGATTTTATTAAATTCTTATTTTGAGCTTATTTGTTTTTAATTAATTTTTAAAACTTTATAACAAAATCTTACCATTTCAGGACTAGAGGAACTAAATCGGAGAATACTTGAAAACTGAATACATTTTTTTATGTGGCATGGGGTTCTTATACTACTTTAAATGCATGTATCAGAACTGCCGATAAAAGCAGAGGAACTACTGGGCACGGAGGCACATGCCTGTAACCCTAGTGGCTCGGGATGCTAAGGCAGGAGGACCAAGTTCGAGGCCAGCCTCAGCAATGTAGAGAGACCCTTTCTCAAAATAAAAAATAAAAAGGGCTGGGAATATGCTCAGTGGTCTAGAGATCCTGAGTTCAATCTCTGGTACAAAAAACACCCCCAAAACAAAAAAGCAACACCACCCCCCCCCACCACAAAAAAACAAAAGCAAAGGAACTTCTTTATGTGATTTTGGATTCGCATCATGCTCAATGTTTTGTAATCCATACCACAAAAAATTAATGGGACTTGAAAACATTTTCTCTTCATTTAAAATTTTCTCTTTTGTGATCTCGTTTATAGTGCTTATTACAAAAAACAGTTTCCAAGTCAAAGTAAATTTCAAAGCAGGCCTTAGTAAATTATCACAAGTTCAGAATTATAGAAATTTGAAAATAATGACATTTTGTCTATTTTTCTTTTGTAGTTTTAGTTTTTCTCCTTTCTACCCCTTCCCCTATCCCATACTTATTTCCTGAATGTACTTTCAGGAATGGATTTTCAGATGCAAAAGTTCTATTAAATTATAGAAAGGCATAGATTAAAATGAATGTTTTTATGGTTATAGCAAATAATTATTCCCCCTCTCTTTTATGTACACGCATACACATTCACTCAGATATAAGAAGATGGTGTTCTTTTGTTCAAAGTTCTAAGGAGCTCATAGACCTAGGTGTGGTGGTCCTTGGTGTATCCTCTCTCTGGATACATTCGTTAAACCTCTGATCTGAGAAGTAGCTTGTACTTAAGAAGAGTAATTGATACTGGCAGTTGTTTGCACTTCCTATTTTGGCTGTCCACCTGGAGTCATGTTAGAACCTGTTGCTGTAGGTTATGAACCTGCACTGGGCTTGTAGAGACAAGAAGGATGCCTGAAGCCAGGAACTATGTATGCCTCAGTAATTTCAAAAGCTACGTTGCTAAGAGAAGCTCCTTTTGTTTCAGAGGCAAAATCCTCTTGGGGATTAGTAAATTTAAAAGAACAACATAAAAAACGATAGATTAGTTTGGAATATTATCGAAAGATCAAAGACAAGAGCAGTATACAGTAGGTCAGTTTCAAAAAATTGGTTGGTGGCCACAGGATGAGGGACCTATGACACTGGAAGACATGCCATTTTAATAAATTTACCCCAGCTCTGATTTGGGGAGTGGCAGGAGGGTTTGGTTGGTGAGAAATGGTAATTAAATTCAAATCATTTAACTTGAGGCATGAAAATAGCATTTGCTATGGACTGGATTATATTCCCTCAAATTTACATGTTGATCCTCAGACAGAGCATTAATATCTAGAACATATAAAGAACTCAAAAAACTTAACACCAAAAATCAAATAACCCAATCAATAAATGGGCAAAAAAACTAAACAGACATTTTTCAAAAGAAGAAATACAATGGTCAAAAAATAAATGAAAAAAATCTTCAACATCTCTAGCAATTAGGGAAATGCAAATCAAAATGATGTTGAGATTTCATCTCACTCTAGTCAGAATGACAATACTGTTGGCAAGGATGTGGGGAAAAAGGTATGCTCATGCATTGTCACTGGGACTACAAATTAGTGCAACCACTCTGGAAAGCAGTAAAAAAAAACTAGGAATGGAACCCCCATATGACCTAGCTATTCCACTCCTCAGTATATATCCAAAAGATTTAAAATCAGCATACTACAGTGACACAGCCACTTCAATGTTTAAAGCAGCACAATTCATAACAGCCAAGCTATGGAACAAACGTAGGTGCCTTTGAAGAGAAAAACTGATAAAGAAAATGTGATACACACACACACACACACACACACACACACACACACATATATAATGGATACATATAATATAATGGATAAAGATATATATATGGATAAAGATACATATTATATACACATAAATATGCATATGTATATATGTTATGTATATATAAGATATACATATATATCTATATACCTATATCTGTATCTATATACATACACACCCAGTGGAGTATTACTCAGCTATAAAGAAGAATGACATTATGGCATTTGCTGGTAAATAGATGGAACTAGAGACAATTATGCTAAGTGATAAGCCAGCCCCGAAAAGTCAAAGGTTGAATGTTTTCTCTGATATGTGGAAGCTAATCCAAAATAAGGGGGAGGCAATAAAAAATAAAAGAAATATCAGTGGAGTAGATTAAGGGATTGAAGGGGAGGAAGGAGAGATGGGATAAAAAAAGAACAGTGGAATTAATCTGACCTAATTTTCCTATGACATATATGAATATACCACAGTGAATCTCACCATCATGTATATCCACCAGACACTAATAAAAAAATATATAAGTAAAGAGTAGAAAGATCAGTAGAGGAAAGGGAACAAGGGGTGGAAGGAGGGGGAGAAGAAGAATGGGGGACTAAACTAGAACCAATTATATTTCATGCTTTTGTAATTTTATCAAAATGAATCCTAATGTTATGTATAACTAAAAAGAACAAATAAAAAGAAAAAAAATTAAGAAATAAAAAAAATTTTTTCATGTTGAAACCCTAATGCCCAATGTGATAGCATTTGGAGATGGGGCATTTGGGAAGTAATTAAGGACAGATTTTGTCATGGGAGGTCATGAGGCTTCAAAACATGAATTTTATGCAAAATTCAGTCCATAGCATTTCACTTCTAGTTTCCCAAAGCCATTACGATTCTCACATGCAAAATACATTCATTCCATTCCAACAGTCCCCAAAACTTTAATTCATTCAAGCATCAATTCTAAAGTCTAAAGTTCAAAGTGTCATCTAAATTGGATATGCGTTGAGATTGAGGTATGATTCATCCTGAGGCAAAATTCCTCTCTAGCTGTAAACTTGTGAAATCAAACAAGTTATGTGCTTCCAAAATACATTGATTGAATAGACATGGAATGGTCATTTCATTTGAGACAGAGAGAGAGAGAGAAAGAGAGAAAGAGATGGGAAATTAAGGAGTGGGTGGTGATGGGTGTCAAGCAAGCCCATAACTTAGTAAGGCAAATTCCTTTAGAACTTAAGGCTCAAAAAAATATATATATATTTTTAAGCGGTGCTGGGGACTGAACCCAGGGCCTTGTGCTGGCAAGGCAAGCACTCTACTAACTGAGCTATATTCCCAGTCCTCAAAAATAATTCTTTTTGGATCTATACTCTGCCTTCTGAACACACAGGGGTGTGATGGTCTCAACCTGGGTGGAGGCAAAGTCCTTCAGGTACCAGGTGGCCCAATACCTAAGATTCCCAGGGTCAGCTTGGCTTTGCAGATTGGCAATAACTTTGAGGTTTTGGTGGAGGCTATCTGGTCTGTTGAAATGGAGGTGGTGGCCCTAATGATCTCTGAATTGCCTTTGGAGTCTTCCCTTTTCTTGAAGACTAATTCATGTTTGCAAATAGTCAAGTCCTGTAGGATCTAAGAGGTCCAACAGCCTTCATTAATTTCATCTAGCTTCTTTTTTTTTCCCCCTTTAGCTCAAACTAGCAGTGTTTTCATTGATACTATCCATCTCTATTCTGGTTTCTGAAATTTCCTCGGGTAGATTTCTGATTTTAATCACTTGCAAGTTCTATCTTTCACAAAGCACTTGAAGACAGTTCAGGCAAATTATTTGTCACATTATAATAAAGAATACCTGTCTTCAGCCGGGCGTGGTGGCACATGCCTGTAATCCAAGCGACTTGGGAGGCTGAGTCAGGAGGATCGCGAGTTCAAAGCCCACCTCAGCAACTTAGTGAGGCTCTAAGCAACTCAGTGAGACCCTGTCTCTAAATAAAATACAAAATAGGGCTGGGGATGTGGCTCAGTGGCCGAGTGTCCCTGAGTCCAATCCTCGGTTCCAAAAAAAAAAAAAGATACCTATCTTCCAGTTTCCAATACAACATTCCTTATTTCCTTCAGAGCTGTCACTGGAATTGATTTTAACAATTTAACAATTTCTAGTATGCACTTCAGAATTCTTCGAGCCTCTACTAAGAGGCACCCAAGCCACTTCTACACTTTTAGCTATTTGTTGTGGTAGCACCATATTTCATGGTGCTTTATTAATTATATTAATATAGATTAATACATTAATCTATTCTAGAGTCTGGGAAATCCAAGATCAAGGTGCCAAATAATTTGGTTCCTTACTAGCAGATGGCTGATTTCTGCTTTCACATGGCATAGAGAGCATTCCAGTGTTTTTCTTATTATAAGGGAACTAATTCCATGAGGGCACCATCCTCATGACTTCACCTAAACCTAAATTTCTCCCAGAGGTCCCACTTCTAAATACCATCCCAATGAGGGTGACACATATGAATTTGGAGTGGGGGCATAATTCAGTCTACAGCACATGCTAACTTGTAGAAATTTTGTGAAATTTTATCTTCAGCATTTATAAGATATGTATTACCATGACCACATAAAGAATGCATTTTTTCCCACTAACAGTAGCATTATAATACACTAGATGCCTCCTTTTTATTTGATGTCTTAAGTTAATACTTTTCTGGTAACTCCATAAACATGGAAGTGACAGATATGAGAGAGTATAGGGGGTCAAGGTCTTAAATTCAGGAGCTGGATTTGAATTTCAACTATATCCAGTCAGCACATAAAACTGCACAGATTACTTAGCTTTGGCTCTCACTCATTTGTAAATTACAGATGTATAATGATCTCTCTCAGTGTTAAAAGAAGTAATGTGTATGATACCTTTAGCTTCTGTTATGTTATCTAAAAAAGGCCAAGTATTTCTAAACCATGGGACTATGTTGCTGAGATGATGAAGGAGCACAAATAACAGGCAATGTGGGCAGTGCAGCTGGTAGTAAAGGAGGCCCCATCATTTTCTCTAGAATTGGTTCTCATGCTAGAATAATACCTTGCATTTCAAAAAAGATTTTTTTTTTTTGCATATAAAGGCTTCCAGAGGAAAACTGGGGGGAAAACGGGCCAAATACAAAAGGAAAAGAATAAGAAAAGTTAAAGATTATAGATAAACAAGCTAATGGAAGAGGACTAGCAATCTACAAGAATTGCTTCTGAAATGGAATGCTATGCTTCTGTCCTATTTTTCAGAGTACTTCTCATTGATCCTGTTAGGCACATGTGGAATTTTAGAACTTGTCTCTTTGCAATGCCTTATTAAAAAATCAGAAAAAGTTGGTGCTGTTTTGTGAAGTACTAATGTAGGGGAAAGGCCGAACACTTACTTCAGTAAACCTTATTTTTTTAAAAAATGGATTGACTGAAGTTTCATAAACCCTGTGACACATGGCTCTGATTATTCCCTTCTGAAAATTTTGAAGCATTAAATATACTTGCTTAGATATTCAGTTCAATTTTGTAAGTAGTCTAAAGATCATTCTGTACCAGTTTTCTGCTCTATAAATTTTGCAGTAGTTTTTAGCCAGAGCAATAAAATTTGACCTGCTAAGCCTAACATCATGAACAATTTGTAACCTTCTTCTTGAAATAATACTTTAAGAAAAGTAACTTTTGTGTGATCACTACTGGAATTCCATGAAAATACAGTAGAATAATTTACCAAAAGTCCCCCACCCCAAAACAAAACAACTAATTTAAAATCAGTTTGTATATTCTTGAGCACAATCACAATTCCAGATTCTCTTAAATGTAATGATGCTTTTACTTGTTCTAGTGTTGAAACTTCAAACTTAAAATGTAGTGTTCAAAATAAGCCAAATCAGAAAGCCACGGATTGTATGTTTTCTCTCATACATGGATGCTAGAGAGGAAAAAGGAAAAGAAAGGTGGGAGTGGGGATTTCATGAAAATTGAAGGGAGATTGAGAGAGAAGAAAGGGAACAGGGTGAGAGAGGAGGGAAGGGAAAGGGGAATATTTGGGATCGACACTGGCCAAATTATATTGTTATATTGTGTGCACATACAAATATGTAACAACAAATCCCACCAGTAAATACAACTACAATGCACCAATAAAAATATGAAAAAATAAACTTAAATGAGTTAAAAAAAAAAACAAAACAGCCCGGGTGCAGTGGCACATGCCTGTAATCCCAGTCACTTGGGAGGCTAAGGCAGGAGGATCTTGAGTTCAAAGCCAACCTCAGCAACTTAGCGAGGCCCTAAGCAACTCAGTGAGACCCTGTCTCTAAATAAATACAAAACAGGGCTGGGGATGTGGCTCAGTGATCCAGTGCCCCTGAGTTCAATCCCCAGTTCGCAAAAAAAAAAAAAAAAAACAGAAGAGATTTTTGAATGTCTGTCACAAAGAAATGATAAGTATTTGAGGTGATGGATATGCTAATTACTTTGATTTGATCATACAATGTATACATGTATCAAAACATTATAATTTATTCCAGAAATATGTATAACTGTCAATTAAAAATAAATTTTTAAATTTTTTTTTTAAAGTTTAAAAAACATAAGAATCAATAGAATATAGTGTTCATTTTTTGTTTCCAAAACAGTCTTTTATTAACTCTGATTTCTTTGTTGACCTATGTTATTTAAGAGATTTAGATGAATGTTGTTAAGCAGTTAAATGCTTGGGTAACTTTCTTTAAATTGCCTAGTTGTATTTCAATGTATCATGAAAATATTATCTACATAAAGTTATTTTGAGACTTTAAGACACTTCTCCATGACTTATTATTTTCTAAAAATGTTCTATGGTAGCTGATTCCTCTTCAGATATCCATGCCCCCACCACAATTCAGATTTCTGTATAAGCATCCCCATGTTAGTAGAATCTTTCTTGATCCTTTCCCTCTAAGTAGAATTGACCACTCCCCACCTCATGCTCCCATTTTTATGGTAGAACATGTAATACATTATTACACACACACACACACACACACACACACACACACTTACTTTAACAATTCAAGTTCCTTGAATACAGGTTTTCTCTTACCCACCTTAATGTACCCTGCATCTAGCAGAGTACACAGGAGGTGCATCATACTTTTTAAAAATAAATACTTTTTAAAATTAATAAAAAGAAAAATTACTCTTAGGTACTGAGCCAGGACAATATCAGTAGATTACTGGAGAGAGATGCAGGGCAGGTCTGGCACAACCGGTCAAACTTGATCTTTTTTTTTTTTGTACCAGGGACTGGACCCAGGGGTGCTTTCGTACTGAGCTACATATCCAGTCCTTTCTATTTTTTATTTTGAGATAGGGTATTGCTAAGTTGCTTAGGACCTCACTAAATTGTTGAGGCTGGCTTTGAACTTGAGAGCCTTCTGTCTCAGCCTCACAAATTGCTGGGATTATAAAAGTACACCACTGTGCCCAGTTCAAACTTGATTGTGATGCTATCAAACAGATGAGTCACCATTCTCAATTTGTATTTAATTCACTTCTTTATTTATTTATTTGTGATATTGGGGATTGAACCCAGGGGTATTCCACCAAGAGCTACAAACTCAGACCTTTTTATTTTTTATTTAGAGACAGGGTCTTGCTAAATTGCTGCCTCAGCCTCCCAAGTAGCTGGGATTACAGGGGTGTACTACTACACTCAGCTCACAATCTGTATTCAAATAATGAAAATTTGAGGGGCAAAATTTTGTTATAACAGCAGAATAGTCACCTAGAAAGATGAAATTTTATTTACCTAATGTAATCCACTGTCCAGAAGATTCTGAAAGTAACTGCAGATTTGGAATAACATTTGGGTCTTTGAAAAAAGCCTAAAATATAAGTTGGAGAAGAACGTGTTAGATACTTTATTATAAATCATAATGAAATCAACTTCTAAAATTAGTTAAGTAAATCTAAACTAGGAAGGACACTTTCATGGAAAAGAAGTTTTATTATTACATTTAAATTGGAACAGCATGAACAATAATGTGCGTCCAAGTACAGACAAATTTTGTGACTTTAATAAATGGAAAATGGTTTGCAGTAAAATTGAGAGTATATATACATGTCTGAAAACTTTATTTTCTCCTATCTTATTTTCTGAATTAAACTTCTTAATAACCACTCATGTACTGGATCTAAACCTAAAACTAACCACCAGTCTAATTCTATCCAAGGAGCACACAGCAAAGTGACAGGTTTGACTTGTTATAAATGAAAACTTTCTATGTGACAAAAGACAATACAGTAGTCAATCAAAAATTTAAGTTCCAAGTACTAGCAGCTGACTTGGGCTAAAAAGGCAGAAGAAAAACGAAAACCATCTCAGGCAATCTACAAAATTTCAGGCTTCAGGTCACGCCCTGGGAATGATCCAAAATCATATGTAGAATTGCCCTGGTGAGGAAACTGCCAACTTTGTTGTAGCAGTCCCAACAAGCACTAGGGAAAGTTGTTACCACTTCTATCTCCTACATAAGTACTATGTAAGTCTATCTCTGCTTGGTTTCCAAGATCAGGTGTATTTATGGTGGTTTGGCCAAAGACACTATTACCACTTGTTTCTAACCAAGCCACTGCTGTGCCAGGACTACCCAGCCTAAAAGGTGGATGCCTCTGCCACTACCTTTGTCAGTGAAATGGATTCTGTGTGCATCTTAAGTTGCTCATTTCAAAAATCACAATCTTGAAATGAATAGTCTGGTTGGTAATCTAGGTACCATATTTAATGTTTAAATGTTCATCTCCCGGACCCTCCTTCCCCGAGCCGGAGATTGAACCCAAGGTATCACTCATGCTAAGTACTCACTCTATCACTGAACTATGCACCTAGCCCCAGGTCTTGTGTTGTAAATGTAAGGGAGATCCTTGCATATTTTTGGCGGGGGGAGTTCCACTTGGATTTCTAAAAACACAAAGGGTAGAAATGACCCCCAAATCACAAGAGTGTTCAAAGTGCTGGGCAGCCAGAAAACATATCAGTGATGAGCAATTAATTAATCAAAGAAAAACAATAGACTGAGAGAAAATATTTGCAACAAATATGATAAGAAGGGGAGCTAATTCTCAATGGTTAAAAAAAGCTCAAAATTTATAAGAAAAACTGACATCCTGATTTAAAGCTGGTCAAAGAATACAAACAGGTGTATAAAAAATGCAAACAGCCAATAATTATGAAAAGATGTTCAACTTCAAGAGCAGTGAAAGAAATGAAATCAGAAATCAGCAGAGAACATTTTAACCCCACTACATTGCCCCCCAAAAAGACTGGTAAATTTTTTTTTTTCCCCCAGTGCTAGGGATTGAACCCTGGGCCTTGTGCATGCTAGGCAAGTTCTCAACCTGAGTCATATTGCCAGTCCTGAGACTGGTGACTTTTGGCAAGAGTAGCAGAAATATGCATTCTCACAAGCTGCTTAAGTGTAAATCTTTACAACCTTTTAAGAAAATAATGTAATTATCTTGAACAATAAAAATATGAATGAATTATGATCCTGCAAACTCTACTCTTGGGTTTTAAAACCACCAGCAGGTAGTATTTATGTATAAGTCTTCTTTTTTGTAGTATTGTTTGTAGTGTCAAAATCTGGAAACAACTTCAATGTCCATCAATAGAAGCATGGTTGAATAAAATATTCCAGACACAATTCAGCTACTGGAAAAAAGCGCTAAAACAGAATTTAAGCTCCCTAAGTAGCGGGACTTGCTTTTCTTATTCATTGCTATATCTGTGGCACCTAGAATGGTCTGACATATAATAGTTACTCAATAAACTTTTCCTAAATGGTTATTATTGACTCCAAGGGAAAAAACAAATATTTAAAATCCCCCAAATAATAAAAGGTAGTTAAGAACAATGTGTATGATAAAGCCTCTATACTTCTATGTGCACATGAAGAAAAATAGATGAGATGGTTATAGGTTTGTGGAAGAAGGTTAAGGGGTGGGGGGTAATTTTAGATTGGGATAGAGATTTTTTTCCTATGAATTATTTTTTACTGTTTAAATTGTTACAATAAAAAAATAGTTACAATAAATGTTTTCAACATCCCCTTCAAGCAATCATTTTTCCTAAATAGCTTTTTTTAAAAAAAATATTTTTAACTGCAGATGGACACAGTATCTTTATCTTTTTTATGTCGTGCTGAGAATAAAACCCAGTGCCTCTCACATGCTAGGCAAGTGCTCTACCACTAAGCCACAATCCCAGCCCCCTAAATAGCTTCTTGAAGGACCGATCTAAACTATCTTCCTTCTCTATTAACCACTCATTCCTCTTATCTTGCTCCTGATTTCCTTCATTTAATTAAAAATACCCTTAACTTCCTAAATCCAAAGTTCAATGGATATAATGCCTGCCCTCATGGAGTTTATAGACTAAAAAAGATAGTAATGTGACCTGAGTATTACAAAGGAGTGCTATCCATGTACATAGTAGGCAGTCCTAATGTAAGGGTGTTGGAAAGAAAGATTGGTAAAAAAGTATTTAGGTTTAGAACTGAAAGGTAAATAGGAGTTAGCTAGGTTAAGAGGAATTCTGGTCAATGTTTAACAACTGACATCCCGACCTCTTCCTAAAGCCCTGATTTGTAACATTAGCCAGTTTTCATTGTGGATTTCAAGCTGCCAACAGTTTAACAATTAGCAAACAAAGATTACTGAAAATTCAGCAATCTAGCTCTCCTGAGCTGGTTCCAGCATGCTATTAGAAAGACCATATTTTAAGGTGGGGGAAAAATGTCAAATTTAAAGGCTCAAAAGTAAGAAAGGATGGGGTATTCCATTTGAGGAAAATGAAGAGGTTTAGTGTAGCCATTAATAGGAGCAGCAACGGTCAGATGAAGGCAGGAATTAAATTTGACCTTGTAGTCAAGTGAAGAATTTTAATATTGACCTAAAGAAGATCTAAATCTTGGTCAGAATTTTAATCTAAAGGTAGTGGGAAGATACAAAAAAATTGCAATCAGAAGAAAGAGTGATTAAATCATATTTTTAAAAGTTCATTCCAGTTTCAGTATGGAGAATGAATTGAAGGGCTGTAAAGAGACTTTCAGGGAGTGAGATTACTGCTGGTAGAAGCACTGATGTTCACAGCAGTCAAGGTGCTTGGTTAGTGGGAAGTGGATAGATTAGATATTTAAGGGGAAGGAGGAAGGGAGAGAAATCAAAGATGATTTCTTGAGATTATTTTGTGAAAAATTAGAATGAATCCCATGCCATCAGAAAGACAATGATGAGAAGTCAGGTAGTGTCGCAGGCCTGTAATCCCCTACTTGGGAGGCTGAGGCAGAAGGATCACAAGTTTGAGGTCAGCCTAGAGAATTTAGGGAGAACTTGTCTAAAAATAAAAACGGTGTGGGTATAGTTCAGTGGTAGAGTACATGTTTAGCATGTGTGAGGACCTGGGTTCAATCCCCAGTACCATTAGGAAGAAAAGGAGAGAAAGGGAGAGAGAAGGGATAGGGAGAGAGAAGGGGTGGAAGAAGAGGGAGAGAGAGAATATGAAGAGTCAGGTGTGTGAGGTGAGGCTTATTTATGTCTACATGAAGTTCAGCAAGACAAAGTTTCTATTTTCATGGAATTCACATTCTAGTGGTGGGGAGTAAAAAGTAAACACATTAAAACAAAACAAAACAAAACAAAACAAAACAAAAAGGCCTTTACATCTGTAATCCCAACAACCCAGGAGGTTGAGGCAGGAGGATCACAGTTCGTGGCAGCCTTAGCAATTTAGCAAAATCCCACTCAAAATTTAAAAAATAAATAAATAAAAAGGTCTGGGGATATAGCTCAGTGGTAAAGTACCCCTGGGTTCAATCCTCAGTTAGGTTAAATTCCTAACTTTTTTGGAAATTTAAAAAAAAAAAAAAAGGTGTTATATGTGCCCAATTTATTTTTAAAAGATGCCTAAAATTATTCCTTATAAAGTACCTTTACCACTTTTGGAAGTCTTTCAAATTAAAAAGTATTTGTTCAACTATCTTAATTTATATAATAGTACATTTAGCAGAAAACACATAGCTGAAATTAACCTCAATTGACATTGGTTTTGAATACTTTATAGGCCTTCTGAAAGAACTATTCTAGAAGAGGGAAATCTAATTCAGATTTGGTAATCATTCCTGGGAGTTACTAATTTAAGATTACATTTTAGATGTCATAAATTGAATTAGACCAACTGTTCTGCAGTAAGTCAACCTAGAGCCAATGTAAAGAAATTTTTATAAAGTCCTCTTAAATAAAGCAATGCAAGTTTTATTACTGAGATAAAAATTATGCATCTAAAACTGATTTTTAAAAAATACTGTTCTAATATGTGTAAATGGTATTTTTTGGGGGGTGGGGAAGGTACTAAGGATTAAACTCAGGGGCACTTGACCACTGAGCCACATCCCCAGCCCTGTTTTGTATTTTATTTAGAGACAGTCTCACTGAGTTGCTTAGCACCTCACTTTTGCTGAGGCTGACTTTGAACTTGCAATCCTCTTGCCTCAGTCTCCTGAGCTGCTGAAATTATAGGTGTGCACCACTGTGTCCAGCAGGTATTTTTGATGTTACAGAATTTCCAGTGAGGCATTAGAAAGGATTCTCTGTATGGCAACTTTCAGAGAATTGATTAAATTTGGAAAAATATTAGATGATTTGTAAATGAGTAATAATAAAGATAGTAAAGATAAAAATAAGAAATAAAGAAATTAATAACAAAGATACTGATGTTAAAAATGCATTTTAAATAAAGTTGTTTCATCACATGTAATGTAAATAGATATTTGACTACATTACCTACCTGGCTGGTTTCTGATCCAATACCAATTCTCTTTTCCTTAAGGAATTCTGATATTTTTATTTGGGATAGCAACATACTCAGTTAAATCTGCCTTTTGCCTCCCGGGGAATTGGTCTTATACCTAAATCATAAGATGTAAGCACAAGTGTTGTGCAGCCATTTTGCAAAGCTCTGCAAATGAAAAGGCCTCTTTGCCAGTTGATATGCAAAATTCCCCTCATAATATCTAGTATGATGGTGAGGATGCCAACACTATATATTGAGGCTACAGCTCTCTCAAGACCCCCAATTAGACATTGTATTCAACTATCTAGAATACTGCCACTTGGATGCACCTCTTATTGAGCATGCCTAACACCAAATTTTATTTAATCTTCTATTTTCTATGCATTTAATAGCATCAATCAGCATCTCCAGCAAAAAAGAAAGAAACTTGGGATTCATCCTATATGTTCCTCTTTCCCTTACTCACAAGAATTTATTAGTCCTTAAGCCTTTCTCCTGAACAGCTCACCTGGCCATTCAAGTGTTAGTCTTAACTACATTATCATAATCTGGAGGACAATGGTTCATTTTGTTTCCCTCTTTGTCTATTCTTCTGTACAGACTAGGTACTGAAGAGATGTTTGCTAGATAAATGTTTCCTTCCTTGAGTCCATTTACTACCTTACAAATGAACTTTTGAAACATAAGTTGAAAGGGAAAATTCCAAAATTTGGAATTCTAGTTTAAGCAATGCCTTTTGTTCACTTACAAGTCTGGGCAGTAGAAAGAGTATGAAATTTGAAATAAAAATCCCTTTTCTGAGCATTCTTGTACAAATTACTTAACTTTTCTGATTCATTTTCTCAGCCACATTGTTGTAAAGATTAGTGATAAATGTGTTTAAAATGCTGGAAGATAAATCCAGCACAAAGGAATAACTACTGCTATATAAAAATACTTTGTAATGTCTGAGTGACAAATGTTAATAACAATAATAGCACTGTGTGCCAGGCATTTTGCTAAACATGTCATATACCGGTGTTCCATTTAATCTTTAAAACAATCATATTATTCAATATTATTTCTATATCCAAAATACTTATTAAACACTTACTATGCATGAAGCACTGTGACTATTTTGCAGAAAGATAAATGGAGGTTTTCAAGAAAGGTTATTATGTAATTTGCCCAGTGTCACATAGCTTATGAGTGGCAGAGTTGGAATTTGAACCCAGTCAGCTAATTAAAAGATGAAATCAAGGAAAGTTTCAAGTTTTATTGAACCTTGGGCTTAAATAATTTTAAGAGCTCTAAGAATACAAAACTCAGTCCCTCAGAGTATTTTACAAGTGAAGAGGCTGGTCAATGAGGGGTCCTAAAGAGTCATTAGTTTCAAGCCACAAAAGAGCACAAAGGCCTACAGTCCTAGGTACAAGGGAGGCTGAGACAGGAAGCAGCACTAGAGCCCAGGAATTTGAGACCAGCCTAGGCAAAACAGTAAGACTCTGAGGCGGGGGAGATGCATCAGCTTCAGGGTAAATCCCCTCTGGGTCATGCTCTTAGACGCAATGTTTTACTTCCATCCAAGTTAGTTATATAAATAAAAATGACTGTATATTTGTTTGAATTGAAATCTAGGCATAACACTGCCCACCTCAAGGGAATAAAGATAAACACACATGAAGAATTTGGAATTAGAAAAAAATTGCCTTAAATTATGGAAATATGTTGCATCTTATGGGTGAATCTGTTGAAGCATTCAATTAAACAACCAAAAAAAAAAAAATTGTAAACCCTCCTCAACAAAATATTCCCTAACATCAAAGCCCTTTTGTTGGTTGATCTTTTTCTCTGGGTCTGGGACATCTTCTATGTCCACTATCAATACAATTATTTGATTGTGTTATAGAGATTTTTTTTATTACATTTCTAGTTTCGCAAACTGTATATGCCTTTTAATCTGGGATCAGGTCTCTTTACCTTTTTATCACACAATCACAAAGTATTGAACAAACTATATATATATATATTTTTTTTGGGGGGGGTACTGGGGATTAACCCCACCGGAGCTGTACCACTGAGTTACATCCCCAAACTTTTCAAATTTTTGTTATTTTTGAGATAAGGTCTTGCTAACTTGCTGAGGCTGACCTTGAACTTGGGACCTTCCTGCCTCAGCCTCCCAAATCACAGGTGTGCACCATCACCCCAGGCTCAACAAATATTTTTTCCACATTTTTTATTGGTGCATTATAGCTGTACATAGTGGTGGAATTTCAGTATTTCTTGAATAAATGAGTTAAATAAATTTTTATAGTAGCACTTTTCAAATTCAGGAATTAAAACCCTGATCTTTTTCTAAAAGAAAAAAAAAGGTGAGTGCCAATAGTGGTTTAATAAAAAATTATAAAAAGCTATAGAAATCTATGAATATTTAAGAAATATCATTAATAGTAGCATTATATTATATTATAATGGCATTATAACACTATCTTAGGAAAAGGGAAACAGACAACCAATTTACCCTATTAGGGTAAATGTTTGACTTTCCTGAAACTTCAGAAAGTGACCTAAGTTGGAAACAGGGTTGTTGCAGATATTATTAGTTAAGATAAGATTATACTAGAGTAGGGTGGGCTCTTAACACAGTATGATTGGTGTCCTTAGAAGAGGAGACACTGACATGAGAGAGGACATGTGACTTTGACAGAAGTGGAGTTAAAGTGCTGTGTTGTAAACCAGAGAATACCAAGGATTACTGGTAACCACCAGAAGCTAGGAAGAGGCAAGGAAGTACTCCTGTATAGGTTTCAGAAGAACAATGATTCTATCATCCCTTGATCTCTGACTTCTAGCCTCCAGAACTGTGAGACAATCTGACCTAATGTTCCCTCTTGTTCACTGTACTTATCACACAGTAGGAAATGATTTGATTTTGTTTATTGGCAATCTTGCCAAGGGTTCGTAAGATCCATGAAAGCTGGGCTCTTGCTTTGGTCCTTCTTGTATTCTAGGACTTGAGGAAATTCCTAGCACATGACAGGGCCTTAGAAAGTGTGTGTGATCAAGTGAATAAACTATGCCAACTATATATGACTTAGTTTATAGTTGTTTAAAAGACATGAACAGCAAAGAATAAGGGTAATTTCACAAACCCTCCCAGTATTTTCCAATTGACTGACAAGTGTAAAAAAAGAGAGAAATTATGGGATTAAATTTTAACAAGAACATCAGAATTCATATAGTGAGGATTGAACCCAAGGGCACTGAGCCCCATCCCCAGTCCTTGTTGCTGGCTTATGTCTGTAGTCCTAGCTACTTGAGAGGCTAAAGTGAGGCGGCTTAGGCAACATTAGCCAACCACCTCAGGAGAAAAAAATTACGTTAAAAGGGCTGAGGATGTGGCTCAGTGGTACAGCATTTGCCTGGCATGTCAACGCCCAGGGCTGGGTCCGCAGCACCACAAAAAATGAAAAAAATAAGACAAAACAGATGTATAATCAAAGTAGTCACCTCTAGCTAAGAACTTATTCCAGTCACCATGCTGTTGCTCAAAACTTTTTTGGGGAAATTACTCATTTGGAATTGCTGTTAGGGCCTAAAACCCAGTTCTCAGGGTGGCTGTGCTTTCTAGAAACGAGCGAAAGTAATCGGAGCGAAACCTAGTAAAAAGTCAATGATAAAACTGAGTAAAAACATTAAAAAACGAGGTGTGCGTATTATAAAACAAATTTTCAGGGCTTGGGGTATACCTGTTGGTAGAGTGCATGCTTTGCATGGACAAGGCCCTGGGTTCAATCCCCAGCACCGAAAAAACAAACAAACAAAAAACCAAAGAACAAAATTTCCAGAGCTGGGAAGTTCTTTAAGGCAGGATACTGAAGGTAGGAAAAGAATAAATTAAAAACAAATTTATGGTCGTGGGGAATGTAAAAATTCCTCTAAAAAATGTCATTGGCACCTTTCATTACTCTCCATCTCCAAGAAAATGACGTCACTAAGGAATGGCGTGTTCACAAGAATCCATGCTGACGTGCGGAAAATTAAAAATCAGCAGAGACCCAAGAACTCTCGAAACCCCATACCAACCATAACGAAATCATCCTTCCGGTAGGCTTGAAAGGTCTGGTCAAACCCGAACGCCTGAGCCTTGATTCTGCCAAGCATGGACCTGAAGCAGAGGGGAAAAGGAGTCAACTTGGAACTGGAATCCTCTCAGAGCGCAAAATACACCGGTCCTACCCACGGTATCCGCCCTGCCCTTGTGTTACAGCTGCTTCAGTTTATTTCATTCAGAATGGAGCCGACCCGGGTTAGGCACCCTCGACGCCCGACCCGCGTCCAGCCTGCGCCTCCCTTACAGCCGCGAAGGCCAAGGAGCTCTCTTCTCCTTGTTGCTCGGGCCCTCACCACTGGCGGAGCCGGCTTGTGGTATCCGGGGCATTCAGAGATGGAAAGGTTTTCTGAGGCAGAAACCTGAAGTAGTAGCCGCCTAAATCCCCCGGTTCTCCAGCCGCCATCGTGCCTGTGGCTGCGTGTAAGGAGCCGTTTCTATAGAGACGCGGCGGCCGTCGGGGCGGGGCTACGACGCAGGGGCGGGACCCCGCGTCTACCGGGAGCCGAGGCCGTTTCCCCACGCCGGGCCAAGAGTGGAGGAAGAGCCCCTTGGTTTTCCAAGGGGTTTACCCTAGGCTTGCGATCCGTGCCTTCTTCAAGCCCCAGGCTTGGAATCCGCGCCCTAACTTAAGCCCAGGTTTAGCGGTTGTGGGAACCGGGGGTGGAGGTCGGAGGAACGCTGCCGATAGATGTTTGTTGACATTAACTCTTTAATAATATTTACTCAGCACGGGTTAATGCCCTTGTCTCAAACACTGCGATCTCAGATTTACAATTATCTAAGTTGATGACTCAAACGTTTCTGAAGAAAAAAATTTTTCTGAATCCATTAGATTGTTCTATTTTTTTTTATTTACTTATTGATTCATTGAACACAAATGGAGTATAGCTATTGTTTCACTGGTTGTACACAAAGTAGAGTCACACCATCTGTGCGTTCATGCATGTACACAGGGCAATGGTATCTGTCACACACTCTGTTAGATTGATCTATTTTGGAAGACATATGTCTATGTGACTACTGGGAAAATACTGTTTTTATTATCTGGCTCTTTTTTTTTTTTTTTTTGAACCGGGGATTGAACTCAGGGGCACTCGGCCACTGAGCCACATCCCCAGCCCTATTTTGTATTTGATTTAGAGACAGGGTCTCACTGAGTTGCTTAGGGTCTCGCTAAGTTGCTGAGACTGGCTTTGAGCTCCTGCCTTAGCCTCCCGAGTCGCTGGGATTACAGGCGTGCGCCATCGCGCCCGGCTTTTGTCTTTTTTCTTTAAAAATTACATCTGAAAGGCCAAAATGTGTTTCTGTATATGCATTGCACTACATCCTGATTAAATAAGAATCATGTATTTGTTTTCTATTGAAAATTGACTTTTGTATAGTTTTTGTTTGTTGCTTGCTTGCTTTGGTCTAATAGTGGTTCATCGGGACAGCTCTTTTTTACCTCCCTACTAACTTGTCTCCTCCCCGCTGCCATCTTCCTTAAGAACTGATCTTGAGGGGCTGAAGGTGTAGTTCAATTAGAGTACTTGCCTAGCATGCATAAGGCCCTGGATTTGATCCCTAGTACCTAGAGAAAAACAACCTTATCTTGATTATTTCCTAGCAGCAGCAGGAGAGAGTGAGGGAGAGGAGGAAAACAGAGAATCCTTCTTTTTTGTTCTTTAGCATTCCACCATTACTATACTACAGTTTATCCTTTTATTTCCAATTTGAGGTTATTAGGAAAGCAGCTATGAACTTTCCTATGTGTGTATGTCTCTCTCTCTTTTTTTTTTGGAACCAGAGATTGAACTCAGGGGCACCTGCCACTGAGCCACATCCCCAGCCCTATTTTGTATTTTATTTAGAGACAGGGTCTCACTGAGTTGCTTAGGGCCTCAGTAAGTTGCTGAGGCTGGATTTTTACTCGATATCCTCCTGCCTCAGCCTCCCAAGTGCTGGGATTACAGGCGTTTGCCACCGGGCCCAGCTGTATGTCTCTTTTTTTGTGTGTCCCCTCCCTACTCCTCAGTATGTCTTTTAATGACTTGTGTACTTACTTCTTTTGTAAATATATCTAGGATTGGAATTGCTCAGTTATACAATATAAACATGATTTACTAGACACTGACAAATTTTTCCCCCCAAATAATCAATTTACACTCCAAATGGCAGTGCATGACATTTCCAGTGATTCAACATTCTTGCCAAAGTCACTCTAAAAATTTTAGCTATTCTGGAGAGGTTGTATGAATTTCCCATTTTGATTTTTAATTTGCATTGCCATAAGAGCTAAGATTTTGAGCAACTTTTTATATGCTTATTGGCCATTTGGATATCTTCTTTGGTGAAGTGCCTCCTCAAGTGTTTTGTCCAGGCTATCAGTCTTTCTCTTATTAATTGTTTGAAGTTTTTTAATAGTCTGGATGTGAATTCATTGCCAGACATATATCCTGCAAATATTTTCTCTACCTGTAATTTGTGTATAGTTTTGATGCTAGAAATTCTTAATTTTAATGAAATATAATTTATTACTTTTTCCTTTTATGTGTCAAGTTTAATTTCTGCCTAAACAAAGTCATGAAGATAGTTTCACATTTATTTAGTCTACAATCCATCTAAAAAGAGTTTTCTTTAAACTCAAGGTTAATGTTTTCCTTATGGGTTTCTAGTTAGCCCATCCTATATATTGATAAGACCATTTCTAACCTACTCAATTGCATGAGTTTTCTATTTATATTTTATTTTATTTTTTCTGGTGCTGGGGATTGAACCCAGGGGCCCTTTACCTCTGAGCTACATACCCAGCCCTTTATATTTTTTATTTTGAGATAGGGTATTACTAAATTGCCGAGGCTGTCCTCAAACTGGGATCTTTTTGCTTCAGCCTCCCAAGTAACTAGGATTACAGGTGTAAGCCACTGGGCCCAGCTTTATTATTTTTAAATAAATCAAGTGAGTTTTTCTGAGTGGTTTGTCCATCTAACTGACCTTGCATCAATACTGCATTGTCTTAAGTACTGTAGCTTTATAAAAAGACCTAATATCTGAGGGTATGAAGCATCTAGCTTTGTTATTTTTCTTTTTCAAGATTGCATATTATGGAGAGCAGGCTGTGTTTTGCTCTGAGTTACTCTATAACATGTGGAACAGCAGTTTTCAGGCTGTGCCTAAATCATTGTTATTCCACTTTGTTAGGCAGTAGTTTGGTATAAGTTACTCCATTTTGAGTTTTAAGTGCTAAGATGAAATGACTCCACTCCTTTGTACAAGTAAACAACAACCATCTGTCTGGCACAACCATAAAGTGTAAACTGATAAATAAATTAACTGTGCTAATAAGAATGACCATCTGTGAATTTATCAAATTAATCAGAAGGACATGGATGCATGGGTGTATCAAAGTCATATTGCAAAAACCAGGCCCATAAGCTTATTGAACATACCAGACCATCAAATGATGCAACCCCCTCACCTGAGACCCATAAAAGGATGGGCAATCCCAGAAGGACATGGCAGTACCCTGACCCTGTCACCTGGTTACTTGTCATGAGCCTTGCCCAGGAAAATCACCATAGCAATGAACCTCAAAATCTCTGTACTTGGGTTTTAGCAGAGTGCGGTTTCTTCTGCTTTTTATGACTATTAAAATCCCACTCCAAGCTGACATTTCAAGCTATAAACTGCTATCTGTCTGGACCTTGGCCTAGAACAAGTTTCTGTGCTTGACAGCTCTGTGCCCTGAACAAGTTCTTTGACTGGTTCATAATCTTATCTGACCACCTACAGTGATTCTTTGCATTTATACCTGCTCTCTGCCTTTGCTGTTAGTGCAGCATCCTGAACCCCTGTGGCCTGGCCACCTTATATATAATTGTGTATAAAATGTAATTTGTAGATGTGTGACTTGAGTGTTACAGATATTAGAAATTAAGATTGGAATAAAAGAACCCGTGATTGCCCTGCTCATGACTATCAAATGACCCACAAGTATTCAGTGAACTACCACTGATGAAAATGGGATAGCCTGTGCATTTATCTTTATTCAATAAATTCTGTCATTTTATTACCTTTGCATTTCCATGTAAGTCTTAAGTTGGGTTTATCATTTTCCAGCAAAGAAATTGGACAGAATTTTGATAGGAATTTTACTGACTACAGAGATAAATTTTGGGGAGGACTCAACATTATAACAATATTGAATCTTCCAATCTATTATAAATAAGGTGTTTCTCCATTTATCTCTTTAATTTCTCTCAACAGTGACTTGAGTAGTCAGTGGAAGAGTCTTGGCATCTTTCCAATTCTATTTTATGTTACTTTAACAAAATATCTGAGACTGAGTATAAGTAAAAAGACCTATTGGGCTCATGATTTTGGTGGCTGGAAGATCCAAACAGCATGACACCAGAGTCCTGTTGAGGGCCAACCCCCTTGACTGCGTCATAGCTTAGTGGAGAAGCAGCATGGGAAATGACCATGTGCAGAAGACCATGTGGGATGGACTTATTTTATAATAAACCACTCTTGTGAGAAACAATTAACTCATGAGGCCCAACCCACTCTGCGATACCAGCATTAATTCATTCATGTGAGTGGAGCCCCCGTTATCTAATATATATATATGTACATACACACATTTTATATATAAAATTTAGAAATTTATATAAAATTTATTCTATATGCTGATCTTTTATTCATAGAGCTTCCTAAGTCATCTTGTTTCTCATGGGTTATTGATAGATACTTTTGGAATTTCTGTATAAATAATTATGGTATCTGATCATAAGAACAAGTTTTACTTCTTTTCAATATTTGTGCCTCTTCTACCCTTACTTCCTTTGTCTTTGTGTACTGGCTATGACTTCCAGGGTGTTAAATACAAGTGGCAGTAGGGGACTTTCTTGCCTTGCTTATAACTTCATAACCAAAAAAAAATTGTGTTTGTATGTGTGTGTGTATTTTACCCATCAAATAGGGCATAAGCTATAGGTATTTTAATTGATACCAATCATTAAATTGAGAATATTTCCTTCAATTTTTTTTGAGGTTTTAAAAATTATGAATGGGTATTAAAGCTTATTTATTTATTTTTTGCGGTGCTGGGGATTGAACCCAGGGCCTTGTGCCTGCGAGGCAGGCACTCTATCAACTGAGCTACATCCGCAGCCCTTAAAGCTTATTTATGCATCTACTAGATTGATTATATGATTTTTCTTCATTATCCTCTTGAGGTGGAAAATTATTTTGATTGGGTTTTTGACTATTAAACCAATTTTACATTTGTGAGATATATTCCTCTTTGTTATGATATATTCTTTTAAAACATTTTTTTTTTTTTTTTTTGTACTGGGGATTGAACTCAGGGCCTTGTGCTTGTAAGGCAAGCACTCTACCAACTGAGCTATATCCCCAGCCCTTAAAACATTTTTAGTTGTAGATGGACACAATGCATTTTATTTATTTATTTATTTATTTATTTATTTATTTAATGAATGTGATGCTGAGGATTGAACCCAGTGTGTGAGGATTGAACTCAGATGTGTGAGGCAAGTGCTCTACCACTGAGTTACAATCCCAGATCCTATATTCTCCTTTTTATAAAGCATAGTATTATCAAATTTAAGATGTTCAAGTCTGTTCAGCCTGGTGGCACATACCTGTAATTCAAGCTACTTGGGAGTCTGGGGCAGGAGAATGGTTAGTTGGAGGCCCTCCTGGACAACTTTAGGAAAACCTTGTCTCAAAATAAAATAAGAAAAAGGGCTAGGGATTTAACTCAGTTGTAGAGCACCTGCCTGGAATGTACATTGGATTGTGATTTTTCTTGCTATTCTTGTTCGTTTTTTTTGGTTTTTTCTTTTTGGGAGCCGGGGATGATTGAACTCAGGGGCACTTGCTTGGCCACTGAGTCACATCCCCAGCCCTGTTTTGTATTTTATTTAGAGACAGAGCCTCATTGAGTTGCTTAGCACCTTGCCCGTGCTGAAGCTGGCTTTGAACCTGCGATCCTCCTGCCTCAGCCTCCAGAGCCGCTGGGCTTACAGGTGTGCACCACCACGCCCAGCTCTTGTTAGGTTTTGATATTACTAGTTTGTTGGTTTTCTAAAATGAGTTGGAAAGTTTTTTTTTTTTTCCTACTGCTAGACTTTGTGATATGAATAATATGTATGTTTTGGTCACCTTTTTCATCTCTGTGACCAAAAGACATGACAAGAACAATGAAGAGGAGGAAAAGTTTATTTTAGCTCACAGTTTCAGAGGTCTCAGTCCATAGATCACTGACTCCTTTGGACTGGACCCAAGGTGAGGTAGAACATCACAACAGAAGGTCATGAAAGCAGCTTAGGACATAGCAGAAGGGAAGCACGGAGAGAGAATGCTCCACTTACCAGAGACAAAATATAAACATCAAAGGCAAGCCCCCATTGACCTACCTCCTCCAGCCACATCTTACCTGCCATAGAATTAATACCCAATTAATCCACAGGTTAGGTTATACTCTCAAAATCTAATCACTGCATGTGTGAAAATTCTTGCATTTTCTCACACATGAGCTTTTAGTGGACACCTTATGTCTAAATCATAACAATGTAGTTTCTAAATGTTTGAAAGAATGTGCCAGTGTAGCTATGTAGGACTGGAGTTTTCTTTATGGGATAATCAATTTTAAATAGAGTCAGTTTCCCCCCCTTTTTTTTTTCTGGTGCTGGGGATTGAACCCAGGGCCTTGTGCTTGTGAGGCAAGCACTTCTACCAACTGAACTATATCCCCAACCCCATCAGTTTCCCCTTATAGATAGAGGAGTAGTATAGTTTGAATCTTTTTTTTTTTTTTTTTTTTTTTT